>JAOPTO010001144.1:0-20635 GCA_033822845.1 Tetrapedia diversipes
TTGTCTGTAGATTTAATCAAACTAATATTTTCTTTCACTCTACCCACAAATTACACGATAGAACAGAATAAAAAGGAAAAATAAATAAATTCGTAAAAGTGTGTAATAGAGAGTTGAGAAAATAAAAGTGTCTTGAAGCGTGTGTTGCAGAAATAGAGTGATAGAATACATATATTTACATAACTCATATATTATAATCTCCACCATATCCTTAGTTTTATTTATTCTAGTTAAATATACATTTTTGTTCGTAGATTTAATCAAATTAATATTTCCTTTTATTCTACCCACAAATGACACGATAGAGCAGGATAAAAAGGAAAGAAAAATAAATTCGTAAAAGTGCGTAATAGAAAGTCGAGAGAATAAGAGTGTCTTAAAACGTGTGTCGCAGAAATAGAATGATAGAATACATATATTTACATAACTCATATATTATAATTTCCACCATATCCTTAGTTTTATTTATTCTAGTTAAATATACATTTTTGTTCGTAGATTTAATCAAATTAATATTTCCTTTTATTCTACCCACAAATGACACGATAGAGCAGGATAAAAAGGAAAGAAAACAAAATTCGTAAAAGTGTGTAATAGAGAGTCGAGAGTACATACATTTACAAAGCTCATATAATTTTCATCATATCCTTAGTTTAACTCATTCCAATTAAATATACATTTTTGTTCTTAAACTTACTCAAATTAATATTTTCTTTCACTCTACCCACAAATGGCACGAACGAGCAGGATAAAAAGGAAAGAAAAATAAATTCCGTGGGCCCGATGCCGGAGGTCGCCTCCGTGTCGTTGCAAAAGTGTCGGTTCGCGTGCTACATCCGGCATGCAGTTCCATGCACGGGCGAACGTGCGGTCGTAAAGAAAAAAATATGGATGTGTCTCATCCCGGATTCAAATGCACACCCTCGGCTCCCGGTGCCACATAAATTTGGTTCAAGCCGGTGTAAAGACAGCGACGTGGCGCATACCAAAGCGTTCCTGTTCCGTGTTTTTCATGGTTAACAAAGTAGTGCCACGGGGCCAGGCCGGGCACTTCTCCTACCTTCGTAATCTAGAAGCGTGCATCAAGGATTCGCATTTGAATCGAGGGGACATCCATGACAGACGGGAATTACATTCGGGGCCTAACTTTAGGGACAATGTCGGCTCTCGATGGCGCTCGTGTTAGCTGTGTTCGGCTCTCGACTTTTTCAGATCGTTTTGGATATTTTTAGTGGTGACGGTCGGGGTCCTGAGGATGGCCAACTGTTTCGCGGTGATTGGTCAAGGTGGAGCAAACGTTGCGCGGATATTTTTGTTTCTGAAACGATTGCTTGCTACGCGGTCAGGGTACAACAGCGGATGGAAGCTTGAAACTGGAAAGTCAGTGGGAATAAATGAACTTAATTTATGAGAAATGATATTGTGAATGAATTCGCGATTTGCAACAGTCATCGAGCAAAATGCAAATCTACTAACGATTATAATGAATGCATTGACTGCATTTATAAATCACGAAATACTATTTTACATCATCTTATTTTATATCTATGTTTGTTATTGTGTCAGTTATTATTGACTTCATATGTATTATTATTCAGTTATTATTGGTTTGATGTGTATTATTATTTAGTCATTATTTTTTTAGACTCTCAAATTCCTATTACATTTTATTTATTCAGTTTACCGTTATTTCGCGTATTCTATTTAATGAAATATTTAATCTATTATAAGTTATACTTAAAATTTAATTAAAATACTTACTAGTAATTAAATAAAACAGTAAGTATACTTGAAGAATTAAATTGAATGAATTAAACTGTCACAAAATTTTAATGTTTCAAAAAATAAAGATTCTACATCATTCTGTTCTTAAAGCTAAAGCGATAGTAATTAAATTAAAATCATATGTAATAACAATGAAATAGATTGAATACCAAAACAGACTTAACAAATTAATCAAAATAATTATTAATATATAAATATGAAGAAGTCACTGTATTTTTGATTCAATTAACAGTAATTAGTCATCCCCTCTGGAAATAATTATGCCAGAAAATTATAGGTATCAGTGACAAGAAATCATATATTTTTGTTCTTACATATTTGTGAATCACATACCAGTATGTTAAAACTGTTAAATATTAGAAGTTTCAACACAACACACATATTATTTTTTTAAACTTGATACGTAAACTACAACATTAGTTCAACAATGAATAAAATTTCATTACTTCGTTTCCAAACATCTTCCAATCCCTTGTTCCAACATCAAAGAACCTCGTATCATCACCAATTAACACCAATTAACACCAATTAACACCAATCTTAATTTCTCCATAAATTAACCGATCACCTCAGCACTCAACCGATCAAAATTCCAAACAATGATATAAGGTATCCACCACTAGATTTACACCTAATGTTTAATCGACCACTCTGGACGCTCGATTCCCGCCATTTGCCTTTTAGAGGTAATGGTAGCGGCGTCGCCACAGTTACCACGGTTTTTCGAGTGTTTCATAAAAGCAGCAACGGCCCCTAAACGGCGGTAACAGCGAATGAGTATGGTTCTACGGGGACAGAAAGTCGAAGAGAGGAGAGCGAGAATATAAGGCAGTTATTTACGAGACAGCGCTGCGGTGTAACGAGCGTCGACGAGGCCAACGAACGACTAAGCGGCGCGACACCGATCTGTTCTGGCCACATCGTGAAATTTCACGTAACAAATGCGACTGCACTTGCTCGCTTTAACCCCTTAACACACAGACTTTAAAAAAAAAAAACGGCCAAAACAGATCAATTTTATTTTATGCAAAAAAGAAACACGCTTTAGAACATTGTCTTGGCAAAAAGGTAAAAAAAAAAATACAAAATTAATCAAAATTTTTAGTTTAATTTTAAAATACAAATCCCGCTCGAATTATCTGGAGTGTGCACAGTTTGGCCTGTTTAACGCGCTCGAATTAACTCGAGCGCACAAGTTAAAGGGTTAACTCTCTGTAATCCATTCGAGCTTAACCCTTTCGCTTCGGCTATCCAGTCCGCCGAAGAACCGTCATTGAACGGAAGCGCACGACAGAAATGTGCACGGTGCGCATGGTTTCTGTATATACGTTCTTCAAAGTCTTAAATAACAACTGTGCTGTATAAAAGAATCATTGCTCTAATCTAACAAGTATATTTATCCTCTGTTGAGGACAAAATGGGAGACCTTCCCACTCGGTCGTCTAAGTGTTAAAAAAAAGTAGTACCAAAAATTTCAAACGAATCTCAGCGAAATTTCGTTCGAAGTTTCCAACGAGAACTATTAACAACACCGGGAGTAAACTCGTGACGGGACGCAGGCCAGAAAGGACTTTCGAATGTTACACCACTCTTGCTCTCGAATATTTATTATCAGGCGTCGATCTCATGAATCGCCAATCGATATGCCATTCGTGGCCGTCCAAGAAGCGGGACACCCCGCGGACGTTCTTGCGATGCTTGACACGAGCTAACAAATGGCTGTTTTACATGGGCCAGAAAATGAAGCGAGCATGACGAGTTGATTTTCGGTCACGGCGGGAGTGTACGCTCCGCGAGGACGAGCCCGCAGGAGGATCCCCCTCGCCCGGAGACAGTCGAAACGAGACAAAGGGTGAGGGAGCCGAAGGGAGAGAGGAAACGTAGAAACGAATCGACCGATCATGATCGGGCTAGGAGAAATAGAGACGAGGGCAGTCGGTCGAAAAGAGAGGTTTCCACGAGAAGGACCAATGACTGGAGGAAAAAGGGACTGGCTGGAGGGGCGAGCAAGAGAGGAGACACTCCTACGGTTCGGGAGGAACACGAGCCAAGAGGTGTTACTTGTCAGTCTTCGCCTTGAGGCAATGACAGCCGTAGCCAGGGAATTAGCATGGGATAATGGGACGTGGTTGGCCCGGTACCCCCACGGGGGCCAATGAGCAGCCCCGAAAACCGTGGCTGGAGTCGAGAACACCAGAAACGGGAACGATCGTCCTGGGACTCTCGAAGGGAAACTCGGATAATCTACGAATCCGTTTTTCGTTCACCGTTTCGGTCCTTCCGCTTTTTGCTGCCTCTCGATAACGGTAACGCGTTGCTGGTTGGTCCATTGGGATGCAGGAGATAAATCTAGGACTCTGGTCCTTGGGAAATCATTGATGATGTGGGGTTTTCGGTTACAGTAGCGGACAAAGGTTTGAGACTGTAGGGTACATATAACCGCACCTATACTTGCGATAATAAAATAAGCCTAATGATCATTATTGCCGGTACCTCGCGGAATTGTCGGGCTGGCGTAACGGAATAGTTCCAGGGATTTTCCCTAGCCTCCTTTCCAGGTTTCTGGAAGCTTTTCGGCAGCGGCCGAACGTGGACGTCAAAAATGACCAGTTAGCAGTTAGCAGCCCGTGTATGCACTTCTGCGCTTCTCGCAGTTCATTAATATTGTTATCTTTTAATTGTTAAGTGTTAATAAATATTTTATTATTGTTTGTCACCTGTATTATAAATTCGCGACCGTAAGATCCTAAAAGACTAACGGGTCTGAAAGGATAAAGTAACTTATATGTAAGAAATAACATATTAAATAAATTTCTTGTTCCGCATTAATCAATAAGTACTATGCTACTGAATCAAAATGAATGTGTGGATAACGTTTATAAATTATGGTACTCAGTTTTGTGATATCTTCTCGGTTTAAACTTATTTCCGCTACTGTAGTTCTTTAAAATACTATCAAGCTTGCAATTGTTTTTATTGTTAATAGAAAAATAAAAGTATGTGCATTCTTAATAAAGGAATGTTGAAAGTAGAATTATAATTTATATTGCATATGTAATTAAAATTTAATAAATTGGGTGTACAATAATAATTTTTTTATATAATTAGCTTCCGAAAATATCGAGAAAATGTTCTCGGTTCATGCTGTATTTATTATTGCTGAATCGATAAAGATAAATGTTGTATAATTTTATATATCACCAATACTATATTTTATCTGCATAGCACAAAACTTTACGTGAACATAGTTACTTTATAGTTACTCGAATATTTGTATAATCCAGCTGTAAACTTACTATTTCATTACTTCTCCGATAAACATCCTTCTTAATATTTTCTGAATTTTTTAAGTCCCTGTCATCTGATAATATTCATATGGAAGATTATAAACATAACATGTCTAATAAAAACACATTAATTTCAATCTTAACTGTAAATTCAGTTTATAAGAGTTTCAATACTTTGTGTTAAACGCAGTACTTAGATAATGAGCTTCGACCCTAACATATATTGCTACTGAAGAAGTTACACATACAACAATGGTTAATCGATTATTATAATTTACAGTTATCGAATATAATCCCAGAAAAACAAAAACTATGTATATCGTAACAGAAAGAAGCGTTTAATCAATTTCGTGAGTCACTGTATTTTACCCAGCTTCTCCCCTAAAACATTTCCGAAATTTCCAAAATTGATACCACCAATAAATTTCAGAGCCTAACGTATATTGATGCAGAAAAATCTACATATAGTGTAATAATTAATCAATTGTTATAATTAATAATAACAGTTATCGAACATAATTCCAGTATAGCAGAAATATCCTAACAGAAAGAGGCGTTTAATCAATTTCGTGAGTCACTGTATTTTACCCAGCTTCTCCCCTAAAACATTTCCAAAATTTCCAAAATTTCCAAAATTGATACCACCAATAAATTTCAGAACCTAACGTATACTGATGCAGAAAAAGTTACATATGTATAATAATTAATCAATCGTTATAATTAATAATAACAGTTATCGAACATAATTCCAGTATAGCAGAAATATCCTAAGAAAGAGGCGTTTAATCAATTTTGTGAGTCACTGTATTTTATCCAATTTCTCCCCTTAAAACTTCTCCGAAATTACCGAAACTGATACCGCCAATAAATTTCGCCTATCAGCGTCGCGTCGTATCGCAGGCGTGTTCGAGCTGAAAGAAACGGCGCGCGTCCACCATCTCCAGCCTAATCCCCGATATGATAATTGAATTACCTCCGTGCAGCGTCGAATAACAAGGCACAAAAGAGGAAGACGAAGTGGAAGCGGGGCCGTGGACCGAGCGACAGGCGGTATGTGACGAACCTCCACGCCCCTTCGTGACACCTCCACGTCGACTGGCTGTCACCGGCCTCTTTTTCTCCGTCCACAGACGCGGATGATCCTTTTGCGACACTCCCAGATTCCCCGATGACGAGGCTAGATCGCGTCCCTCGATAACGACGCGTCCGGGCTGTCTCGAATCGTTCGCGTTCTCATCGTCACGATATTCCCTCGGCGAAGACACCTCGCGCAGGGGTGGAGATCGATCGATCGCGCGAAGTATTGACCTAAAGTAATGATCCCAGATAATTCTTGATCTTAGTGTTGTGACGTTGGCTGTGTGGAGCTCTTTGTTTGTTAGTTGTCGCTGGCCAATTATCCAGTGTCTTCTGATATTAGGTGCGCAAATTATTGGGTCGTTCGCAAAGTTCGTGCCGATTTTTGATAGGGTTGTGTAGAAGTGCCAAATTTCGAATTGTAATATTTAAAAATTTTTGAATTACTTATGTAAAGGTGCCGAATGCGCGAGTGAAAGAATGGATGGGGATGTGTGTAAGTGTGCGTGTCCGGCGTTGGTCATTTGTTCTTCTCGAATGTTCGATGGCAGTTAACCCTTTCGCTACGAGCGTCATCTATTGACGACATCCACGCGACGACCTGTGTATACGAGTGCCGACTTTTAGAATTTACCATTCTGAATTAAATTACTAGGAATTATAATTCGATGTCTAACTATCATAAATTGTATTTTTCTTTATAACAATAGCAAGATTGAGAATTTTAATTTGACATATCAAATTAAATTATATTTTCATTTATAATAAAAGCAAAATTGAGAATTTTAATTTGACATATCAATTACCCTAAATTATATTCTTATTTATAATAATAGCAAAATTGAGAATTTTAATTTGACATATCAATTACCCTAAATTATATTTTCATTTATAATAAAAGCAAAATTGAGAATTTTAATTTGACATATCAATTACCCTAAATTGTATTCTTATTTATAATAATAGCAAAATTGAGAATTTTAATTGGACATATTAAATACCCTAAATTATATTCTTATTTATAATAATAGCAGAATTGAGAATTTTAATTTAACATATTAAATACCTTAAATTATATTCTTATTTATAATAATAGCAAAAATGGGAATTTTAATTTAACATATCAATTACCCTAAATTATATTTTTATTTATAATAATTTCAAAATTTCCAAATATGTCGTTGTGTAACACTTATTCGATGTTGGTGACCTCGACCAGCTATCCTAATGCATATAAGAGGGAGGTGCGTGCCCACTAAGCGATATTCAACGATTTTACGTTCGACGATTTACCGATTTTGTAATTGACGATGGAACGATTCGACGACGCGACGATTTTAAGTGCATTCAAGTTTCTAATAAATTAATTAAAATAAAGATTCTTTTACTACATGCCTGACCCACAAATAAATCCTACAGTTGTATTCCCGATGGAAAGAAATAACCTAACACAATTTTACGAGGTTTTAACCCTTTGCACTCCGTTGTCCCCTCTCAGAGGACATTAGAATTTATTAGTGATTCCGGGGAATCAACTTATCCCAGCGCAATATTTTCAGAAATGCATGTTTCTGTGAAGTTTTCTACTAAAATGGCACAAGATATCAAATCAAAATATGGTACGATTACCAGGATATATAAAAAAATAGTGATTTTGAAGAACCGAGAATACGCCCATCCAATACGTTCGAGATAACACCGAGTGTAAAGGGTTAAGTTTATTCTTCAACGAGGTGTTGGGGGACTGCCGTAGACTGAACTCTCTGCTTTTGCGGCCTGGAATATGGTTCTTTTAAATATGCGGAAAAATAGAGTGATAGGGATGAGATAGGATGAGGAACATTTGGAATCCAAAGGGTGAGTTAGGGACCAAAGGACATGGATGAGTTGCTAGGAAGTGAGGGTTCAAGTAGCACAATATTTGGATGACTATTGGAGGTACGACTGTTGCGATAGGATAATTAATAAGAAGGAAAATGATAGAAATCCAACAATAGTTGGCATAAGGACTGGTTTAAATATATTAGAATGATTGAAAACAAATAATATGTGTAGATATTGTAAAAGACAATACTTCAGGCATATTTAAAACAAAATTTAACGCCTCATTTTGATTCGCGTTTCAGCGGCTATAATTTGCATACAACATCACAATTATTCACTGCTTGGTAGCAGCAAGTGTATCTAAGCAGAGATTACGTCTCGATTGATTTCGTAAAAGTAATTAACGGTTGTATATGCCAGACTGAAGCTACTTCGTCTTCTGGTAATTAAATTCTTAAGAAGCCACAGATGTCGAGACGTTTGCTATGTTTTGTAACCGATGTTGAGAAAATTCATCAGGTTTAACGAAATGATACAGGAATGATAGTGGGAAAGGAATTAAAGTGTTGATGAATTTTGTCCGTGGTATTTTAAATGTTTTCTCAGCTAGACAACAAAATTAACAATATTTCTTTACCTTCCAAACAATCCCCTTATTCTAGAACCGTAATATCACCATTTTATTTATTAAAACTGAAAAATTCGACATATGTTCCCTTAAAATCAACAATTATTTCTACCGACACTTCATGTGTACCTATTCCTACTGCAAAATTCCCACGTAAGACAGATTACAAACTTTTCTCAGAAAATAAACAATGAAAAAAGAAGTGAATGTTTAAAAGTGTATTATACGTATATTTGAGGAATAGTCTAAAGTTCAAAGGCGATTCAATTATGTTGTATATATGAAATTCTAATCAAAATTTTAAAAACGGTCATTTGACCGGTCGTGGTAGGAATAGTGTTAAAATACCACCTTAAGGAGGTGAAAACAACGTTAATGGTTTCAATAGCTTTTCTCGTATTTTAAATATAATTTTGTGATGGTGTGTGATAAAGCAAAACCTTTTGGATAAAAGATGTTCAATTTTTAATCTTCTATCACTCAGTCATAGAAAAAGATTCCAAAGAAACTTGTATTCAAAGCATGAAGAATCACTAAAACTTTGAGGCTAACTTAAAAAAAAATTGCTCCATCTATAACCCATTATGCTCTATACACGTGCAAACTTTGATTGAAATCAGAATTTCAGGATTAGGTGAATTTCCTTGAAATGCAGTGTAAGAATACTTTTTGAAGCTACTGTATACGCTATCTCATGAAAAAACTTGTAATAAATAAACTTGTAAAAAAAACAAATAAGTTTAACAAATTATTTGTTGAAATGTCAATAAATTAGCATGTGACCTGAAAGTTACACGGACCTATAGAGGGTTAACATGAACATTTTGTGAGATTGCAATAGTTTGCAAAGATTTAACCCTTTCGCTTCGAGCGCCGCTTATAGACGGCATCCAAATGTAATTTGTATTTTAATCATTTTATATTTTAATAATTTTGTATTTTAATCATTTTTAAAAGTCTTTTCATATTTAAAATTGTAAATATACTTGTTAGATTAGAGCAATGATTCTTTTATTCAGCACAGTTGTTATTTAAGACTTTGAAAATCGTATATACAGAAACCACGCGCACTGTGCATATTTCTGTCGCGCGCTTCCGTTCAATGACGGTACTTCGGTGGACTGGAAAGCTTCGGCCGAAGCGAAAGGGTTAAAGGAAAACTGGATCTCAGGAAAATATTTCTTATCGATGGTTGGTGTGGACATTGGTCCTTGAAATGTGGTGTACGAATACTTTTTGGGGCCACTGTACGAACCACAATGTGACACCGACACGACAGCCATTCGAACGCTCAGGAAATAATCACCGTTTCGTCCCGAGGAAAAAGCCGAACTGTCCCGGTAATTGCGGTCGTTTAAACCATAAACACCGTTCGAACGTTTCGCGTGGCCCGCCGCTGGATTCCGGCGCAATTTTCCGCGCGACGCCGCGTAAATCATCAGCGGGCAGGGGGCATTAACGGGACGCCGGCTGCGCCTCCCAGAATTTCAATTACGAGCTCGCAACTATAAAGTCATTGTTGAATTACTGCCAACAAGGTAGAGTCGTAAGCGGCCCGATCCGGCACCTAGAATTAATTTCTCTAAAAGCGGCAATAATTCCTCGGTGAACCGTAGGTCGTACCGATCGGACAAGCATTGCTTTCACGGTAGGAGAGGGACGTTAAACGTCACGTCAATGTTCCGCGGGCGTAAATAATCGTTATTGTTAAAGCTCGACCAGCAGCCAGCGTCCTGTTCCTCTCCCTCTTCGTCTCTTTCTCTGTCTCGCTATATATACATATACAGTGGCTCCAAAAAGTATTCGTACGCTGTATTTTAAGGAGGTTCACCTAATCCTGAAATTCTGATTTCAATGAAACTTTGTGCGTCTACAGAACACAATGTGTCCTATTTGGAATAATTTTTTTTTGGCGGTAAAATATCTTTTTAGGGGGTTGATAAGGAACTTCAAAGTTTCAACGATTCTTCACGCTTTGAATACAAACTTTTCTGGACTCTTTTTTTATGACAAGCCGATGGTGAATTAAAAATTAAGCATTCATCAAGTACCATTACTAAGTTATCTTTAAAAAATGAGAGAAAACTCAGAAACTTCAACGGTGGTTTCACCCCCATGAATTGCCATTTAGATGAAAAGAATATTGGTATTATATTAGTATATAGATTGGTATATAGTCTATTAGTATAAAGTAGGATGTTACTAGTATTCACTAATATAGAATAGAGTATACTATTATGCTCTACATGTCCACAAAGTTTTATTAAATATTTCCATCAGACTCAGAATTTCAAGGTTAAACGCATTTTTTGGAGCCACTGTATATACACTAAAGGTCAAAAGTTTGGAAGCATCCCACGTTATAAACACCGTGAGGATTTAAAGAAAGAAAGAAAGGATTTAGAATTATGTTGCCTTAGAGATTTCTCCATTCAGAAATCTACAGAAGTACGTAAAATTGGTATCGATACGTGTAGTGTAAGTTTCCAGCAAATATAGAAATTAGCGACAGATTCTACAGGGATATAAACCGAAAATTGCTTCCAAACTTTTGAACGTTGTTATCTTAGAAGTTTCTCCGTTCAAAAATTTGCAGAAATATTTAAAATTGTTATCAGTACGTAAAGTATAAGTTTGCAGCTTATATTGAAATTAGCGAAAAATATATATCATAAAGTGCTTCCAAACTTTTGAACGTTCTTATCTTAGAAATTTCTCCACTCAGAAATGTACAAAAATACTTAAAATTGTTATCAGTACATACAGTATAAGTTTCCAGCTTACATTGAAATTGGCGAGAAATATATATCATAAAGTGCTTCCAAACTTTTGAACGTTGTTACCTTAGAAGTTTCTCCATTCAAAAATTTGCAGAAATACTTAAAATTGTTATCAGTACATACAGTATAAGTTTCCAGCTTACATTGAAATTGGCGAGAAATATATATCATAAAGTGCTTCCAAACTTTTGAACGTTGTTACCTTAGAAGTTTCTCCATTCAAAAATTTGCAGAAATACTTAAAATTGTTATCAGTACATACAGTATAAGTTTCCAGCTTACATTGAAATTGGCGAGAAATATATATCATAAAGTGCTTCCAAACTTTTGAACGTTGTTACCTTAGAAGTTTCTCCATTCAAAAATTTGCAGAAATACTTAAAATTGTTATCAGTACATACAGTATAAGTTTCCAGCTTATATTGAAATTAGCCAGAAATGTATAGAGATACAAATCGAAAAGTGTTTCCAAACTTTTGAACGGTAGTGTATACGTCCTCCTTCTCTTTCTTATTTTCTCGTCCTGCGTCTTTCAGTACGGTACCTTTTTTCACTCTCCCTTCTCCCTTCCCTCGTCCTTGTTCCTCGCCTTCTCTATTCGTCTTTTGGCTTTTCTTCTCTTTCTTCTCTGTTACTCGACACAATGTCCGCTCTTTCACTCTCTCGTCGTCTCGTGCGAGTTGTGACTGGTGAGTCACAACGAGGGCCCGTTCGCGTCGGCGGAGGTGGCTCTTGTCTCGTAATTTATAGATCGTGGCAAATCGCCGAAGGAAGACGACGGAAGAGCCGGTGGACTCCTCGCGAAAAAGCTTTCCTACGTGGTTCACCAAGCTTAAGTTGCACTCTCCGATTCGTTCTTGCACAGTATGATGATGATGATATTCGACGATGCACTTCCGTTTAAAAATATTGAGACAGTTATGAAGGACACCAGTGGATTTTTATGCGTTTATCAGAAATTGAAATGTACGAAATAGAGCGGAATGCATGTGATACACGAAAATGTGTAAGGTATTGCAAGTATTTGAAGAAACGTAATATTTAGGGGATATAACAAATTTCTGCTTAGA
This sequence comes from Tetrapedia diversipes, assembly GCA_033822845.1. Classification (NCBI taxonomy): domain Eukaryota; kingdom Metazoa; phylum Arthropoda; class Insecta; order Hymenoptera; family Apidae; genus Tetrapedia; species Tetrapedia diversipes. Next base: position 12,452 of record JAOPTO010001144.1, read on the forward strand.
TTTTATTATTTTGATGATGGTGTTCATATACATTTAAATTCGCGCAAAAATGCATAGCTTGTTTGTGAGGAATAGAATAAATCTGTGAAATTATTAGAAAATTGTTGAAACGTTTAAGAATTATTCTTTGGTTTGGTATATTGTGAACTGTGAAAAATTCATATGTTCAATGAAACCACAAATGTTTCACCAATAATCATACAATTATATGTGCAGATTGTTTTTGTTTTGTTTGGTATTGGAGAGGTTATTGTGATGGAAGTAATTAGAGATTAGAATGATCCCTTTTAGTTGAAATCTTGTAACTTTTTATTTATAGCACGACATTGTTCCGAATAAAACTTCTAATTATTTGAATAAAATAAAGGGAGGAACTAATTATTCCTACTATTCCTACCGACACTTCACGTATATTTAAATAAAATGAAGGGGGGAAACTAATTATTCCTACTATTCCTACCGACACTTCACGTATACCTATTCATACCGCGGCATTCTCACGTAAGACAGACTACAAATTTTTCTCAGAAAATAAACAATGAAAAAAGAAGTGAATATTGAAAAATGTATTATACTTACATTTGAGGAAAAATTTAAAGTTTAAAGGCGATTCAATTACGTTGAATACAGGAAATTCTAATAGAAATTTAAAAAATGGTCATTTGACTAGTCGTGGTAAGAATAGTGTTAAGACGACAGGACAATTTAAAACATAATTTTATAGTTTGCAAATATTGTTTATCTATTCATTTTTATTGCAATTATGGTAGAATACTATTTATTGATTAGCATAGAATACAAATTTTATTTCTGCTGTTACTTCTTATTAATTAATTAATTTACAGTAAAGAATAAAAGTTTAAGACTACAGAACAATGTGAAGCATGATTTTATGGTTCACCAATATTGTTTATCTATCCATTTTTATCGTTATTATGGTAGAACACTGTTTATTGATTAGCATAGAATACAAATTTTACTTATACTATTGTTTCTTATAATTAATTCATTTACAATAACGGACAAAAGTTTAAGACGACAGTACAATGTAAAACATAATTATATGCTTCGCAAATATTGTTTGTCGATTCATTTTTATTGTCATTATGGTAGAACACTGTTTATTGATTAGCATAGAACACAAATTTTATTTATGCTGTTACTTCTTATTAATTAATTTACTTATTTTCTTCGATCCTTTGGTCTTAAACTTTTGTCCGCTACTGTATCTATCTGACAAGATCTGTTTTCTCTATTGAAAAAAACGAAAGAAGGTGAAGCGGTCCTAGAAATTTCAAACATGTGGACTATGAACCGTAGGGCACCCTGAGTGTTGTAGCAATGTAGTGTTGTAATTAGATATGCTTGTTGTAATGCTACACTATATAATTTTAACTGCATCATAATATAACATCGTGACGTGGCATAGGTATGGATAGAGCGTAATTACCTGTTTGAAACAGCGTTATAGAATGTTAAACCACTAACTTAGAGGCACAGAAGGCATTAAATCTACCGTTGCAAAAGTTGAAAGCGCGGCTTGCTCTTGACAGCTTAATAAATTGACAGTCTATAATTATTAATTATGGTTACGTTTCTGGAATGCTTTCGTTAGGCGAGCTTAGCTATTCTAGTCGCTGTGCTCGACTCAGTTTATTCATTTATTAATGAATTATATTGTTTGAATACCTGCAAAGATTTTTTAATAAATTGAGTTAATAAATGAAATTTATTTTATACAGTAAATTTATATAACAGATTAAATTTTTAATGATTAAATTTTTTAATCATAAATGTAAATATCAGAAAAGAAGTCTGGATTTAAAAAAATGTTCTTCTATCAATTGGCCATTTCTTATTACAATGCAATTCGAATTCTAAATTACTATCGCAGAATGATCAGCTTCATTACAAATAGTTAATTATTGACAATCAAATGTTATATTACACTAAACAGCTAATACTAAGGTGTAAATTGTCACCAAGGTGTTCGTACAAATAGTACAAAATGTAAATGTACTCAAATATATTACCTGATTCTACCCTACTCCATTTTTAACCTAATACCTTTGCTTTGTCTTATCATTCATCAATGGCGGCAATATTTTGTAAAGGTTTCCATTAATTGATAAGACGTACCAAAAGATATACTTTAATAAACAGAGTCACGTTTTCCTAATTAAACAAAATAGTTGTAAAAATGATTACCATACGAAGAATTCCTACTGATTTTATATGTACATCTCTCGTGATATTTTAATATTTACTTCGTCGAATATTTACTTCCAGTACATGTGCGTCATTTCGTTTTACGTAAATTAATACTTTCATAAAGGTATACACACACAAGGGAGCATATTAGTACCAGTATTCTTGCAGAAGTATCAGTCAGGCATTGATATTCCCATAAAAGTGATATTTTTAATAGAAGAATTTTTATTATTATTTTCTTTTTTCGTTTTTTCTTGTTCTTTTCATCTTACTCATATGATCTACTTTTATTTTCTTCCTCCTATTGTAAGAAAGAGCTTACCCCGTTGAAAAATAAATAAATAAACAAATAAATTTTTGTAGAAGTATCAGTCAGATATCGATATTTATTAGTCAGGTATCGATTCTATCCAATACCTACATGTTTGATATAATTCAGTATTGAATCAAGATTTGTCAGCTGGTATCGATAGGTATCGATGTAGTATGTCTCAACACCAAGTGTGCTATCTGCGAAATCAAGATTCGGTAGACGACACAGTCCTACTGCAGGTACTCCAATTTCCACCATGGCAAGGTCTCAACCATTTAGCTTTCCAGTCGCTACCTTCGTTGGTCTCCTTTAACCCTTTGACCACGGCAGACTTTGGCACGCACTGGCCGTACGGTACGGTACGAATTCACTCGCGACGTCCACTGGGTACGGCGAAATTTTTCGTTAGACATGCATTTCTGAGGAAGTATATCAAAATATTCAAAATACTGAAATTTATTACGTTAAACGCACCGGGAAGTCAACATGTGTCGGACGCCAATAGGCGCCAACAGTAGTCAAAGGGTTAACCTTTTGAGGACTATAGGCGCATATATGCGTCAGACGGAAGTTACTCGTAGGGATTATGGACGCATATATGCGCTTGTCAATTTTTGTTTTCTCTATCAACCTTTTGAGAGCGCATATATGCGTTTGTCAATCTTTTTCTTCACCTTATGACTTTTTTAATAGTCGCACATTTCGGCATTAACATTTTCAATGCTATGGACGCATATATGCGCCTGTCAATTTTTGTTTCCTTCGCTTTATGACATCTTCAGTGACCATACATTTCAGCGTTAACCTTTTCAGTGCTATGGACGAATATATGCGCTGTCTTTTTTTGTTTTCTTCACCATATGACTTCTTCAGCGATCACAGATTTCAGCGTTAACCTTTTAGTGTTAACGGAGGTTGCTCGTAGAGACTATGGACGAATATATGCGTTTGTCAATTTTTGTTTCTTTTACCTTATGACTTTTTCTGTTGTCACATATTTCGACGTTAATCTTTCGAGTGTTATGGGTGCATATATGCGTCCAATGCATCATGGACGAATATATGCGTTTGTCAATTTTTGTTTCCTTTATCTTATGACTTTTTCCGTGGCCACACATTTCAGCGTTAACCTTTTGAATGTTATGGATGCATACACGTATCCAATGCACCATGGACGAATATATGCGTTTGTCAATTTTTGTTTCTTTTACCTTATGACTTTTTCTGTTGTCACATATTTCGACGTTAATCTTTCGAGTGTTATGGGTGCATATATGCGTCCAATGCGCTTGTCTATCTTTTTCTTCAGCTTATATCTTTTTTAATAGTCGCACATTTCAGCGTTAACCTTTTCAATGCTATGGGTGCATTGGACGCATATATGGGGCCGGTCAATTTTTTTTCTTCGCCTTATGACTTCTTCAGTGATCACGCATTTCAGCGTTAACCCTTTCAGTGCTATGGACGCAGATATGCGCTTATCAATTTTTGTCTTCTTCGCCTTATGACTTATTCAGTGATCACACATTTCGACGTTAAACCTTTTAGTGCCTACGAAAGTTGCTCGTAAGAACCATGGACAAAAATATCCGTTTTTCAATCTTTTCGATCTTTCGCTTATTGTAACTATAATAAATATACGAGTAACAATACTCCGTCTCCAGCGATAGCGTGCCGTCCCTTCAGAACACTTAGGCCAAGAGTGTTCCTCGCTCAAAGGATTAATTAGCATGACGCTTGTTGCACCGAGCAAGAAAAATCCAGCGCTATCGCCGGTCTTCTATGATCGACCTCTCCGCGAAAACCCGTGCCCAGGCACCACGGAGCCGCAGAATCATCTCCAGAAGTCGATGGGAACCGTGGTGGCTCGGTCTTCACATATTGTGCCAACAATTAGGTGAAAGGCGCTCCCACAGATCCTAGAAGCGGTGAATCGCGGCGCGCCGCGAGAGAGAGAAAGGGACAGAGGGAGAGAGAAATCGAGAGAGATCGGGAAAGAGGCTGCTGAAGAGGGATGGGCGGGGGGACCGAATCGTTTAATATACTTACCGAGCGACCAACCGACCTACCTACCTACCAACCTACCGGCTGGCAATGTAGTCAGTTACTGCGTCGTGTACCGAGAGCATGCCTGACAGAGACGAAGACGCGCTCGAGCAAAACATACCTCGTGCTCGCCCAAGGGGGACTAATCTAGCTGGTAGTTTGACGTGGTGATGATGGGCGGTAGTAACCTTTAGGTTACTTCTCCTTCTGCTACTCCAAGACCTAACCGTCTACACCCACGGCTCTTGTGTTCCGTTTTCCGTCGTCGATCGACACGGATTTCGTCGATCTTTTCAGGATTTTTGTTCGATCGAACAGTCAAGTTTGTCTTGGAGCAGGTGGACACGAGGTGGATGCGGTTTTGGGGAACGATTGCAGTGTTTGAATCTTTCCTCGTTGTCAAGCTGCACAGATACCGTTTATTGTGATTTCTTGTGCAACGATAGCTTGTAGGCTACTGGGAAGACGTGTAAGCTCGATGTCTGTTCAGTAATGATCAACAGTTTATCGTAGGATTCGTTTATCTCAGAATTACACCAGGAAATTGTAGGAAACTAATTCTGAGTCGATGAGGAAATTAACGAAGGAGTTTAATCTGGGTGAAAATTGAAAACTGATCCCAAATTTGAGGAGGGTAGTATGTTTATAGTGATTCATAAAATTGATCGATTAGTTATGTCTCATCTTTAATCAAATCTCACTCTGGATTTTCTGATATTATGTCTTTTGTTATTTACTATTAATTAATCTTAGAATTACACCAGGAAATTATAGGAAACTAATTCTAAGTCGATGAGAAAATCTGGGTGAAAATTGAAAACTGATCCCAAAATTTGTGAAGGGTAATACGTTTATAGTGATTCACAAAACTGATCGATTAATTATGTCACATCTTTAATCAAACCTTACTCTGGATTTTCTGCTATTATCTTTTTTACTATTTATTATTAATTAATCTTAGAATTACACAAAGAAATTATAGGAAACTAATTCTGAGTCGATGAGAAAATTAGCAAAGGAGTTCAATCTGGGTGAAAATTGAAAACTGATCCCAAATTTGTGAAGGGTAATACGTTTATAATAATTCATAAAATTGATCGATTAGTTATGTCACATCTTTAACCAAATCTCACCCTGAACTTTCTGCTACCGTTATTTTTTACTATTTATGAATAATTTGTAGCCATCGGCTGTGTTAATGGTAAACAGAAAATATGAAAATGTAATAAACGTATTGTAATAAATACAAGTAAAAATAAAATAAAAATTCACTAGAAATGAATAAAATGTGTGATACTTCATCGATTTCATGAATTACTATAGATATGTGAATATATCCAGTAATTTATTTTATTAGATTCTTCCCATAATTTGTTTATAAGCTTCACAACATCAATTTTGAATTTCTCAGCAGTTTTAGGGTTGAAAAATGGTTTTTTGTTGCTTTAGTATCACCTTATTATATTACTTAGCGAATATCGTTAAATTTTAATGAAAAGAGGAGAAAATAACACCTTTCCATTTTCTCTTATTCTTTAGAAGTGTCCAAAAAATTGATAGCCAAACTATTGAAACGAACCTTTAAACACTGTTGATGTTGAATTAAATAATAGCTTCTCAATTTTGAATTTCTCAGTAGTTTTAGGATTGAAAGATGATTTTTTGTTACTTTAGTATTACCTCATTATATTATTTAGCAAATATCAATCAATTTTAATGAAAAGAGTAGAAAGTAATACCTTTTTATTTTCTCTTATTCTTTAGAAGTGTCCAAAAAATTAATAACCAAACTATTAAAACGATCCTTTAAATACTGTTGACGTTAAATTAAACAATATCTTCTACTTCTTTAATTATTTTATTCATTCTGAATACAAATACTACTATAACTTGAATTTTTGTGAAATCTTGATCGTACGAACCTTAAATATCGGTATTCATCATCAAAACGAATAATAAATTTGTACAATTCTCAAATTTATTAATAAATTCTTAATATCTGAAGTACACTTGTTTATAAAAATTTTCATGATTTCGCGATAGTACATGAAAACATCTTTTTGCTTGTAAAATTTTATTCAATGTTTTGCACTCATCATATTTACCCATATGTTTAACTGTGATTCATAGGTTAATTGGACCATAAATTTTGTCAGATAAAATAAGACTGTCGTATTTCTTGTTAGTAGCCAGTTCTCACGCAGATTAGGATTATAGGTAAATGCAGGGGATGCTGTTAGTAGGAAGAAATTTTCTACGTTCTTCCAACAAACACCGTCAAAACCTTACTTTCACTCCCGCCCACTAGTTTACTTTCCAAAATAGTGGTTCGTACAAGCGTGTCACATAAATTTAAATTTACTCTTATCCTTATCCTCTACTGAAACATTAACTTCCATTTCACTTCATAATTAATTACAATAAAAATTATTAATGTAGCTTATTATTTTATGACAAACAACGACAAGGAATCCAGCAATAAACAAAATATATTTAGCAACAGAGCAAGCTATTTTGAGTTGGAATTTGAAAAACTTCAGTAGTCAATCAATTATACAATTTGGTAATTCAGAAGCGAATCATGCTTTCAAATATTCAAACAAATTGGCAAGCAGTATTTAATTATAATTAATAGTCGTAAAGGAATTAATAAATATACGATTAAAACGTGCAATTTTAATTAAGAGAATCTACAAATTAAAATACTATTCCATAATTATGTTTTAATTTATTATACTAGAGGGATTTCTTTAATTAAAATAAAATTCTTACGTTCATCAAACTCCAGGATCAATCCTAAGTTCTTTGAAATAAAAAGTAAAATAGAGGTATATTCAGTATCTTCATTAAAATAATTTAAATTATTTCTTCTATATATCAGATATTATTGCGACACATCATCGACTACAATGTTACCAAACAATGACCACAAAAAATAAAAATAGCATTTAAGCTCAGCATATTTTGTAATCGTTGCTTAAAACTTCAATATTCACATAGGGTAAGCTTGCTCAAGTCGTACCCCTTAAGGAAAAATCCATATAAAACTTAGGATTTATCAAATAAATATTTTATCAAATAAATAGAAATTAAACGGGTTGTTCAAAACTTGTGTTAATATTGTTGTTATTTATTATAACGAAATTGGTAGAACATCTGATTGAGACAAATCTATATTTGCTTGTGATTGTATGCTCTGTTGTCCCTGTAGTTCGTTTAAAATTCAACTGGTACGACTTAAGTAACCTTACCCTAATTATGCTTTAAACGTTACACATTCTTTTAACATCTGTTCCAATTCATGTTTCAACGCACAATACTTCTAAATGTGGCGATCAGTCTAAACAAACTAAAATTATGATTACTATTCTTAATTATTTAGATAACTAAACTTAAATTAATCTCACTGTGTAACTAATCATTCGACTCATAAACTACGAATTAAGAAAATGTATATTTTTACATTTCCCTTATTTATTTCAAACAAATTAGCGTAACTTAAGAGAAGTATTATAATATTTTAATTACAAGATAGAAAATTGGTAAAAACTAGCTTTTGCAATATTGGCAAATGTTTCTTGGCAAATATCGAATTCGTAAAATTGGTGGCAGGT
>JAOPTO010001146.1:0-40609 GCA_033822845.1 Tetrapedia diversipes
ATAGTGTTACTTAATTATTACCCATTAACATTATAAAATTTCTGTTGCTGTTCAGAGGTATGCTGTATTCCGTACGTAGTTACGACTGAACATTACTGTGCAGTCAGCGACGTTACCTATCGTGTTGCCCCGTTTGCCTGCTCTCAGGCGTAAATATCCCGTTTTTTTAATTACTTATTAACAGAAATTGTTGCGTCCTAAATTAGGGTAGAGGTACGTACCGTAACGACCCTATACCTGCTTCGGTAAAAGGGAAGTGGTTACCAGCCCTCCCTTCCTACAATATTTGTAAGCAATTGTGATTGGTTCGGGATTGCCATCACTTTTGCTATAAATATCGAGACATGTAAAGCACTCAGAGACACCCAGAGATTCACACGGAACAACCACAAATCAGAGCACAACTCATCAAGAGAATACAACTATTATGACCACTCAACTCAACTCTATCGTGTTCAATTTGATACCTAACCAACTCTTAATATTAACCTCATCAAGAGAAAAACCTTTCGCCATACAAGGCGATCACGAAAAAGTAGGGAAGTATTTCGGGAGCAATACACCGTTCTCGCAGTTAAACCGACGTACAAAACAGAAATTTTATTAGATACCACAAAAAAACACGTGTGTTACTGCGCCGTGCGACGAATGTTCTGGTAGCAGAGCGTGGTTCCTTTATTTTCGTCTTAGAATGATGCATAGAGTAACCCCTTCAATTTTCTCTCTGCTTCGAACACCCTGTATATCAACCCAATTGAATGTTAGATGGTAATGCAAATTTCAAAATAAAATGTTCCGTTTCTAATTCTCTTCCACACAACTGTAGAGTCGAGCCAAATTAAACAATATTTGTCAGACACATCAAATTTAGTTTTATTTGTATGTCAAAGGGTTAAGTCTATTTTGTTGGTCTTTGATCAATCAAAAATTACAACTGATCTCAAAATTCAGATGTTAACAAATTTTGTGTATAAATAATTAAAGATGAGAATCATTCGAGGCGTTGATTCTCCTTTAGCCAGTTTTATAACCAAACTTTACTTAAAATTCATGTTACAAAAGAACTTTTTCGAATATATTAGATTATGAATGATGTTTTCCTATTTATCTCTCCGTTATTATTGTTTTTCTTTTACCAATTTCTGTTTTTACATTTAACTGCGAATAGAATAAGTTTTTTATAGTCAACTACAAATTTTTATTAAGTCTTTCAATAAAATAGATGTATGCAAGGTGTTTATTCAGTTCTGAGAAAAATTGTAAGAAGCAATTACAGAAAACGAAATACAATAGAACGTCGATTATCCAAATATATGGTGGGTCTTTAAACGTTAGTATCTAAAAAGGTTTAATTTATTTCTAAAATTTGTTATTTCAGGTAAAGAATAGCTTATTTGAGAATAGTTTAATATTTCACACTTTATAACAATCAAAGTTTGGTTCTTTCAAATTGATTAAGTATCCGAAAAATTGTTTATTCGAACGAACCTGTTTTTCAATTAATTGGGATGATCGACGTTCTTCTGTGAGACAAAAATCAAGAATAATAAAATTGCAGTTAAAGCAATTAAAGTTTCGTAGTCATAATCAGTTTATACAATTGGTTATCTATACATATAAAGAACATGTGTTCAGTGACTGACTGATTCATCATCGCAGAGCCTAAACTACTGAAGAAACATGAAATTTTGACAATGGGTTCCTTTTATCCACTAAGGAAGGATTTTTTGATATTCCACCCCTAAGGGAGTTAAATAGGGATTGAAAGATTGTTTGAAAATTCACCGATTTCGAAGCAAGCAGTATGTAACCTTTTTTTCGCGTGGAGGAAATCTTCCAAAGATACCTAACTACCCTGAGGGGGGGGGGGGCAGTTAGGTTATATGGGATTTTTACCAACTAAAACCTCCACGGTGGCCATCTACCGCGATTGGGGAAGCACTGGGAACTTTATAAGAACACGTCCAGTAGCACTATGTAACCTAACCTTAACCTAATCTGAATCTGGTATTTAGCTTTTTGGTTAGAAATAAAGAAATACGTGTTTCAACGTTTTTGGAAAATCAGCCCCCAAGGGGGTAAAATAAGGAATGAAAGGTTGTTTGAAAATGCGTCGATTTTGAAGCAAGCATTATAAAAATTAGTAAGTATTTAACTTTCTGGTTAAAATTAAAATTAAGGGCTTGCAAAATTGAACATCTCTTGAAAATAGTTAAAATTGAAATCAAAATACTTTCTTGAAGGCAAAGCCGAGGGCAACTGCTAGTTTTGTACATAATGCTAGACAAAGTCAGTTCGTCAGCTGTTGTAGTCCATGCTTAAGCAATGATTCTGACGTGCCACAACTCATGACTAGCAGCTTACACAATTAAGAAAGAGAAAAAATATTTTTACAATTCATAAATTTACAAACAATTCTGTGACACAGTGTACGAAGAAATCCTAGAATGGCAATTAAAACGTAATTGCTCAACAGGATTCACAAAGACATATCAAAAGGAACATTAATGCTTTCTCCAGCGCACAAGCTTGCTTGCATAAATAATCCATTAACCGTGCATCGTAAACATTCACAGAAAAGTTCCACACGTGGTGCAAACGTCCAAGGAAAGCTTGACACGTACCACGGATTTCCATGGTAAAATGTGCACACGGGACGAATACCAACAGAAAAATCCGAACGCGTCATGGACGACTATAAAAAAATTCATACGCGTTACAAATATCTGTGTACTATGTAAATATTTGTAGGAAAATTTATTTATGACCATCCACGAAATTTGTCAAATATATGTATGATTAGGCTACATCTTTTTATATGTTCAATTCTAAATTTTATTATTCTTTTAATTAATCCTTTTTTTACATTTTCTACACTATTTAATTACACGATATACTTAACTTATAGTTAGAGTGATTATATTTGAGTTAAAAAACAGTATTTGATGAATTTCGAATGTTTATAGAGAAAGTACACATACATTTTGCGTATTTACAGAAAAATTTACGAATGTCATGAATATTTATAGCTTATTAATGTTAGTAATGTATAACACTCACACATAATAATTAAAAAAAAATCATTATATTTTTTGGTTAATATAGGAAGAATATACGTGTGAAATTTCATTACATAGTATGATGAATTACGACAAAATGAATGTGAATGAAAGTAAAAATTATTTTGCAGAATAAAAAACATTTATGTCTGTCTTAAAAAGTTAATAATTTATTAAATAAGTAATTTATCATATTAGATTTCGTTTTTTTTTATGAACGACTGTAACCTGTGTAGAGTGTACATTTTTCTGTGGACAGTTTGCAATGAGTCTAAAGTTTTTCGACGCGTGAGAATTTTTTATTGGCGTGGGCACGTATTTCGAGGAAATTTTCGTCGTGTGTGCTAATGCATGCTTTACGTAGGTAGACTTGTACGCAGAGGGAAATGTTAATTTTTTCTATTTTGAAATTCTACAGAACAGACTTTGGTATACCCTAATGAATTTCGTTGAGTAACTAGGTTTTATTTCGCTTTGGTTTGTCACAAAATTATTCGTAATTATTGAAAAATGGTTAAAATTCTTTTTTCTACAATTGCTCCAAGGTAAGCCATTTATTGTTCAAGCTTATCAGCTGACAGGTTGTTTGTCTAGTGCGAGGTGCAAAACGATCGATTGTTTGAAAATCGGTTACAAGCAGAAAGTAAAGTTTCGATCTGAATTTCGTTATTGTTGAATTTGGTGTTGCTTCATAGTTTAGAATTATTTTTCGATATTTCTTTCAAAATTCACCGTATACCTTATGTATATACTTTCGAAAATTATTTTAAAATAATTACTGTATAATATAGTGTTACTTCTATTATAATTCGCTCATAAATTAAATATGAAATTTTTGATCTATTATTTGCTTACAAAGTTTTAAACGGAATTGTTTCTTCTCCTGAAATTTTTCTTAAATTTTGCCTTAATGTATCCTATCCATCATTAAGACACCGACAATTTCTACGTCAAGAACAACATATCACCCAATACCGTCAGCATAACTGTATAAATAGAGTTATTACCTACTAGTGTCAACAATCACTAAACCAAACCCAATTTCTTTATCTTTTTTTTTTACCAAAGGATTTATTTCGATTCATATATAATAATAATAATAATAAATAAATAATAAAAATAAATGAAAACTATTCTGAATCACAATAAGAACTACAGAAATGAAAGTTACTCAGATCTATCTATCGAGAACATTTTCAGTTTGAAAACTATCATACCTTAGCGTGTGTGTTGATTAATCGGAACAGCCATTCGCGTCTCGAATTTATACCAGCCACTGAGATCACGCTTCAAACGATCAAAACTCGATAACGAGCAACAGGTACCGCGTAACAAAACAACCAACATCTAGCAAACGAGCCGCGAAAGAGTATCACCCCAGTCTGGTTCCAATTAGAAGTTTCAGGATCGCGACGAAAACCATTTACCAGAAGTTGGAATAATTTGAAATTCAGAAGGGCTACAATGTTAAACCACTTTCGCCATAGGAACCAGGCCAGGTCATTAAAATTTACGATCGCTCCGTGGATAACACTCCACGGAAATGGAATGAACACGGACATACCCTGGATTTACGCACTAATTGGTTCCTGAGTAGCCGACGTAAGTTGAGGAAGACGTAAGTCAGAAATAGACCTGGGACGCGTACACTCTTGACAGAAAGTTCCATAATTTCAAAATTTTAAACATCTTCTACGTTAGTTTATTATAACGACAATGTTTAGGATAAATGAAATGATCGTACACCTTTAATGTGAAATGGAATAATATTATAAAGTAGAGTATCCACGTACAGTGGGTGTAAAAAGTATTCGTACAGTGGTACAATTATAGAGTTAAATGTGGTTCAGGCATATAGTAAGAGAACCTTTGTTTAATTAACCGGTTGCCGCAAATGACGTTTATAGCCGTCCGATCTTTGGCGATATGTAGGCAAATGACGGCTATAGCCGTCGTGCACATTTTAATGAATAAAAAAAAGAACAGCGTTAGTACGAAGTGTACTAACACATACATTTGTTAATTATTGAGTAACACATCTAGAAAAAAAGTTATAGCATGCCAGACAGCATATTAATTGTTTTTTTTATGCGGTTATTATTATACTATTTTATAAGCAAAATAACATACAAATGATAATTTTGTTTCAAACTGATTTTCTTGTGTTAAGATTACACCTATTTACTCTTTTTTATTTATAGGAATCATTTTGAATTAGTAAAGCAAATGCTGTATAATCGTGACGACGATCATAGCCGTCATTTGCTCTGGAAAGAGAAAAATGACATGATGGGCAAACGACGGTTATAGCCATCGAGAGTTTTTTTGGAAAAATTATAGCCAAATGTGATAATTTTCACTTCCAAACATACAACTTACACTTGATTCCATCTGGCAGTTATAAACAATTGAAAAATAATGTGTTTCTGAACACGATCATCAAATTAAAAGCTTGCGGCAACGGGTTAATCACTTCTTCGGATGAGAACTCGAACTCTATTATCATTCACACGAGAATCGTCAATCGCCAATCCTGAATCGTAAATCGTGAATCGGTGGGCACGCACTTTTTTTTATACGTATTCGCGCTGAGCATTGGGATAACTGGCGGGAGTTACTAGCATCGAACATTTGAGAAGTCTCTGGCAAATGAAAAACTTCAAACACACATACTTACACACTTATACACATCCCCATCCATTCTCTCACTTACGCATTCGGCACCTTTACAAAACTTTGACTTTTATCATTTATATGTAGTGTCGTAGTTTTAGGGATCAGAAAAGTGAAAGTGTGGGTTGACCAGACGAAAGCTAGGACCATCGGAAAAAACCATTGGAGACAGTCAATTCACCGATGGGTCGGCAATGTTTAGCGAGCACGGGATGGAAAGAGGAAAAGACCTATAAGAATTTCCTCAAAAGAGAAAAGAGACCAGTGTTGAATAGAAAACCGAGTTGTAGAGTTGTAAAAAGAGCTGAGGATTAAACATAGAATCGCGTGGCGGAGTTGGGTTAGGAATAGTTGTATTGTTGGTATTTATAAGTCAGAAATTACTGTGTACTGTATACTTTTCTTATCGATCACACTAATAATAATAATTGTAGTATCGTATTTTTAAACCACTTGCGCTGGCAAGAAATTCACAGGCGCGTGTGCCAGAACCCGCTGGGAGGCGTGTTCGATGCCTTAGAGAAATCGGAAAAAAATTTATATCTTCTAAGCTAATTCATTTTCGACCTAGGACTTTTAATACTTTGTTAAAGGGAACATAACACATCGATTGATGTTAAAATGATACAAATATAAACAGTAAATTTGTGTGCCACGCACGTCGTTTTTGTTTCTGTGACAATTGCCTGACGACGTGTATACCACGTCGTTGACGATTCTGCGACAAAAGCATTACGACGTTCGTGGCACGTCTTTCCAGCGCAAGTGGTTAAGGACCGAAAGTGAAAGTGCGGTCGCCTAGACGAAAGCCAGACCTATTGGAAAAACCATTGGCGACAAACAATTCACCGATGGGTCGGCAATATTTAATGAGCGCAGGGTGTGAAAAGGAAGACTTATTAAGGTTTCTCGAAGGAGGAAAAAATCAGTGTTGAATAGGAAACCGAATTGTAGAGTTGCATAAAGGAGTTGAGAGTTAAACGTCGAGCGCGTTCGCAGAGTTGGGTTAGAAATAGTTGTATTTTGGTATTTATACGTTAGAAATTACTGTATGCTTTTGATATCGATGACATTAATATTGGGTTGTTCGGAAAGTAATTTCGTTTTTTCCTAACACAGGGTTTAATTGTATTTTTTCATAGCCAACTTCACACTTAAGCCGCATGGTCATTATATATTTTGACAGCATATATAGCAAGGCTTGCTTGTGAAAAGTTTCGGTTGATTCTACCCAGTAGTTTTTGGTTGGTGCCCTATCAAATATGGAAAGTAAAAAGCAACATTTTCGGCATATTTTACTTTTTTACTATCGAAAAGGTAAAAATGCTGTTCAAGCAAGGAAAAAATTATCCGATGTGTATGGAGAAGATGTATTGACAGAACCCTAGTGCCAAAACTGGTTTGCAAAATTTCGATCCGGCAATTTTGATGTTGAAGATGCACCACGTTCTGGAAGGCCAGTTGAAGCTGACGGACACAATAAAGGCATTAATTGATGCAAATCGGCGAATAACAACTCGTGAGGACACTGAGAGATTGAATTTATCAAATGGACAATATATAATTCAACAAAATATTTATTCACTATAAGAAAATCGTCTTTCATTTTCATAAAGAAAAACGAAATTACTTTCCGAACAACCTAATAATATTATAATAAGTGTAGTATAGTAATTTTAAGGACCAGAAAAGTGAAACTGTATACTGTATACTTTTGATATCGATCACATTAATAATAATAATACTAATAACAATAATGATAATTGTAGTATCGTAGTTTTAAGGGCCAGAAAAGTGAAACTGTGGGTCAACTAGACGTAAGCTAGACCCCATCAGAAAAAAACAGTTGGCGACAAACAATTCACCGATGGGTCAACAATGTTTAGGGAGCGTGGAGTGGGAAAAGGCCTATAAGGGTTTCCTCGAAACAGGAAAGAGACCAGTGTTGAATAGAAAACTGAGTTGTAGAATTGCAATAAAGAATTGAGAGTTGAATATAGAGCCGCTTGGCAGAATTGAGTTAGCAGTAGTTGTATTGTCCATATATTCATAAGTTAGAAATCACTGTGCACTGTATACTTCTGTTATCGATCACATTAATAATAATAATACTAATAATAATCATAAGACACCTTCTACAATATTTATGTATGACACTAGACAAGTGTTTCCCAACCTTTTTTGTGCCATGCCCCACCTTAACCTTTCTAAAACTTTTATGCCCCCCCCCCTATGTAACATACATAATTTTTAACATTAACCCTTTCGCTACGGGTGGGTTCTCCGTCGCGATATTTCCACTGAACGGAGCGCTGCGACATCACTGCATGCTACGCGACGTAGCGGAGAACCCAAGCTGCTTGAATGCTTTCGAAGGAAAAAATTTTTCTCCAAAGGATATTTATAAATAAAGGGTATTCTAGGGTATTTATAACGTCTTAGCATGCGCTCTTTAATTTACAGTATGAGAGGAAATAACATTATGCAATATAATATAATATAGTGGTATCTTATTGAAGGCCATTATAGTGGCCCGTAGTAGCGAAAGGGTTAATTTGTTCATTTAAGAAACATAAATGATAGGTTCTAGGAAGAAATCACTATGAAATTGTTAACAAAACACAGTAAGTAAAATTTCAAAGCATATAATGAAAAACTGAAATTCAAATTCCAAATAATTTTAATACAGATTTTTCTATATTAATTTATTATTTTAATTTAGTGAGATCATTGCGCTTGATGCTTACTGCACAGAGATTTTACATTAGGTTTCAATTTGGTTAGCTTCAGTTTCAAGTCTCCACGTTGTGTTATATCCAGCCGATTTCTTTTTTTTACCAATAAATCATTTTAAATCACGACGCCAATCACCCAGTTGATATTTTGGCCCCGTCAAACGAAATTATACCTAATAATTATTTACCGCAATTATTTAAGAATTTGCTCGTTTTGTTAAATTTGGCACCGATATCTGGCATTGCATTTAAATGGCTCGGAGCGAAAGGGTTAAAGTCGTGTCGAGTCCATTTTCGAATTGCCCCCCTGTAGGGCGTGGGCCCCACGTTGGAAAACACCGCACTAGATAAATTAAAAATGAATCCGATTTATATCTTTTCTTAGTGAATAAAGATTCGATGTTTCCAACGCAGATTCCATTCTTTTTATGAAATTCAACAGGGCCTTGCCCCACTACGTCTAGAGGCACGCATGCATTTATCGGTAGTCCATTTCGCCTCCACCGTTCGTCAGTTCATTCATTGAATAACATGTTGCTGTTCCGTCATTTCGAGTTCGTACTCTCAGTAATCAAAAGTGTGCGTTCGTGGGACACTGACAATTTGTGTCGAACTGTGTTTAATGACTGTTAGACGTGTGAATCTCAATCGGGTTTGATCCAAAATTATGTCTTTATTATTCCGTGGTGTTGTATCAAATTTCTCTAATCAAGTTATGCAGACATCGCGAAGCGGTTGTGAAATTATGCGCAGTGTGTTCACGTGATGAAATAAACTTGAAAAAGAAGAAAAACGAACAGCGACAACGGTTAATCTTCTGCGTTGAATGTGGTAACTAAATATTGAGAATGGGGTATAATAATAGGGAATAATTGCTATTATTCTTAGCAATTTTTGTTGACTTTTATTGATGAAGCGATACAAATATACCCAAATCTATTTCCCTCTCAGTTCTGCAATTTCAAATTCTTTTTTATGTATATCTATTCCTTAACCCTTTACCGCACATGGGCCTATATATGGTATTGCACTTTTGATTCAATTTTATTTCCAAATTAAGTATCATAAAATCATAGACAATTTTTTCGCGTTTTATTATTGTTAAATATGTATTTGATGGATTAAAATAGTTTGAATTATTTTATAATACTTAATTTGGAAATAAAATTGAATCAAAACTGCAATATCATATATGGGCCCATATGCGGTGATGGGTTAATATATGAATATCAGAAGTAGATATACAAGAAATGTCCGTAAATCTACAAGAAAACACGGAATTTAGCAAAATCTAATTATTGGGAATAGGGTTTTATATTGCTAAATGAAATAAACTCTTATTTGTAAAATAATACTTCGATACTTTATTATTACTTTTACGTAACACGAGGAAGGGCAATTCTTGACCGTTCCTAGCGAGTTTTCTTTCAAAACTAGCAGAACGTAGTGGTTTAAATTCCTACTACCCCGTCCACCCGGACCTTCAGCCTCTTTGTTCTGTTTTTCAATGTTTTCGAACTTTCTAAAATGCCGGATGTGGCTTAGTTTGTTGGAAGAAGCCCTTGAGAAAGTACGTTAAGAGAAAGCTAGTTTATGATTAATTTTTGCTTCGTAGTATTTCTGTATTCAATTTCTAACACTGAAACCTTTAATTACAAATGGAAACTATTGTCGTCGAAGTTCTTCAGGATCGGAGACTAAGCTGATTCAACTTACTGGTTTAAGTACGGTTACAAATTTAACATGTTTTTACGCAAAATCAGACGAAACACTCCTCATTCTAAGCGTTATAAAACAGTGACAAAAAATCATACGTCAGGTAGGTCATGGTAAGGAGAAAACTTTGATCTTCATTATAACTGCTGTTTCAAGTTAGTAAAAAGTTTTCTTCATTTTCACGACGCAGAGAAATCTCGGGGGGAATCGTACTTAAGGGTATGAAAATAGAAGATTCAATCTTTAAAACGAGCTTAAAATAATTACTGTACTACTTCTTTTTTAAAGTTGCAATAATTCAAATGTTGACAATATTGTGGTCAACTGTACGAATACGAGTGGGAGTAACTGTAATTTCTGTTTATTTTTCTTACTCGAAGACGTTAGGACCCATTTATAATGTGACTAATTTCGATTTTACTGTGCTGTGCCTTTTTTTTATTTTTGATTGGGTGATTTCAGCGGCGATCCTGTTTATAGGACAAATTTATCAGCAAAATGGTGTTACCTAGGAAGGTGGTAATTAATAACACTTAATTTACATGAAAAGGAGGAGGAAAAATTATCAAAAAACTCCCAGTACAGGGTGAGCAGGATCTGTGGAAGAGAATTATTTGGAGTAGTGAGTTAAGTTGAGGGTGAGGACGGATTATGAAGAGTTAGTGTGTGAGAAGGGGGATTGGAACCTTAGTTCTATATGGGATTCGATTGAGATCATATGTCCTAGTGATTGAGACTAGGGGATTTTGGGGATGTATTTGTTAACGAAGGTTAAAATGTAGTGGTGAAGGTGCGGGATGTTGGTCTCGTTTAGAAGATCTTCCGTAGGATATCTGATGGGTTTGCATGTAATGATTCTTAGGATTCTGTTTTGAGTACGCTTGAGAAGTGAGTTTAGGGGATGATTGATGTGTGTGGAAAACCACCATGAGTGGGCTGATTTTACTGCGCTGTTCCCTCTTTGAAGCTCGTATTTAACACTAGATTGCCGGATATTGGATATATACCTATTTTGCTTGAAACGAGTCAATTTGACTCAAACATGGAAATTGAAGTTTAACACTATTCCTACCACGACCGATCAAATGAGCGTTTTTAAAATTTTGATTATAATTTCATACATACAACGTAATTGAATCGCCTTTAAACTTTAAGCTTTTTCTCAAATATACGTGTAATACATTTTTCAACATTCACTTCTTTTTTATTGTTTATTTTCTGAGAAAAATTTGTAGTCTCTCTTACGTGGGAATGTCGCGGTAGGAATAGGTATACGTGAGGTGTCGGTAGGAATAGTATTACGGAGTACATGCGAAGAATGCCACGGGCCGATTTGATATACGCGCTTATATGAATAGCATTATAGGGAACAAAATTCCGAACGTTGGAATTTTTTTCCCCCTGTAACCAATAGTGAGGATAGGTCCCCGTCGAAAATAATTCATTACGCCTACAGCAAATTTTTCAGTAAGCGGTTTGGGTATAAATTTTCGGTTTCTGCGAATCGTCCGATCTATCGGCCCGCTGGCACTAAAAGGGTTAAAGGAAGTTTATTCAAAACAATTTTTACATCTGTATTTTGTGTTTAAAATACATTTTCCACGATCAAATTGACTCACTTCAGCAGTCTAGTGTTTAGGGCCCGTTTGAGGGTCCTAACACGTATAGTGGGATCGAGGTGCAACCCGATTGGTGTTTAGACCACGGAAAAAAAATTTGGACACGATGGAATCTTTCGCGTGAAATCCTTAAAAATGGTTATTTCGAATTAGGAATTGGAAAAGATTCCTAATGAAAAAGGGATGTTGATGAATGCAACAATATAATCACACGGAGGATTATGTTCTTGTTCAGCAGCTATCGCATTACCTAAATCGATCTGAACATATCGATTCTAACGTAAACGGCAGAATTACGAAAATGGGAAAGCATTTATTGTCTGAGTATGTTTTTAACACTAAGTTTACGAGACCCGTCAATTTAACAGGTTTTGGGCTTCATAAGCAAAATTTACATAAATATACCCTAATCTTTTTCCCTCTCAGCTCTACAATTTCAAATTCTGTACGATGTATACCTATTTCTTAGTATATGTATATAGAAATATCCGTAAATCTTGTGTTAATACAATAATTGAATAAGTATTCATTATAGATATAAAAAAGATTGTTATACTGCCAATCTGTAATCTACTTACATACGTAGAATCGATAAACAGTGTAGCGGTAAAAATTTGTTGTATAATTGCAAATACAGTTATTCATGTATTGGGTTGTTCGGAAAGTAATTTCGTTTTTTCCTAACAAAGGGCTTAATTGTATTTTTTCATAGTCAATTTCACACTTAAGCCATTAAATATTTTGACAGCATATATAGCAAGGCTTGCTTGTTGAAAAGTTTCGATTGATTCTACCCAGTGGTTTTTGGTTGGTGCCCTATCAAATATGTAAAGTAGAAAGCAACATTTTCGGCAATTTTTACTTTTTTACTATCGAAAAGGTAAAAATGCGGTTCGAGCAAGGAAAAAATGATCCGTTGTGTATGGAGAAGATGTATTGACAGAACCCCGGTGCCAAAACTGGTTTACAAAATTTCGATCAGGCAATTTTGAAGTTGAATATGTATCACGTTCTCGAAGACCAGTTGAGGCTGATGAAGGCACAATAAAGGCATTAATTGATGCAAATCGGCGAATAACAACTCGTGAGATCGCTAAGAGATTAAATTTATCGAATTCGACCGTTCATGATCATTTGAAACGGCTAGGTTTAATCTCAAAGCTCGACATACCATAAAAAAAAACGAAATTACTTTCCGAACAACCTAATATATCGATGAAGTAATGATAATTTTTTGTATATGTAAAGGAAATGTTTAGTTCTGCGTATAAATGAATATTTATTAGAGGTGTGCAAGACCGGATCGGGATGGAATCTTGAACCTTTCGGAATTCCCGAGGATATTTTGGATTTCTTAAAATATCGCGATTCAAACATGTCTTGTTTTGTCGAACATTGTGATAATTCTAGATTTTTTTTGTTTCTATCGTTGAGGTTCACTTTGCAAAATTTTCTGTTTCATTTAACTTGATAATTTATAATAACGTCAAACGAAATTAATAAACCATAAAAGTAAGATGTATATAATTTTATTTGAAATTCTCATGTAAAATATCTAATTTCTACGCATTTTTATCATAGGCAAAGACAAAAAAACAATATTGTTTGTGAAAGATGCAAGCAGATGAATAAAGGAAGTTCGTTTTTAATGTTAAACAAGTTGAAGTGTATTTTATAAAGAATGGATTTATTTCTGTACTTTACACGTAATGTACTATTATTAAACCAAGATATCTTTTCGCCCCGATGCACAGTGTGACGTATCGACAATCTAGGGGGACTTAATTCACAATAACTACTTTTTTCTTTTATCTCTGCCATTTCAATTGAATTTGCTGATATAGACTTCTTAAAGCACCTTTAATGCTCTTAATTATCTCATCAGTAAAATCAAAGTTTTAATAAAATAAAATTAAAATAAAATTATAAGTAATGCATCAAATCGAACTTCACAAAACTAAAATATATTAATAAAGAATAAAAAAATTTCTAATTTGTCTCATTATCTTCAGTCACAATCTTAAATTACATAGGAAAAAATTTGAAAAACAAATATATTAAAAACTGATTTGAATGGTTAGAATAGACTTTGTATGGATTTGACTAGTCTAGCTTTGTCTTTGAAACCACGAATTTATTACGTGCTAATAACAATAACAATGCAAACAAGTAATAAATACAACAAGAAGGAAATTCAATAAAAGCCAAACACAATGAAATTTCACAATGAAATACATGTTTGCTTATTCAGAACTGTCAAATTGTGAGGAAGTTGTTAGAGAAATGTTAAATTATTCGTTAAATGTACATATACAACAAAGGAAGATCGTATTTTATATCAGATGTTATGTTTGTAGCCTGCTGTTGCAGAGCTACAATTCATCCATAAACAAGGGAATTCTGTCAAGACCAATTACAGTAACCAACAAATTAAAACTTTCTTTAGTTGTTAACACTAGAACTACCAGAGCAGTCAAAATGACGGATTGATAATTATTCATAGCAACCTTATAATTTCACTTTACCAACCTTCCAATATTTACTGTGATTTTCTGCAGAAGGTATAAATAAAAATTTGTTTTCTGGATATTCGATATTTTTTCATGTAATTTTTAGTTCGATCTGTTCCATAGACTGTAATCGTCGGTATTTCTAGTGTTAAGAAACACCTGATTTTGTAAAAACGGTTGATTTTGGAAAAAGAAATGAAATATTACGTGAAAAGTATAAAAGCTAAGAAGTTCTAATCAGTTTTAAAAGATAGACGAGATTTTCACTAATAAACCAAACTATGTAGCTTGAAAGTTTAGTAATATTTTTTCATATAATGAAGTTCTAAAAAATATTACGGTACATAATTAGAAGTCTTTCGACTTTTTGGGATCATACTTTATTAATCACCGTGTATATGTACAAAATTTTTAAATATAAAATATTACGTGTACAAGTTAATTTTAGTCTTTCATTTTTCAATAATAATAAAGGCTATTTACAATTTGAATATTGCAACGGTATTTTTGAAGTCTTATAGACATCTAGTTTTCCAAAATTTTAGAAAACTGTTTGATTCGATCAACATGACCTGGGTAAACAATAGTTTAAACGATGGCGTGCAGCAAAAAGCACATTCGTTATTGTGTGCTCTTCGCACTTCAGTTAAAAAATAAACGGCGCTGAAGCTGCAGAAATGATCTGTGATGCTCTTGGTGAGAATGCTGTATCTCATTCCACCTGCAAATACTGATACCAAAGGTTCCGGGAAAGAAATTTCGATCTCTAGAATAAAAATCGACCTGGACAATCGCAACGATTCAAGGATGAGGAATTGCAATCACTTTTAGATGAGTTCATCGAAATAAAATAGCCTAGTTTCTTCGAATCAAGCATTCGTTGCCCGAAAAATGGGCAAAGATTATAGAAAGTGAGGAAGATTGCTTCATCCACTAACTTTTGGGCAGAAAAATTTAAATAAACTCTGAACATGCCAAAAAAAAAGACTAAAATTAATTTGTACACCTAATGTTGAAGAGTGTAGAGTTGATTTTAATACAAATACAGTAACAATGATAAATTCACATATATCCTTACTACAAAACACTGACATTTCTGTTTACAGTAAATGTCGATCGTCTACGGAATGATCGGATCATTGTCCAGATATTACATCGTGGCAGTTATCGTCATTGGCTGCGGTTACGCCTTTTACGTGCAGTGCCCTCAAGAACCAAATTGCAGATGTACAGATGATTTTGAGAAATCTCACATGATATGTCCCGAAGAAGAAGACTTCAAGATGTTGGCCATGAATATTGAGCCAGAAACAAATATGGAGGTAAGCACAAATGATTTATCGACGATGGAGGTTTGAAAAGGGAGGACGATGCGAAGAAGAGAATTCGATGGATGAAGGAAGTAACTGTACTTCGTTGTGGTTTCGTACGAAACGCATGATTTCATGAGCCTTGGCATTCTTTTACCAAAAAATTATGCAATATAGTAAAAACGTTGATTATCCAAATTAACCCTTTGTGCTCGAGAAGTAACTGTTAGTTAAATGATAGTTAATTAAATGATAGTTTCGCAAATTTTCAGTCCTTAGTTAGTTTGTTTATTAGTCAGACCCGGAGGCTAAATAGACATATATGTGAATTTTAGTATATGACTTAACTAAATAAATGAAGTTTAATGTAAGCAAATCGCAGTAAATATTTTGCACTTGAACATCTTTGAAGTTAATATTATTAGACGATTAACAGTTACTTCTCGAGTACAAAGGGTTAATAAACGAACAAATATGAATAATTGCTTGCTTTAGGAGCTCTTCTCAATTCTGAATATCTTGATGTACATATTTTTTTAACATTCATTATAAAAATGAAGAATTAGACGGGAGCTGTGGAAAAAGTGGAGTATTTTTTATTATGAAGTCATTGTAGCATCGAATGTTTGCAGAGTTTGATGATTTCGAAATATATTACAGAATAGAATTGAAATATTGGAAACGACTTTTCATGTATTACAGATAATTATCTGTACAAAAATAATTGTTAAGGAACTAGAACATAATCGAATTTAAATTCACATAGTAGAACTCCATTTACATCCACGAAATTTTAGCAGTACCCAGTAAACTGAACTCTTTGAAAGCGAATGATTACTAATTCCTATTATCTGAAGGAAAACTCATAGACAGTAGGAAAAATTAACGGGAATATATTTGATGAAATCATCACGTAGGTTAAATGTATTCTAAAAGAAGGAATGCAAAAATATCAATGGCTTATCGACAGGTCATTTCATCACGAATGGGGAAAAGAATCGAATGAGTCACCAGATTATTTTATTATGTCTCATGAAGGAAACGATACTCACATTTAACAGGTACAAGGATTACAAATTATCAAATTATTTAGAATAACCCGAATATTCGAATAAAAACATCCGGATAATTTATGAAAAAAATATAAAAAACAAAACCATTTCCTGTCACTTTAATGCTTTTATAAACATTATTCGGATATTCGCAGTTTCCAGGCAAAAATCCCATGAATAATTCGTGACCTGGTCATCCGAATATTCGATCACTCGAATAATCTCAGCCCTGATTGAGATAGAAAGACTAACACTATTCCTACCGCGACATTCTCACGTAAGACAGACTACAAATTTTTCTCAGAAAATAAACAATAAAAAAGAAGTGTATGCTGAAAAATGTATTATACGTATATATTTGAGGAAAAGTCTAAAGTTTAAAGGCGATTCAGTTACGTTGCATATACGAAATTCTAATCGAAATTTTGAAAACGGTCATTTAACCGGTTGTGGTAGGAATAGTGTTAAGTGTTAACACGTTGAGCTCGGCGCCGACTTTGCTGTCCTTTCCGTTCAGCCAGCAGCCGGCGAGCGATACAAAATTGTAGGGTATCGCTGAGAGGTAAGGAATTATTCTTTGTTGCGCTAATTTCGACGCCTTTTAGGTGTACGTGTGATTCTGTTCACTATATTTTCGTATGATGTATAAAAAAGTCACGTACGTACCTTCGAGAGGCGATCAATTGGGAAAGACCTACCGAAGTGTACAGATTGTTCGTAAAAAGAAAGTTGAGTTTAGTTTTGAAAATAGTTATTGCCAATAACATTGAATATGTCGGAAAGAGAAGAAGATAGTGACACGTCAAGTGAAATATTTTTATCTCCCAAACGTCACAGAGTAGTACGGTTGTCATCATCAGAAGATGATAATTCATTAGACGGACCGACGTCAGCCAAACGAAAATTCTAGTGCCGGTCCCCAGGGCTCAAACCAAAACGTGTTAACCAAAACGTATCCCTGGGCAATTTCAAACCATTTCTTCACAGCTACTAAATATTTCGTAATAATAATTACGAAATACTAATATATTGTAAACGTTCTATGAAAACGGTTTCATCTTTCAGGTTCAGTGTTTCAACAACCCATGGAGCGACTACAACCTAACCGAATTGTTACCTTCTGATGAAGTAGAAATGGTAAACTTTCGGGAGTGCACTTTACCAACAAATTCAAGCCTAGGGGAAATTTCGAATAAGCTTGGGGCGCGGAAAGTGATGAAGCTGACATTCCAATCGTACGTCAACCTAAGCGACACCCTGAACAAGAAACACCTGCAAGATTTGCCAAAGCTGAAACATTTGATCCTGTCGTTCAACGGCTTGACCAATCTCAACAGTGATTTGTTCACGGATGTTCCTAACTTGTACTCGCTCGATTTACGGAATAACAGTTTACACCAACTGCCCGATGGGATCTTTGATGGTTTAAAGAAGCTACGACTTCTCAATCTCGGTGCGAACGAAATCACAGAGATTAAGCCGGGCACGTTTGATAAACTCGAATCCTTGAATTCCCTAAACCTGGACACGAACGAGTTGACCACCTTGCCCGAAGATATCTTCGCGAAATTGAAGAATCTGGAGGCGTTAAATCTGTTTCTGAATAATTTTTCGTCGTTGCCAGAAGGTTTGCTGCGACACAACGTCAAATTGAGGACTGTGAGATTGTATAATAACAGAAGAAACATTATGATTTTACCAAAAAGATTATTCGCGCGTTTGACTGAGCTAAGAACAGTAGAGTTGAGAGGTAATGGTCTGTTGAGGGTGCCAGGGCGTTTGTTTCACGCTTGCATTTCATTGGAAAAGATCAGTTTAAAGATGAACTATCTCCAATCGCTCCATAAGAATTTGTTCAGTAACCTGACCAATTTGTTAGTTTTGGAACTTGATTACAACCAATTGACATCGTTGCCTGATCAGATTTTCTCGAATTTGAGTAGTCTGAATGAGCTATATTTATCTAGAAATCACCTTACATCGATATCAAGGTAAGTTTGCCGTTACGGTTACAAAATACTTTTTTCCTTTGTTTTTTAGTTTTAAATTTGATGGCAAAATGCCACGTTGTTTGGGCAAAAAAAGATAAGGTATTGATGATAGAAAATTTGGATTAATGGTTAAAAAGAAAGTGTGAGAG
This sequence comes from Tetrapedia diversipes, assembly GCA_033822845.1. Taxonomy (NCBI): domain Eukaryota; kingdom Metazoa; phylum Arthropoda; class Insecta; order Hymenoptera; family Apidae; genus Tetrapedia; species Tetrapedia diversipes. The sequence goes on from JAOPTO010001146.1 coordinate 18,815, forward strand.
GTGAAAGTGGGGAATAAAAGGAAGACTAAAAGATTAAGTCAAGGGATATAACGGACGGGAAAGACGGGAAAGGAAAAGAAAGCGCATAAAAAGAGGTTGGAATGAGAACAAGAGCTAGAATATGTGAAAAAATTTGTGGTCGGCATAGAAGACAGTAAGGTAGAGATGTGAAAGAGACTGGACAAGGAAGGAAGTGATAAATGACAAGGACAATGCGATGGAAAGAATACTTCAGAAATATGTAATAGAAATAGAGAAGTTGAGAGCAGAGAAGGGAGAGAAGAGGAGAGAGAGGCATGGAAGGAAGAAAGGCGAAAAGAGAATGTTACGTCCAAGACACCGCAATTCTTGGTGAATTTGATGGGGTCGTAAAGCCCATGTATGCTCGGTCGCGACGTTGACCGTGGACGTTGGTTAAAGTAAAATTAATTACTTTAACCTAGTTGATATGTCTCCCGATTGAGACGCGTGATGTAAAACTGTGATTTGAACGTTGACTGAATGACTGCTTGACTGAATACTGACTTCTGGCGATTGCTTGCGATTTTTGATGATATCTTACGAGTTTTTCTGACGATAGATACGCGGTGCCGAAGTGACTCGATTTTTATATGGAGGAGTTCGAATGTTCACTCCTCCATATCTCAGGACGATACGCCGATTGGTTGGAGTCAAAAAATTAAGACTCCAATCAACGTACGCTCTGAATACCGTCTACCCCCGCCATTATTGTGCCCTTAGCACACGTTTCGAGAACGAGGGTGGGGTAAGTCACTCGGAACGGGAAGATTTCCCGAGTTTAGGCGACGAAGGGGAAATTCTGCTGGGCCCATGTACCCTCTCGAGCATGGGTATCGGCTTGGCGCCAGACCTATTGAAAGTCCCTTATTTACGACAAGGGCTTGGCTATTGAGGAGACACGGTTGATTCGAAATTAAGACTGTGGTCCCTCTATGGACATTATATGGAAAATAAACAGAAAAAGGCTAACGTTTCTTCGTCCTCAAAAATAGCATTACCGACACGCTCATGTCGTAAATATGCCAAGGAAAACTTCCCGCTGTTGTTCCGTGGGACGGAACAGAGAAAGATGAATGGTAGAAAATGGTTAGGAGAGAAAACAACTGGAAAGAAGAATACAAACTCTACAGCTGAAAGAGGAAAGGAAAGGAAAGGAAAACGGAAGAAGAAATATAATGATAAGAGGAGCAAAATGGAAGAGAGAAGAAACAGTGAAGGAGGTGAAAGATTTTATAAAAGAGAATTTAAAAGTGGACGTAGGAATAGAAACAGCGTGGAAGATAGGGGTCAAAAGAGGGAGACAAATAATGATTGCGAGGCTAACGGACTGGAACGAGAAAAAGGAGTTTACAAGTTCACGAAGGAAGTTATGTTAAAATGATATTTCTGTATTTTATATGTTTCAGGAACCTTTTCAGTAGTCTGAAATCATTGAAATATTTAGATATGCAAAAAAATCAACTGAAAGTGATCGAAGACTTGAGTTTCAGTTTCTTGAAAAACTTACGAACTGCGGTACTCTCTAATAATCAACTGACATTCAATGTAGATTGGGATTCCGATGAATCCGATTCAGTATCAGTTTTCCATAATTGTACAAGTTTAGAAGAATTATACTTGGCAAATAACAGTATTTCACGGATACTTAATGACTGGATATTTAGCAACCCCGAGCTACGAATATTAGATCTCAAATTTAATAAAATACCGGGCATATCCGTAAGTTGATGAAAATATACACTATGCATTCTAACGATGTAATATATTTAAAATTAATTCAATAGGAATATTTGCAAAAGATATAATGGCGTTTTTATTTTTTGATTCAGCTTTACCTTACAAAGTTAATTTTTCTATGACTCCATTCTGAATAAATAAAACCATGTATTTTTAAAGTTTCTCTCCTCAAAAATACTGTTAAGAATACTTTTTAAAATACCATAATTTAGGATAATTTCATATGTGACGAGATATTTAACAAATTTTCGTTTCCAAGAGTTCATTGAAATCAACACACAAAACTGACGAAGTTCTTTGTTCGATGGGTACTTTATGTAAAGTTTCATTTCAGATTACAGATCTGCAATTTATATCCAATAATACTAAAGTGGATGTCAGCAACAATCGAATAGAACAGATCTACTTCGATTCTGACGAAGAAATAGCAAAATATCAACCATCTTTTCGAAATATGATGGTACTGGTACAGAATAATCCTATAGTTTGTGACTGTGAGGTGTACGATTTTCTTCGTTACTTAGAAGGAAAGATACCTTTCTCCATTCAAAAGTATGTTCACGTAGTACCGGAAGGCCTGACGTGTCACAGTCCAGAATGGCTAGCAAACACGTCAGTGACGAACTTAAAATCGGAACTGTTCAAATGTCAAGTATTCCATCCTTGTCCTAAAAATTGTACGTGCTGGAATAAATTGAAGGACAAAGTACTCGTCGTTGATTGTTCATACAGAAACCTGACGATCATGCCACTGAATTTTCCGAATCTTAAGCAATATCAGCTTGAATTAAATTTTACAGGCAATAAATTGAGAATGTTACCTCTGAGTAATACCACTCTGAAGAAACTAATGTTATCCAAATCACCGACCGAATACACATTTTACGAAAAATTCTTTACAAAGACGGAGGTATGTAAAACAAGAAACTCTGTTGCTTTGAAATCATCAGGAATGATAGCTTTTGTGTAACATGGTACATTAATACAATGTTATCAATATATCATTATATTCTGTAATAAGATTGTAATCTTAAATGTTTCAGATTAGTTTCAGGACGGGTAACAGGAAATTAATCCAACAGCTTTGGCAGTCTATGTGCAACAATTCCTCAATGAAACTGACGCTAAACGGGAACTTATGGAGACCTAATTGGAACACAACAGATTTTCTTATTTTCGTTCAAAATAACTTGTACTCGCTCGATTTACGGAATAACAGTTTACACCTCCTGTCCACTGAGATCTTCGATGGTTTAAAAATGCTGCGACTTCTCAATCTCAGTGCGAACGAAATCACAGACATTAAGCCGGGCACGTTTGATAAACTCGAATCCTTGAATTCCCTAAACTTGGACACGAACAAGTTGACCACTTTGCCCGAAGATATCTTCGCGAAATTGGAAAACCTGCAGATGTTAAGCCTGTACGGGAACAATTTTTCGTCGTTGCCCGAAGGCTTGTTACAACACAACGTCGAATTGAGAAGTGTGAGGTTGAATAATAACAGAAGAAACATGACGATTTTACCAAAAGGATTATTTGCGAATTTGACCGAGCTAAGAATGGTGGAGTTGAGAGGGAACGGTTTGTTGAGGGTGCCGGCAGATTTGTTTCGCAATTGCGTTTCATTGAAAGGGATCAGTTTACAGATGAACTATCTCGAATCACTCCCTAAGGATTTGTTCAGTAACCTGACCAATTTGTTAGTTTTGGAACTTGATTACAACCAATTGACATCGTTGCCTGATCAGATTTTCTCGAATTTGAGTAGCCTGAATGAGCTATATTTATCTAAAAATCATCTTACATCGATATCAAGGTATGTTTGCCGTTACAGTTATAAAACACTTTCTTTTCTTTCTTTTCTTTAGTTTTAAACTTGATGGCGAAAGGCCACGTTGGTTGGGCATAAAAAGATAAAGGATTGATGATAGAAATTTCGGATTAATGGTTAAAAAGAAAGTGTGAGAGGTGAAAGTGAGGAATAAAAGGAAGACTAAAAGATTAAGTCAAGGGATATAACAAGCGGGAAAGACGAAAAAGGAAAAGAAAGAGTATAAAAACAGGTTGGAATGATAAGAGCAAGAATGTATGAAAAAATTTGTGACAAGGACAAGGAGAATACAATGGAAAGAATACTTCAGAAATATGTAATAAAAATAGAAAAGTTGAGAGCAGAGAAGAGAGAGAAGAGGAGAAAGAAGCATGGAAGGAAGAAAGGCGAAAAGAAAAAGATGAATGGTAGAAGATGGGTAGAAGCAGAGAAAACAACTGGGAAGAAGAATACAAACTCTACAGCTGAAAGAGGAAAGGAAAGGAAAGGAAAACGGAAGAAGAAATATAGTGATAAGGGGAGCAAAATGGAAGTGTGAAGAAACAGTGAAAGGGGTGAAAGATTTTATAAAAGAGAATTTAGAAGTGGACTTAGGAATAGAAATAGCGTGGAAGATAGCGGACAAAAGAGGGAGACAATGAATGAATACGAGGCTAACGGACTGGAACGAGAAAAAGGAGGCTATGATAAGGAAGAAGGATTAGGAAAGCCTAAGTTTAGATTCAGAACGATCTGTCGAGGAAAAGAAGAGAAATACAAAATAAGCTAAGGCAGATTGCTGTTGTGTGTGAACTGCGTTGTGTACTCTAAAAAGAATCAAATGAATGGCAGACGTCAAACAAGTGATTACTATGACATTTGTCCAAGTACACCCAGAATACAAAGAAGAGATTGTTTCCAAAGATATCATACCGTATTGAATTACAAAATTTAAGATTTATCTTTTATTTGCAATAGGCAAATGCATATTTATAAAATAAATAAAATCAAATGAATTCACAATTTAAAATATCCTTTATCTTAGGCGCTGCGCTCCAAAACTGTGCTGGAATTGCTGATAGGCAGTGCTCGATAAACGCGCGGAGTGCTAAGGGTTAAAGCAATAAATTTAAGAAAAAATTAATATTTAGTTGGATAATGAGTTTGCTCAATAACATATTTTAAGCAATTTGACATTTTTTATATTATTCTTTATGTACGATCGATGCTTTTTTATCTTCCTAATCTTAGAAAATGTTACTTCATTGATTCTAACTTTTTAACCCTTTGCACTGGAGAGGTGACCGTTAGTCGTTTAATGATACTAACTTCAAAAATTTTCAAATTCGAAATATTTACTATGATTCACGTATATTAAACTTCATTTAGTTTAGTTAAGTCGTATATTAAAATTTACATATATGACTGTTTAACGTCCGGGTCTGAACTAACGTCTGAAAATTTGCGAAACTATCATATGCTAGGATTACGGTGTCCCATGAGAGGGGATAGCCGAGTGCAAAGGGTTAATATTGAGCAGTAGTTATTTTAAATACCGACAAAAAAGAAAATATTGCCTATTCCAAGCCTGGATACAGCTAAAAGGCACACTTTTGACTCCTAAATCTCTGTTTGAAGTCTGGAAATTTGGAAAATCATTCGAGTGGACAAATGAATAAGTTGAGGACTAAAATCAAATAATACCGGTAACCAATGAAATAATGCTAATACACATTTCGTCCAAATTTTTGGAGCAATGATTTTTAACCGATATTTCACGAAATTATAAAACATCGCAAGACGTTCCGTAATTTATTTCAGTTACTGTAGTTTTCATAAATACCTAACTTTTTAATCGTGGCTTTCCTCTTTTATTGCTACGCAACATGGTAACCATAATCTATAAAATTTATGCGTGTATAATTTGAATAAACTTATTTCTGTTTTGACTGCAATTTGTTTTTGCTGCAATCAAAAGTGTATTGTACTTCAAAGAGGTTAAGAATCATTATTTTATATTTCCACGTGCCTACAGTTTTCTGTAGTAATTTATTGTCATCACAGCGTAATAACTTTGTTCCCGATTTTGTTCTCGTTCATAGAAAAATAATGCAATACATTATACCTATTGGTTCGTCTGTAAATAATGTTTATTGCGTTTACTAAAGTTTGACCGGAATGTACATTTGAAACATATCGAAATGTACTCGAGACAATCGCCGGCTTATCTTTTTGTCCTCGAATATTATTTGCAGATTGGGGCCAGGGTGCACGGAGATACGATGTTATCACTTGGTGGCTTCCTTCGTTTGCTTGTAAGGTCGCGAGATCGGACGTGGTGGCCTAGATTCGCCCCGGGAAAAGACGTAAAAATCCCTAGAATGTCGCGATTCGCATCGGTAGAGATTGTTTTCATGGAGTTCAATCGCGTTCGAAGTCTAGTTTTATTATTCTCATCGAATTTCCATCACTCTGTTTACGTTAAACAATCGTAATTACGTTAGCAACTATAATTGTTACAATAAAAACACCTTGAGCGTTGTGATAATTTTATGTAAAGGTGCAATTTGTTGGTCTTGGGGTTACAATAATAATTACTCTATTAAATTATTGTTATTAAATTAATTTTATTAAAAAGTTCCTGTTGATTCTGTACAGCTGATTGTAGCTGTAAACATTTAGATTTGCTGTTGTAGAGATTATGCAACTTTCTTCATATACAACCGCATAAAATCGCTTCTGCATACCACTCAGGCATCAATAGAATGATCATTAATGTTAACAATGCTTATCCTACTCTAAATTTATTCAGCCAATCTCTTCATTCTATAAAACAGCTACTGTACCACACTTTTCTGTAAAATTTTCTTATCTTCTTATCGTATTACATTTAATACCTCAGTGTAATAATTTTCTTGTAATTCTCTAATGGATTAATCCCGTATATATAAATGAATAAATAATGTTATCGACCGCAACAGCAGGGTTTCTTAATTTCTAAGGTGACGTATTGTCCCGGCTATTGCGATGGTGCCCTTTCCTTGACAATCACCTTGACTCTTACTACGCGGGTGATGCGATTTGTGTTTCACTAGTATGCTTCTTCGTTTTTCTTCTTTTTGCTTCTGCCAGTGAGGGAAAGCCAAACTGTTTTTAAGGATTCGGAAAATGGGAAGTGGGAGAAGGAAGTGGACAATTGTAAGGTGGAGGGAAAAGTTCGGGAAAGGGAATTTACTGGTAGAAAAGTAGTGGTCATCCGAATGGGTTAGACTCTGACTTAGGGTTTGGAAAATAGGAAGTGGGAGAAGGAAGTAGACAATTGTAGGGTGGAGGGAAAAGATCGGGAAAGGGAATTTACAGACAGAAGGGTGGTGGACACACACGTGGGTTAGGCTCTGACTTAGGGTCTGGAAAATACGAAGTGGGAGAAGGAAGTGGACAATTGTAAGGTGGAGGGAAAAGATCGGAAAAGGGAATTTACAGACAGAAGGGTGGTGGACACCCACGTGGGTTAGGCTCTGACTTAGGGTTTGGAAAATAGAAAGTGGGAGAGGGAAGTGGACAATTGTAGGGTGGAGGGAAAAGATCGGGAAAGGGAATTTACAGACAGAAGGGTGGTGGACACCCACGTGGGTTAGGCTCTGACTTAGGGTCTGGAAAATAGGAAGTGGACAATTGTAAGGTGGAGGGAAAAGTTCGGGAAAGGGAATTTATTGGTATAAGGGTAGTGATCACCCACGTGGGTTAGGCTTTGACCCAGAGGATGACCCTGTGGTAATAAATCAGAGCCAGTTTCCATAATACATACAAATGATTATCGATGCCTAACAAATAAATAAATAAATAAATAAATAAATAAATTACGCTTTGACATCCAATCCGATTCACCGATGTCATCGTTTTGACCAATACTGTAGAAAAAAGGTTCTTAAGATTATTTATTATTATTAATATGAATAATGACAAAAATATACAGTATACAGAAAATTCTAATTCAACTCTGCCACGCAACTCTTGGTTTAATTCTCTTATTTATTATTATTAATATGATTAATGGCAAAAGTATACAGTATACAGTAAATTCTAATTCAACTCTGCCACGTGACTCTATGTTTAATCCTCAGCTCTTTTTACGACTCTACAACTCGGTTTTCTGTTCAACCCTGATCCGTTTTCTCTTTCAAGGAAACCCTTATAGGCCTTTTCCTCTTTCCACCCTGCACTCGCTAAACATTGCCGACCAATCGGTGAATTATCTCTTGCCAACGGTTTTTTCTGATAGGCCTGACTTTCGTCTAGTCAATCCACACTTCCACTTCTCTGATCCTTTTAATTATGATACTACAATACTGAAAATACGTGTACCCTATTTTAATAATAGTGCTAGGAAAGATGAGCTTATGAAGACTATAGAACCAATCAGATCCGCGTTCTTTTCGCTAGCCAACTTTTCACAGACGCACGGTAAGTATCGTGTGTCACGCTAATTTCTTCTGAATGTATTTTGAAAACGAAATCGTTTCCCTGGCCACGTGATCTCTGTGTCGTCTTCCGGTTATTAGTGTCGTGCCAGCCGGACGTAAACACGTGAAACAGGTCGTGTGAAATATAAACACGGAAACGCGACTTTGTTCCCCTGCGACCGCGTCGCGTCACGCAATTTCACGGCCGCTATCGAGTCTTGACGCCTCTCCACGGCGATTTATTGACCGAGATGGCTAGCGCCGATTCTCGCGCGGCTCTCTCGGCTCGGTCGGCCGCGAAAGGATGATTAACAATCGGGCCAGAGGCGGACGGGGATGATTAACGACACCACCGCCCAGACGGAGGAAATCACTTCTTTCTAGAGATAGACTGTCTGCTTCTTTTTTGCTGGTCGCGAGGTGTTGGATAACAGTTATATCCTGCTATAGCTAATAATTGAATACTGTACCAATAAGAAATTGTATGAAATATTTAAGCGTAGAGGTGTTGGATAAAGGTTATAGCCTGCTATAGCTAATAATTGAATACTATACGAATAAGAAATTGTATAAAATATTTAAGTATAGATTCGTAGGAGAGTCAGTTTTTTCTAGAAATAGATCGTTGGCTTCCTTTTTGTTGTATGTGAGGTGTTGGATAAAGGTTATACCTTTCTATAGCTAATAATTGAATATTGTACGAATAAGAAATTATGTAAAATATTTATGTGTAGAGGTGTAGGAGAATCACTTTTTTCTAGAAACAAATTGTTGGCTTCTTTTTTGCTGGTCGCGAGGTATTGGATAAAGGTTATAGCCTGCTATAGCTAATAATTAAATACTGTACTAATTAGAAACTTTATATGTATATGTATGCGTATAAATTATAAAACGATATAAATATTTAAATATAGAGGTGTGTGTACCTACATGAAAATATAAGAGTATAGTAAAAAAGGTATGTAAGATTGCAGAAATATAGAAATGTAAAAATGTAGCATTATAGAAATATAGCGATATAGAAATATAGATATATAGTGAATATACCAATATAAAATTATAATAATGTAGAAATATAGTAATATAAAAGTATTAAGGATATACAAATATAGGAGTATAGAAATATAATATTAATAATAATTTTATTTTACGGACTGCTTGTCAGTAAATTAAATCAATTAAGTGATTCAGGACTTTGCAGATAAATAATAAATCCGCAATGATTCTCCATTGCTAAAGTGTCTTCATGTTAAGTAGATTGAGCATATTTTTGTACTTACGAGAGAAGAAAGGCATAGGTCTTCTAGGTTTACATAACATCTACCTTAAAAATTTATTCTGGACCCTCTCGAACCAGGTTATAAGACCCTGTTGAGATAGGTTCCAAATTTATGTGAGATTCGAGATGGTTCATCGTATCGTACAATTTCCCTCCGCATAACCGCGAAGCGTTCGAGTGATCCCTGATTCTCGTCGAACCTAACCCGCTCGAGCTCGTAAATAATCGTTTAATCCTGGCTGCTCGAATCAATGACATGCAAAAGCACAGCCCCTCGAGATATCGATGTAATCGGTCTCCTCTATCGGCGTAACGCGTTAAAAAAAGAAAGAAGAAGAGAAACGCGATGCCCGGGAAACGTAACGATCGGCAATTCGCGATGAGATAACGGTCATTTTATTGAAAATCAGAGAGACACGCTTGCCCACCCCGGGCAACGCGCGATCGATAAATCGTTGTTCGAAAGCTCCTTTCCGCGCTCGATCCCGCTTCGCTGCGCCAACCTCGTATCGCCGCCGAGTAACGCGAGCAGTCATAACATTTCAGGCGAGTCAGCATAGATATTAAGCAGACCGATAATTTGCATTCATTTTTACCGACCTTGGTAATAATCGCGAGACCGCATTAGCGAGCATTGTGCCGCTTCAGGTTTCCACGTTCCAGTGTGAAGCGTACATGCGATTCGCAGCGGCAATTAGTAAGTATCTGTGGGGAGCTGGTGAGATGTCCCTTGAAAGGAATGAGTGGCTGATTGGTTAGACTATAAATTGAAATAGCATCTTTTTACGACTGGCCGTTTATTGCAACGCGACCTTCGTGATTTTGAGCTATGGTGCGAAATTAATTAATCACGACAAATACTATTTGATGAAATCGTCATGCAAATTTGTGGGTAGAATGGGACAAATTATGATGAATTCGGGCGAATCACAGGTGAACACAAAATTGTTTATTGGATTAAATATCATAAACTGATATATACATGTATTGGGTTGGCAACTAAAGTGATTGCGGATTTTAAAGAAGAATGAAAATTCAAAATTTTTACTCGAAAATATAACTATTAAATAATACAATAAAATATATCTGAAATGCTCGTTTTGTCCTTCCATTTTTAAATTGGGATAAAAACGAAAATTAATACAATTTTGTTATTAATTAATGGTGGAAGTTCAAAAACAAGAAAATAATATAGGGTAATGTTGCTCAAGTCATATCCCTTAAGGAAAAATCCGTATAAAACTTAGGATTTATCAGATAAATAAAAATTAAACGTGTTATTCAAAACTTGTGTTAATATTGTTGTTATTTATTATAACGAAATTGGTATACCATTTGATTGATCCAAATGTATATTTGTTTACGGTTGTATGCGCTGTTGTCGCTGTAGTTCGTTCAAAATTCAAGCGGCACGACTTGAGCAACCTTACCCTTGATTAGGTGCTTTGAACACGTTGACAAAACGAAAGAATGTGCTAAAATCATTTATCAACAAAATCCGCAATCATTTAGTTGTCAACTCAATATATATTCTATTCTTACTATATTACTCTATCTCTTTACAACTGTCTCATCAGGACACACTTCATAACATACACAAAACAATATACAGGGTGTTCGGACAGCCCTGGGCTTAAATTGAAAGAGTAACTCCCTGAGACATTCCAAGACGAAAATCAAGAGTAACGATTTTGCGTTTGAGGCTTTGTTTATGAGTTATAACTAGTTAAAGATATCGTTTAATCCGGACCGTTCGACGCTTGAACATCACTGTGGACTCAGCGACGTTACCGACCGAGTTGCCTCGGTTACCCGCTCTCAAGAGTCGAACGGTCCGGATTAAACGATATCTTTAACTAGGTATAACTCGTAAACAAAGCCTCAAACGCAAAATCGTTACTCTTGATTTTCGTCTTAGAATGTCTCAGGGAGTTAATCTTTCAATTTAAGCCCAGGGCTGTCCGAACACCCTGTATAGGACACTCACTTTAAACTATTCACACCATAAACTATCTAACAACACGTTAGATAAAGGACTTTCATTCGTTAAATTCATTCCCTCTATCACACGCATGAAACCAACAATTTTTACTGATCAACATCTGTCACGTTTATCGAACATCTTAAACGTCTCTGTAGTTCTGATTTCGTAGGTTTCATACAAAAATCTTACGTTCGTCCTTTGTTCAAATTTTTAAACGTGACTGTTACTCACCGAATAATAGTTCCGCAAATTTTCAAACTTCAGTTAGTTTGTTTGTTAGCTAGACTCGGAGATTAAGCAGTTGTTAAGTTATTTAAGTTATTTATGAATGTTAGTAAGTATTTTGCGTTTGAGTACCTTTGAAGTCAGTATCGTCAGACGGCTAACAGTCGCCTTTCGAGTGTAAAGGGTTAAAAGCTGCGCAGAACTGTACGGTAACGCTTCTGCTTGGATCCTCGCAATACGCGTCACGATAACGACAGCTCGATAGCACGTGGCAGACTGATGTAAAAGACCCGGGGAAAGTGATCTGCAAAGCCATTTAGTTGCTATCAGACACCGGCGGCGCGAGATACAGATTAATCTTTATTTCTTTTAGATCGCCCCTCCTAACGTACGCCCCATCTTCGTTTTGAAAATTAAGCCATAAGCCCGGCGAATTAGGTGCATCCTCACAGATTCCAATGAGATTGTAATCTGTCGTCGAGGACATTATTCGCAACAGCTTTACTATTTTATAGTACAGTGTAACATTTATTAATGTAGGGATGGGTATGATGCGAGTTTAGGAAAACGTGAAGAGTGCTTGAGTCGATCGATGGTCGTGTGAACGTAGAAAGAGTGTGATTCTGAAGGAAGAACGTGGTAGTTCCTAAGTTGCAAAGTCGTTTAAGTTGTCACTATTAACCCTTTGCACTCGAGAAGTGATCTTTAGACGTCCAGTAATATTAACTTCAAAGATTTTTAAGTGCAAAATATCTACAAAGATTCGCCTATATTAAACGTCATTTAGTTTAATTGATTCATATACTAAAAGTTACACATATGACTATGTAACCTCTAAGTCTGACTAATAAACAAACTAACTAAAATCTGAAAACTTGCAAAACTATCATTGCATTCACATGGCATTCAACGTGTTAATACGAGCGAACTTTAGGAAATTTTTTTACACACCGAGAATCATTGAAGTAGAGATGGCCAATCGAGTAAAAGTCGAGTTGCGAAAGGCTTGACTGCCCAAAAAATTGAATGCAAACTACTTCAAAGGGTTAACCATGACTCTACCATCCCTATTGGCGAAATCCTCATCGAAACTGTCGAACGTCGAAAGGGTTAATCCGTTGGTGTTCTCGGTACGTATGCACTTGGCTTATGAAGTTAGTGCGTCGTAGTGTGCTAGAATCGCGCGGATTCTTGGCTCGGTCGCGCTTGTTTGGCCTTAAGGTCGTCCCGATAACGAGCCGCGCTTACGTCAGTGAAGGAACAAGCGTGGCACGTTGCGCTTCTCCCCTCACGTTTGTCGCTCGATTCGTTCCTCTTCGGTTCGCTTGTTCGCCTAATCGCCCTATTATCAGAGTGTAAGAAGGAAAACGAGAGAGGAGGGGGAGGGAGGGTGCCTTAAGGCCCGGACATCTTCGGGAGGGCCTAAAATAGAAAGTCAAAGTATACAAAAAAAAAGAGAAGCATAAAAAAGAATGCCATCAGCCAAAGTTCTTTGGTCTGGCAGAATACAATTCAAACAAAGTTAATTAGATTGTTGATATCTACAAAATGATGCATTTAACCAGTTAACTGCGGAATTTATTTTTAAAAGACCCTCACGAGGTGCACAGTTAAAAACGAAGCAGCTTTACTGGTAATATAAAGGGAACATATCGTTAGGGTAGGGTTGCTCAAGTTTGTTGATAAATGTGAATAGTTGTATGAATTATATTATTTTCTTTTTATCTAATATTTGCGGTAACCATTTAATTTTTTTAAAATTGCTTCAATGCATCTTCACATAGTACTCCTTAGTAGTATATTATTTTCTTTTTATCTAATATTTGCTGCAACCACTTAATTCTTTTAGAATTGCTTCAATGCACCTTCACATGGTACTTCTTAATATTATATTATTTTCTTTTTATCTAATATTTGCTGTAACCACTTAATTCTCTTAGAATTGCTTTAATGCACCTTCACATGGTACTTCTTAATATTATATTATTTTCTTTTTATCTAATATTTGCTGTAACCACTTAATTCTTTTAGAATTGCTTCAATGCACCTTCACATCGTACTTCTTAACGTTTTACCATTTTTTTTGTAATATTAAGGAACTTATTTGAATATCCACTTACGATTTGCTAAGTCTTGTACTACTTATTAATAAATACGATGTTCAAATGATTGTTTTCGATATAACTCGTAGCTACTCGATAATGTTAGGGTTGCTCAAGTCGTACCCCTTAAGAAAAAATCCGTATAAAACTTAGGATTTATCAAAAAAATAGAAATTAAACGTGCTATTCAAAACTTGTGTTAACATTGTTGTTATTTATTGTAACAAAATTGATAGAACATCTGATTGACTCAAATGTATATTTACTTGCGGTTGTATGCGCTGTTGTAGCTGTAGTTTCGTTCGAAATTCAAGTGGTACGACTTGACCAACCTTACCCTAAATGGCATTTCTGTATTTTACTTGAAATTTTACGTTTCTGTATCGAATGGTAATTTTGTGTTTTACACGACGTGTAAAAGGGTTAACCGCATCGAAATAAAGATTTGGATTGACGTGTACACACATTGGACGCAGTTAACTGGTTAACCCGTTGCCGCACGCTTTTAATTTGATGATCGTGCTCAGAAACGCATCTTTTTTCAATTGTTTATGACTGCCAGATGGAATTAAGTGTAAGTTGTTTGTTTGGAAGTGAAAATTATCATATTTGGCTACAATTTTTCCAAAAAAACTCTCGACGGCTATAACCGTCATTTGCTCATCATGTCATTTTTTCTCTTCCCAGAGCAACTGTCGGCTATGACCGTCGTGACGACTATACAGCATTCGCTTTACTAATTCAAAATGATTCCTATGAATAAAACAGAGTAAATATTTGTGAACTTAACACAAGAAAATCAGTTTGAAACAAAATTATCGTTTGTAAGTTATTTTGCTTATAAAATAGTATAATAATAACCGCATAAAAAAAAAACAATTAATATGTTGTCTGGCATGCTGTAACTTTTTTTCTAGATGTGTTACTCAATAATTAACAAATGTATGTGTTAGTACACTTCGTACTAACGTTGTTCTTTTTTTTTTATTGATTAAAATGTGCACGACGGTTATAGCCGTCATTTGTCTACGTATCGCCAAAGATCGGATGGCTATAGACGCCATTTGCAGCAACGGGTTAAAAATCATCGAAGTTGGTGGAAAAACCTCTTATTTCCACGGTTACCGAATCACTGACCATTACCATGAATTATCGTTACCATTGTGATCAGCGACACGATATTTGGAATTGTCTCGATGGAATTTGTAAAACAAGGTGACGATCGGGGCCCAAAATGTGTCTGGGCCCTGCCTGCCATCCGGTCCCGGGTCTCCTTGGCTTCATCACGAACAGACACCCGATCCCCAGGGACTATTGGCAGCGTCGCGAGCGCGTGACAGCGGAGCGGAACCGATCCACGTCCGTCTGCTGGCCTTGGGCGATAACGATAATTGGCAGAGGCCGATTACGCGACGGTCGCGCTGAAATACGCGGCCAGTCTAGCCGGCACGTCGCGCTAGATCGCGTTGACGGTTGACCCAATCGAGATTAATAGACGAGACATTCGCATCGGTGCACTGTTCGGGCTCGTAATCCGTGTCGAGCGAGAAACGATGTCGAAGAGACGATTCACTTCTTTTGGTCTGGTAGCGCTAAAGGTGGCCGTGTTGTTGGTTTAACTCGTTTGGAATAGAGTAGGACGTTCGTTCGTACCATGAATTAATGAATTTGTGAATTTTCGTTTGCCGAATGATCGATTACCTGAATATAGACTGGAAATTATAGGCGATCGCGTATGTATTGTGAGCTTTTATAACTGCATTTCTCTTATCAGCTATTTATTGTTTCGCGCGCAGAAAACATGCACATTTGGTTAGCCATTAATTTCTGTTTGTTTTATGGCGTTTAAATTCTTATTCCTTAGAATCTGGATTCTTATGCATTTTTGAGAGACTTAAACGGGCAAAGAAGTCACGAATTGCACATAATGTAGGATTTATTTTATTTTAGAGGTGGTAGGGTTCAGGTGTAGGTATCTAAGTTCGTAGATATATTTAACACGTTCGTCACCCAGCGTGATTCGGCTGTTTCTCGCCAGGCCCAAATCCGATTGCATAGAAAACTGGGGTGAACAAAATATAATAACGACAAAAATTTTAATTTTTTATTTTTATTTTATGTATTTTATATTTATATATATTATACTTCAATGGTTATTCCATTGAATTCCTTTTAAAATTCCAATTTAAAATCCTATTTAACTTTAAGAAGAAGTGCGGCACCCAAATATGGGTGACGTGGCAACGAACGTGTTAAAATAGTTTAATAGTAACTTATAAAAAACTTTTCAACTTAACAACTTTGATATTCTTGCTTCTCTCACAACCACCCCCTTTTTGTCTCGTGCTTGCATTCTCCCCGTCATATATTCTTCCAAACACTCGTTTCCTTTCATTCCAATTCTAAACGTTTCTCATTCGATGCATTCGGTCACGTTCATCCAAAATTCCTCAGTCGCTCAGTTTTCTCAAGTATTCATCTTTCGCACCTCAGAAACACTCAAGCCCAAACATCCTACGTCCACACAGCTATCGCTCAACTCAAGCAGTCTTTATATTTTCCTAGAATCGTACCCACCCGATCGTATTCCCACAATAGTGTACAGAAGTACGTACACGAAAGATCTAAGGTAAATTTCGAAAGTTATCAACCTTGGAGAGTAAAACGAATTTCTACCTGAATTTCATTTCTTTTTTCACTCGTCCTTATTAAAATTTGAGTTTGCACAAATATATCCACGACATTGATCAAATATTGGGTTGGAGGGAAAGTTCTGTCGTATTTTCCGTTTCCGTTAATTCATGTGGAACCCAAACACTTTGCTTTAACACAAACCCAAGGAAATTTAATGTGATCTCCAACAGTTGTATGACGAATGCCAAACTCTTCTGCAATTTCTCGACTTGTTAAATGTGGATTGTTTTCCAACATGGATCGCAAAACATCATTATCGATCTTGGATGGTCGTCCAGATCGATCACTTTCTTGGAGGCTCAAATCCCCGGAACGAAATTTGCTAAACCATCTTTGACAAGTACGAACATTTACAATATCTTTTCCAAATACCGAACATAAATTTTTACATGCAACCGATGCGTTGCTTCCTTTTTGGAATTCATACAAAATGCAGTGTCGTAAATGCACTTTATCTACTGACATATTTTTCACTTTAAATATCACAAGTAAATGATGAACGGTAAAAAGCGACTCCTTTTATATTATACAGCAGGTAAAAGAACAACAAAAATTCCCAATGACTCACTAGCCAGATGTTTTTTTTATTTACAAGAAAAATTACCTGCCTATTTAAAGTACGACAGAACTTTCCCTCCAACCCAATACATCGGTTTGAGCGAACCGTCTCTCTCTCTCTCTCTCTCGTCTCCTCATTGGTTGCTCGCGATCGGCTACGTGTAGCCCTCTACGTTGGTGGTCTGACCAACACCGAGCCCTGTTCGCCGCGTGAGTGTTGCTTTCGTGATGAAGGTGGTGTGCTGAACGATTCGCAAAGAGGCGATTGTTAGGGTCGATCGCGGGTATAAGTGGGCGTTCAGGCAAGGTCCTCGTCCTATGATGGACGTTTAGGCGAATCAGGAATTCCTGGACGCACGATAGAAGAGGCGCTGCCTCGCTGGAATATATTAAGGGACGACAGTAGCGAAAATGGTACCGTGGTACCGGCTGATTATGGGAATTAGTGCGATCGGGGGATATTATAGGGTGGAGGAGCTTGTATTAATGGTACAGGCGTGATAATATGATGCATCGAGGAGGTACAGTCAGTCACGAAGATCTGCATGCTTCGATGAAGTTTCAGTTACTTAAGGGGAGAAGAATTTTCAACATTTTGTGAGCCCTATGAATGAAGAGGAACATGCATTAATGGTACAGGCGTAATAATAAGATGCATCGAAACATGAGCAATGTAGAAGGGAGAGCGTGGAGATAGAAGAAGAGGTGGAGTGGGAAATGGTTGAGGAGGATGAGCTGAGGGAGGCAATAATTTAGGAAAGAAGCAACCAAAGACACTTGCCAAAGAACTGTAAATAAAGTTAAGGAGAGTAATAGAACTAAGTAGTGTTAAAAAGTAGAGTTTTGCAAAGAGATTTATGTATTCTATTTATAGGTTAGGTTATTGCTTTTGTTTCACTATTATAAAATATTAATTAGGATAGGGTAGAATGAGAAGAGAAAAATATGGTAAATGGGTAGGTTAGGTTAGGTTAAAGTTCGGTATTGTTAAATAATAGGAAAAAGTGTAGCCAGAAGCCATCCAAAACCGGGAGGTATGGATTATGTATAAATAAATAAATAAATAAATAAGATGCATCGAGTAGGTACAATCAGTCGAAAAAGTTTACGTACTTCTATAGAATTTAAGTTGACTGAGCAGAAAGATTATAGGGGAGGAGATATGTGTATTAATGGTACTGGCAAAATAATATGATGGCATTCAGGAAATACAGTCAGTTATAAAAGTATACGCATACCTACAAAAGTTTAATTATTTACGGAGAAGGATTTTGAACGTTTTATAAGCCTTACATATAGATAAGAATCGTGTATTATTAATCGTACAGGCGCGATAATATGATGCATCGAGAAGGTACAGTAAGTCACAAAAGTCTGTATACATTTATCGAATTGTAATTAAATATTTAAAGGGACAAAGAATTTTTAACATTTTATCAACATCTATTTATTCATTATTCAGTATAAATATATTCTGACAAAACACCGATCAGAAGACATTAACAAATGAAAAATAACAAATTAAGAAGTCTAACTATACAATTGTCATTGACATGTTGAAGTATATAAAATTTATAGTTAAAACTATTACAACTATTATGATAACAAATTTTATAGATTCTAATGTATTCGTGGTAAATATATGTAAATTTTGTTAAGATTCTGTTGTTCCCGTTTAAATAAATAGGAAAAGTATCCTGAATTTCTCTGAATCTTACTAATTTTAACTAACAAATGAATTGTAAATTGTGAATTGAATAAATGACGTTCGTAAAATATTGAAAATCTTCGTATTGTTTTAAACACTTACAGTGGCTCCAAAAAGTATTCGTACACTGTATTATAAGGAAATTCATCTACTTCTAAAATTCTGATTTCAATGAAACTTTATGTGTGTACAGAACATGATGTGCCTTACGTGGAGCAATTTTTTTTGCGGCAAAATATCTTTTAAGGTGGCTGATAACGAATTTCAAAGTTTCAGCGATTTTTCACACTTTGAGTTAAAACTTTTCTGTGTTCCTTTTTTTATAACAGGGCGATAGAGTATTAAAAATTAAACATTTTCTGTTTGAAAGATTTTGCTTCGTCAAGTACCGTTACAAAGTTATCTTTAAAAAATTGGAGAAAACTCAGAAACTTCAACGCTGGTTTCACCCCTTTAAAATGGCATTTAGATGAAAAGAAGAGATTAATTCATGCGTGTACTATTACGATCTACATACCTACAAAGTTTTATCAAATACTTCTATCAGACTTCAGAATTTCAGGTTAAATGAATTTATTGTGACAGTGTACGAATACTTTTTGGAGCCACTGTAAATGTACGTAGACTTTCGTAACTGACTGTGATTGAGCGTAGCATAATTTGTTTTTCTCTCGTGCCGTATGTTTATTCCTCGAGTTGATTTTGTTGCGTTTGTCAGCCGACAATGCGCGATCAGTGAAAGAAACGGCGACCTCAAGGGGAAAGCACGATACTTTCTGTACTTGTGTGTGACCTCAGGAAGGAATTGACAACCACACGAGCATTAACAATGGAACGATAACAATGTTTGTGGGTTTTTAATGAGCATGATAGCGTGCTTACGTATATCGAGAAGCAAACGATACCCGCGGGGACGGGGGACGTGCCAGAAACGAATACGTATCAGTATTCTTTGTTGCTTTCAGAGAAGATGGTTTAATACCAGCGTTCGTTTGCCGTTGATAACGAATAGGATCGATATCGACGGATGACAATGGCCATTGAAAATATGCACGTAATTTGAATATTAATAGCTGTTTGAATATGGTATGTAATAGAGAGATGTGAGGTCACGAGAGGGGAAAGGGGAGTCGAAGAAGTTCTTAGTGGGACGGGAAGAAGCTGAAGCAGATACAGCAGGAAAGAAAAAGAAAAATTGAAGAAGAATTAAAAGAACAAAGAAAGGGAAAGGGGTTAGAGGGAGTTAGAAGACTAGAGGAAGAAGGAACAGGTGGGAGGGAAAAATGGAAGAAGTACGAAAAACCAAAGAAATGGACAATAATAGAACTAAATAGAAAATAGGTTACTAGAGATTTATAAAATCATAAAATTAAACGATAAGCTATAAACTATATGATAGGGAATAGGATAATTTAGTTCAATAAAAGGTAAAAAATAGTAATTAGTGGTAGAAATATAATTACGAAAGAAATATGTAAAAAAGGCACAAATTGTAAACCAGAAGCCATCCTAAGCCGCTTAGGCAAGGATTATAATAAATAAATAATAAATATTGATAGCTGTTTGAATCGTTGAGTGAATGCAACAGACGTGGCTATTTTAATTTTCGATCGACGAGGTAGAAGAATTAGTCTTATCATATACTTAGGGTATATTAAATTTTTCCGTTTGGATATTTCAGTTTTATATCATTTTTAGAAAAAAGAAATTTACATCCTTTTGCGAACATTGTTACGAATACAATTTTATTTATTGAAAATAAGTACTTGGCCTGAGTGTAGGTAACTGCTGCAAGAATTTGGGGCTTTCAAATCCTTAATAACAGTTCAGGGTCACTCTTTTAATAAGTAAATCAAAGTAACAGTGAAAGTAATTATATGCTTGTTTTAAAATCTGTTCTATTAATTTCTTATGTATGAGTTATAAACAGAGAATCAATGCTTTCTCGGTGTAATGATAAAAACGAAGACAATGGGGAGGTTAACAGGTTCCTCTCTCATAAAAGTGATTCTTTAAAAAATTAATTTTCCACCCTTTGACTGCCACGCCGAAATCGCATGTTTCACTCAGGACGCCATGGGAGTACACCTCCAGATGCAATATTTCATAGAAATTAATCTGTTATTTTCGATGTTCTAATAACAATTTTTAATTGTCCAATGGGGCACTTTTTACTTCAAAGTATCCTGTAATTAGCGGTAATGTTCAAAATGCACTAATTGCAAATTTTTGTTCCACCTTTACAATTGTGAACAGTTGAAGCGTTCTGGTCACCAATGACCACCGTGGCGTCACAAAAGAAACTGTGGCCGGTCATAGATGACCAACGTGGCGGTCAAAGTGTTAATCCACTTTTAACCCTTTGACTATAACATCTTTTACTGTTTTATCGATTGATTTAACATGGGATATAACATGTTAACCCTTTGACTGCTAAAGGCGTAAATATACGCCTTCACAGGTCCATCAATATATACGCCCTCTGTATTTTGTTACTATAACACCTTTATTACTGTTTTACCGATTAATTCAACTTGGAATTTATTGTCCTATGCAACCTAGCAATTAAATATGCTATTATTATTTGCCATTATTATTTTTTAAACCCTAAGAATGGTATCAAATTTCCGGGTACTGTTTTGGTCACTAGTCAGTGGACAAGTCACAGCGACTGACAAGCGAAAAACTCGCCGTCCATATTGATGGATTCGTCCAAGAGCGCTCCGCAGTCAAAGGGTTAATATAAAGTAACTCGAACCTCCCCAATGTTGCGAATTGTTTCGTTTAATAAATTAACCCTTAGCGTTCCGTTGGCTCCGCTGCGGAGACATTCTGTATTCAATATGATTACATTCTAGATGCTTTGCCACTAAATTATTTTCTAATCTATTTTTATAGTTTAACACATGAAAGAATGTTACGTTAAAAATGTAAAGCTGAGTGATGTTAAAGATGTATTTTCTTCGAAGAAATCAGAATTGTCCGAAAAAGGGACTGTTACATACGAAATAAAGAAACGCACGGACGCGTTAATAATTTTCTTTCTAAAAATCAACGTTTATTTCATTATTTCAATCAAATGACCCCATACGGTAAGAATAGGTATGTATAAAGTACCGGTACGTTTAAAGTTATCATAGCATACAGCTCTTACAAGCGCAGCTCCTGCGCGTCGTTTCTCTTCCTATATACCCCCCCCCCCCCCCCCCCC
>JAOPTO010001147.1:0-31581 GCA_033822845.1 Tetrapedia diversipes
CAGGGGTTAAATAATTTTTTTTACATAGACAATAACAGGTTTTGACCCTTTGCTTTGGAAGGGTGACTGTTAGCCACCAAATAATAGTTTCGCAAATTTTCAGACTTTAGTCAGTTTGTTTATTAATCAGACCCAAGGGTTAAATAGTTTTGTTTACATAGACAATAACAGGTTTTGACTCTTTAATTTTGAGTAGTAACTGTTAGCCACGAAATAATAGTTTCGCAAATTTTCAGACTTTAGTCAGTTTGTTTATTAATCAGATCCAAGGGTTAAATACTTTTGTTTACATAGACAATAACAGGTTTTGACTCTTTAATTTTGAGTAGCAACTGTTAGCCACCAAATAATAGTTTCGCAAATTTTCAGACTTTAGTCAGTTTGTTTATTAATCAGATCCAAGGGTTAAATACGTTTGTTTACATAGACAATAAAAGGTTTTGACCCTTTGTTTTTGAAAGGTGATTCTTAGCCATCAAATAATAGTCTCGCAAATTTTCAGACTTTAATTAATCTGTTTATTAGTCAGACCGAGGGGTTAAATAATCATATGTGTATATTTGAATACATAACTTAATTAAACTGAATGAAGTTTAATGGAATTGAATCTACAATAGAATGTCCCATTGAGCGAAAATCATTGTTCGTTCGAATTTTTCTGTCCCTACGCGTCGCACACGTAAAGCAACGACCGTGGACTTCGTTCGTTTCAGTCCCCGGATTATTAGTCATTTGTTTGTTTGCGAATAGCAGCGGCCGGTCGATAGTGAAAGGACGCCGTTTAAGTTTCGTCTAACTATCGGCCCGTTCTGTTCAGATGACTCTTATCGAATCGATTCGTTTTATTTGCGTTCCATTCCGTTCGAACGGCGACACCCGTGACGCAAGCCGCGAGGGGAACGATAAGGAAACAAGGAGGGAAACAAAATATGCAACAGAACAAATACACCGGGTATCACGCAGAATGTCAAACTCAATGTCGAACTCAAAAAAATAATTATACATCTGAAACGTGCCCCAGCAATTTGGATGTATGGAGGCTTTGGGGGTTTGGCGCCAAAACTCATCTGAATCAAATCGAAACTGCTCAAAGGAACGCAATCTAAACTCATTCTCTAGATAGCCTAAAATTCTCCCATATTACGAACTTCATAATTTCTTGCATAATTTAATCTTCTATAAACGCATAAAAATTAATGTAATACCCTGCATAATACCATAATATTTAAATTATTCATATCTATAGTATTATTTATAAATCTAACTATAAGGATTTATAAGTAATAAAATAATTTATTAATAAATCGTAATTTTAATAATTAAACCTTACCAGATTTATTAATATACTATTAATTTTAAATTATTTAAATATCAATATATTAATAAATCTTAATTTATACAAATATATACTAATATATAAATAACTTATATATATACTTATATAATATTAATTTATATATACATCTATATATATATTTATATATTAAAAAATACTTATATAGGATGATATATATATATACATTTATTAATATGTATATATAATGATTTGTGTCTATAAAATATATTATTAATAAATTGTAATTTGATAATTGATTATAAATTCATAATTAATTATTAATATATGAACTATTTATATGTACAGCATTATTTATAAGGATTTATAAATAATAAAATAATTGATTAATAAATCGTAATTTAAATAATAATTATATTAATAAAACTTGCCATTAAATTTATTAATTTTAAATTATTTAAACATTAATATATTAATAAAACTTACCATTAAATTTATTAACTTTAAATTATTTAAACAATTAATATATTAATAAATCTGAATTTATATAAATGAATATTAATATATAATTATTTTTTGCGTTTATAGACGATTAAATTATGCAAGTAATACCCTGTAAGTAATATCCTGTAATTACCCTGTAAAATCGAAACTTGATCTGATCCTTAAAAATGCCATTTCAATTATCTACCGAACGCAAAATCATCCATGTTTCAGGAACTGCATATTCGTGAGCAGGGGAATATTCATCACGATGTTACTCACACCTGTGTAACGTTTAATGATCCGCGTAAATATCCCGATCACGGACGTTCGATGACGTCACTGTTCGATACCGTTTGCATAGATTTATGCGGGTTAGTGACGTCAGCACGTGCACCGTGATCCGAATAACAATGGAGCCCGCCATTTCTTCGATCTTAACACTATACCTACTTAACACTATGACCTATGAACACTATGACTATACCTACTTAACACTATACTTAACACTAATGACCGTTTTTAAAATTTCGATTACAATTTCATATGTACAACGTAATTGAATCGCCTTTAAATTTTAGACGTTTTCTGAAATATACGTGTAATACATTTTTCAATGTTCATTTCTTTTTTCATTGTTTATTTTTCGAGAAAAATTTGTTGTCTGTCTTAAGTGGGAATGTCGCGGTAGGAATAGGGTATACGTAGGCTTACCATAATTACGAAGAGCCAAACCGGGACGCAGAAGAGAAAGAGGCTCATTTTCATTTTGCTTTTCGCTTAATTTGTGTTTTTCATATTTGAAGTGCGATCAAAATTATTATGAATTGAAAACATATTAATAAATGTGAATATATTTTTTTATTAAAAAGAAAAAGAGACAAAGTACAATTAATACAAACAACGCAAAAAATTTGCCCGGTTTTATTATTCACCCACGCTTGCTTTATATTTTTCACTAGAGTGCACTTTCTTCAGAATCGTTTTGTCGTGCTTAATTTTGTCATAAAATTCACTGCATGACATGTTCAAGTTGAGTTTTGCACGGGAACGATTGGTTAGGGTGTCGGTGCTGTTCAAGTTTGACCGGGACGCCGGGACTGGGATCTCAAACCGGGACTATCCCGGTCAAACCGGGACGTATGGTAAGCCTAGGTATACGTGAATTGTCGGTAGGAATAGTGTTAAGATTCAAAACTGGAACAGTGACGCATAAGGTGAAACTAATTTAACCCTCTATGGGCCGAATTTTTGTTTTAAATATAAAAGAATTGAAGGAACGAAAAATCAACAATTATAATCCTATATATGAAGATGAAAACAAGTTTTCCAGTTTAAACAATTTTATATTGTAGAACATTATATAATTAATATGTATACGCCATCTCATGAAAAAAAAAATTATTTGTTAAAATGTCAATAAATTAACGCGTGACTTGAAAGTTATTCGAGCCCATAAAGGGTTAATTTGATGGGGTCAAAAGTTACAATTAACGGAAACGGAAAATACGACAAAATTTTCCCTCCAACCCAATATCATACTTACGATGCTTATTCCGTTGAATTCGTTTTAAAAAAAATTTCAATTTAAAATCCTATTTAACTTGAAGAAAAAGAACGTCACCGAAACATAGGTGACATGTTAATTTGATTGTACTCGTTGGTCTTCAACTTTTGTCCGCCACTGTACGTTTCAGTTCTAACGTGAATAGCTGAAAAAGACCGATAAGGATTCACTGACACCACTGACTTAATTAGAGCTAATGAATGCTGATCGAGTTATAGCCAGTGGACTAATTAGCGCTGACTATAATGGAATGATCAGCTGATCGATCATAAAGCGGCTATTATGCTGAATTTAACCTTGACTCATCGATTGACCGTGTAATCAGATGTGTAATTGATATAAGATTTGCTGACCTTAACTTTAACTCCTTCTACAACCGGGTCATCTTCATTTTTCTCAACATTTTTTTTGATCTGAAACAAACGTCATAACGAATCGCCGTTCCATAGCTGCGAGCAAAATTAATCGAAATCTGTTTTTCTCAAAACTGAGGACACGTACAGTGGCAACAAAAAGTATTCGTACACAATGTCACAAATAATTTCGTTTAACCCTGGAATTCTGAGTCTTTTAGAAGTATTTGATCAAACTTTCGTGGGTATGTAGATCGTGATAGTATACGTACGAATTATTCTCTTGTTTTCATCTAAATTGGCCATTTTCAAGGAGTGAAACCAGCGTTGAAGTTTTCGAGTTTTCTCTCATTTTTTAATGGTACTTGATGAAGCAAAACCTTTCAAATAGAAAATGTTTAATTTTTAATACTCTATCGCCCTGTCATAAGAAAAGAATCTCAAAGTTTCAACGATTTTTCACGCTTTCAACACAAGCTTTTCTGTGTGTTTTTTTTTTTTAGTGATAGGGCGATGGAGTATTAAAAATTAAATATATTCTATTTGAAAGGTTTTGCTTCATCAGGTACCATTATAAAGTTATCTTCAAAAAATGAGAGAAAAGTGAGAAACGTCAACGCTGGTTTCCACCCCTTTAAAATGGCCAATTTAGATGAAAAGACACTGTATCAATAGAATCCGCGATCATTTAGTTGCCAACCCAATATTTAGACCTGTCCTCACGCCATCTATCAATAATCGACGCGAACTATCCGTACAACCCAACACTTAAAGATTTCACATGTTTTGGTATGGACATCTAAAGTTTGTAATTCTTTGCATCAACTTGTACTATTTTAATAATAATTTCGACTCAAAAGCTGTCAGAAAAAAATTATCTCAAAAGCTCCTAAAAAGACTGCTCTGAGGTTTAACCAAGAAGAAGATCGAACAATTTCGAAACAATGATTTGAAAACACCTTTTGGAAAAATTATCTTAAACAACTCTAACAAAAATTGCTCAGAGGTTTAATCAGGAGGAGGTTCTGACAATTTCAAAGCAGTGATTTGAAAATAGCTTTTGGAAAAATTATCTCAAAAACTGTAACAAAAATTGTGCAAAGGTTTAACTAAGAAGAAGATCTAACAATTTCAAACCAGTGATTTAAAAAGCTTTTTGGAAAAATTATCTTAAACAACTCTAACAAAAATTGTTCAAAGGTTTAATCAGGAGGAACCTTGGACAATTTCAAAACAATGATTTGAAAACACCTTTTGCAAAAATTATCTTAAACAACTCTAACAAAAATTGCTCAGAGGTTTAATCAGGAGGAGGTTCTGACAATTTCAAAGCACTGATTTGAAACTACTTTACTCATAATCCAGATGCTTGAAGCTTAAAAGCGCTAAAAAAATTCTCAAAAGCTCAACAATTTCGAAAGAAAGATTCCAAAGAAACAAGTGAAATAGTAAGTACTTCAGAAATATCTCAGAAAATTGAGCCTCAAAGCTCCAAAAAGAAATGACTTCAGAGGCTCTATAGAAAGACCGCCCAAAAAAGCAATTCTTTACCTTTCCTTTGCCATTCCAAACGACAAAAGCTTTACTTTAAGCTCGATGCTTCGTCCGATTTTTTAACAAATTAACTCTGCTTGACTTGAAAAGTGAAACGAACGTCTTTTTCTCGCGGCAGCTGCCCGTCGAGGAGATACGTACGACGGAAAGAAATTTTCCAACCGACCGAGTGACGTTTCGTCGCGAGGAATAATGGCCGTTCGTTACAGATAAATAAAAATTATTACAATGCACAGTGATAAACGGGCGCACGCTCGCTTTGTAACCGGCTCCCCTCGAACGTTCTCTTTCATTAGATCTTATCGGGACATTCCTCTCTTTTTCCCCTTCCAACGCAGTTATCTGGCAAAGAGCGAAACGCAAATAACCCCTCTGTTGACAATTACTTTTATGCAACAGGAGCAACGGGGACGGGAGACTTACACGTAATGTTTTAAATCACTGTTTTGAAATTGTCAGAACCTCCTCCTGATTAAACCTCTGAGCAATTTTTGTTAGAGTTGTTTAAGATAATTTTTCCAAAACGTGTTTTCAAATCACTGTTTTGAAATTGTCAAAGGTTTCTCCTGATTAAACCTTTGAACAATTTTTGTTATAGTTGTTTAAGATAATTCTTCAAAAAAGCTTTTTAAATCACTGGTTTGAAATTGTTAGATCTTCTTCTTGGTTAAACCTTTGCACAATTTTTGTTACAGCTTTTGAGATAATTTTTCCAAAAGGTGTTTTCAAATCACTGCTTTGAAATTGTCAAAGGTTCCTCCTGATTAAACCTTTGAACAATTTTTGTTATAGTTGTTTAAGATAATTTTTCAACAAAGCTTTTTAAATCACTGGTTTGAAATTGTTAGATCTTCTTCTTGGTTAAACCTCTGAGCAATTTTTGTTAGAGCTTTTGAGATAATTTTTCCAAAAGGTGTTTTCAAATCACTGCTTTGAAATTGTCCAAGGTTCCTCCTGATTAAACCTTTGAACAATTTTTGTTATAGTTGTTTAAGATAATTTTTCAAAAAAGCTTTTTAAATCACTGGTTTGAAATTGTTAGATCTTCTTCTTGGTTAAACCTTTGCACAATTTTTGTTACAGCTTTTGAGGTAAGTTTTCTAAAAATTATTTTTAAATCATTGTTTTGAAATTGTCAGAACTTCCTGCTGATTAAACCTCTGAGCAATTTTTGTTAGAGCTTTTGGGATAATTTTTCTAAAAAGCATTTTTAAATCATTGTTTTGAAATTGTTCGATCTTCTTCTTGGTCAAACCTCAGAGCAGTCTTTTTAGGAGCTTTTGAGATAATTTTTTCTGACAGCTTTTGAGTCGAAATTATTATTAAACTAGTATAAGTTGATGCAAATAATTACAAACTTTAATCCTTGAAATCTTTCATTAATTTCTAATTTGTCGTTTATACTGTAAATAAAGGAGAACAAGGAAAACGTAGAAAGAAAAAAAAATATCACAGGCTCGTTGAAACTTGAACTTCGGAAATTGAACGTTGAAATTGCAATTTTGCGTGTGAATAACGAGTATGAAAATGCAACAGAGCATGAGAACGTGCGGGCATAATTGTTAGAACCCCGAAGTGATGGTCGGAAAAATCCTTGGAGCATAACCAAGTTCAAACAATGTATCCCGGAAGGTTAGAGGTTGAGGCGAGGGCGTGAGGACAGCTACAGTACGCGACAAAATGATAACACACCATATGACTTTTTGGCGTTTCCTGAATCCAACGCAATGCATACAAAATTTTGCGCGCCTATCCATACACAGTGTCCATTTCTAAATAATACGGATGAATATTAACCCTTTATCTGACAAGCATTGAAATTTCAAATAAACAAATTTGGGAGTTATCCAAGTTAAGTATATACGCCTTTTCTAAGAGGGTGAAGAGCTGAAAAAAACTTTATTAGCATAATTTATGCAATGGGCATAAATAATTAGGGCATGTTGCTTGAGGTCAACATTGCCAGATAAAGGGTTAACCAGAGGTTATATTTTTTACTGTAAATTTAACCTTTTTGTGTAAAAAATGGACGCAACAAAATGATAACACACCATACGACTTTTAGTGCACTCTTATCTGTTTTTGATTAATACAGACGAAGATTGACTAAAGATTACATGTTTTATTGTAAATTTAACACTTTTATGTGAAAAATGGTAGCCCAGATAGGAAGAAATTACAAATAGGATGTTTGTATGCGTTAAATCCGAATCTGGTCGCGAAAGTAGTCTGTCACGTTAAGTTTAGGAGATAAACAGATAAAAAGCAAGAGATTTCTGCTGTGAATTATGTTTGTTAAAGTAATAGTAGAACTGATACTGTTATACATTTTCACGTGTTGAATTCAAATCTGATCCCAAAAGTAGCTCGTCGCATTAAGTTTAAGAGATAAACGAAAAGCACGGATTTTCCCTATATTTATGTTGATATTTCACGGATAATAATTTCTTTCCAAGATTTCTGTAAACAGCACCAAAGCTGTTTGTTTCTAATATTTCTAATATTTCTGTAAAACTAAATTTCACTTATAATTATATGTTTTTCTTTTTGTTTGCTGATATACACGGTTTTGAAGTTACTCGAGTAACATTCTAAACCATTTTTGTCGCGCAACTGTATGAGTTTCTTTCCGAGCGAGCTCGCATTATGCAAAAAACCTGCGAGGGCCGGCTGAAACGCGGGAAGGACGAGATTCGACGAAAAACAAGCTAACCACGGCTATGATCACACCATCGCACAGGGTGCTAGAACACCCACACGACTCGAAACTCGCCTAAACGCGAAAATACACGCTCGCAGCGTGTACACTCAATCGAAAAAGTTTCGCTGCAGCAGGAAAAAGAAAATTTCTTCAGCCGTCAATTTCAATGAAACTTTGTGTGTACGTGGAGCATGATGGTTTATGCGTGAAATAATTTTTGTTTTTGCATAAAATCTCTTTGGGAAGATGAAATCAGCTGCTGGAAGCTTCAGTATCCTTTAACATGTAATAAATGTCATTCTGTTCGTTTGTGAGCTGAGACAGTACCTTTTGGTGTTAGTAACTATCGAAATAATACAAAAAATGTTGCAAACACAATTAAACAGTATTCAATAATACCAGCAACTATTTTTATCTCTTTATCTGTTAACGAGAAAAATTTATTTGACGAAGAAATGAATTTTAATACGTATCAAAAACAGTACACGTGACTGGGGACGTGTTAATAATTTGAACACTATTTCGTTTGGCAATTCTTTTACAATAAGGCTGTAGAGTAATAAAAACTGAATATTTTTTGTAGAAAAAGTTTTGCCCTATCTGGCATCGTTATAAAGATACAGACAGAAAACCAAGGATGGGATAACACCGTAAAGACTGACTCCACCCCTTGAAAGCTAATTTCTCGAATCTTATTTTTTTTATATCTGCGTAATAGTATGAGATAGAGCAAAACTTTTCCTGTAAAAATTATTCAGTTTTTAGTGCTCTACCATCCTGTTTTAAAAGATTGCTGAATAAAATTGTATTCAAATCATGAAAAAATGCTGAAATCTTTAAAGCCTGATTTCCCTTCACCAATGAGGTATTTCGTCGATAAAAAATTGCTTCAAGAATAACCCGTTGTGCTTTAGATACGTAGAAAATTTCAGTGAAATGGAAATTTCAGTTTTTGTGTTGCATGGAGACTTTTTCAACTGAGTGTAGCAAGTTATTGCATACAAAATAGCGAGCATAGCGTGGTGTAACACACGTGTACTTGACGAGCTCGGAAAATCGATTTTCCTGAATGAAAGAATTCGTGTGGAACACAATTAGTTTGTAGATTAGGTTTATTTTTGTACCTGAAAATTTTCTTCCCTATATATCTCAGACCTCTGAACACTATTAAAGAAGAAAATTACTTTTATAAACGTTGTTATACGTTGAGATTTTAATTAGTTTCACTTTCATTTCAACCTTCTGTTATTACAGTTGTGTATATCTGCTGTTCTTTAATGTCTCATTAATTTTAATACACCTACACATTTAAATGATGTGAGCAATTATGAACAAAATTTCATGAAGGAAACCAATTGTTTGTTTTTCTAACATAATGCAATTTATCAAGAAAATATAAATGTTAAAAGTTAAAAACATAATTCACAAGATGTGTAATTATAGTAACTCTAGTAATTTTAATAATAAATGTTGTCTGCTTCAATATCCCCGCAGTACTCATACAATAGATTCCATAATTTCAAATTTTCAAATAATTTATACTTTTTGTTAAACAACTGCAACAAACTTCGCTACATCTCAAAATCTGTCTAATTTTAACTGTTAAGTGAATTAATTTCCGTAAAACACCTAAAACCTTTTTATCCTTCAAATATTTAAAATGAAGACTTTAATGACTGACTGTACGTTCATACGTTTCCTTTTTCTCGTTTCGAGGCACAAAATTTTGACCCAAAATATTTTTCCGACCATTTTGAAACATCCTGTGTACCACTTAATCCCATCGCTAACCGTTAGTAATCTTCGAAGTCCCAAGACGTGTCCAAAACCGTGTCCCAGGATACAGTCGACCGGCTTCGGTTCGCAGGAAATTCAGAGGCGAGCAGAGAAACGCTCCACGAGGGTGTTCCACCCTTGGCACAGGGGCTTGCTAGAATCCGAGCCACTCATCCTGGAGATTCCGGCAAGATAAAGAAAGCCCTGTATCCTCTGACTGAGAATTAACCGAGCATCTCCCCGATGAATCTCGGAAATGCCAGCCCGACTCGATTTCCTTCGCCTCTGAGCGAAACGTATCGCCTATCTATCTGCGTAGCGATCTTCCCGTCAACGCCACTAGAGGGACACCTAGCTGTAAGTTTCTCGCAAGTGCTGGACCCTACACGGTTCTCATATATACGAGTTCTGAACTGTCCTTAACTATCCTTGTGCAGAAGACACGAGGGTAATAGAAGGTATCCTTGTGGATAAGTCCCACTAGTAGAAGGCCCTGGACGACTAAATTAAAGTTTACAGAGACGAGTTTCACTAGAGGGCCCTGAATGACTAAAGAAAACAGGAGGGTAGCCATTAAAAATTAGTCCCACTAACAGGCCCCGAACGACTAAGGGTGTCTTTGCAAAACAAGTTTCACTAACAGACCCCGAATGACTACAGGGGAAGGGGGGTAGTAGTAGGCCCCGGACAACTAGGATAAACTTTACAAAGACAAGTTTCACTAGCAGGTCCCGGACGGCTAGAGAAAACAGGAGGGTAGCCATTAAAAATGAGTCCCAGTAACTAGCTCCGGACGACTAAGGGGTGTCTTTGGAAAACAAGTTTCACTAACAGGCCCCAAATGATTAAGAGGGGAGGGGGGTAGTAGTAGGCCCCGCACGACTAAATTAAAGTTTATAGAGACGAGTTTCACTAGAAGGCCCCGAATGATTAAGAGGGGAGGGGGGTAGTAGTAGACCCCGGACAACTAAATTAAGCTTTACAGAGACGAGTTTCACTAGAGGGCCCTGAATGACTAGAGAAAACAGGAGGGTAGCCATTAAAAATTAGTCCCATTAGCAGGCCCTGGATGACTAAGAGTGTCTATGCAAACGAGTTTCACTAGTAGGCCCCGAATGTCTAAAGAAAACGGGGTAGTCTTAAAAATGAGTCCCATTAACAGGTCCCAAACGACTAAGGGTATCTTTCAAGACAAGTTTTACTAACAGGCCCCGGACGGCTAGAGGGAAGGTAGCTTTACAGTTGAGTTTCATTAGTTGGCCTCGTACAATGAGGAGGTGTGAGGTAGTCTTAAGGACGAGGCCCAGTAACAGGCCCCAAACAGACTAAGAAGGCAACTATTATAGACTTAAGTCTAATTATCAGGCCCCCGGCTTTATTTAAAAATGTATATGAAAATCAGCTAATAACTACTAAATTTATTTCCATTTTCTTATGTATTGTTTTAACGTTACTTAACAATTTTTTTACGCTTTAATGTTACTTAATAATTGGTCAATTGTGTGATGCAATGCAATTTTGATCATTTTAATACAGAAATCATTTCCGAATGAATATATGCGCTACGAAAACTTTACTACGGTTTATAAATGATCACCAACCTCCCTGAATCGGAGGTTGTTCGTTTTCGAGCAAAAATTGTTTCCGTAATAGCATGGGATGCTTTGAAGCAGGAGGCTCTGTAAACTTCCGATTATATTTCTCCCTTGGGAGTTTCTAGGCTATTACTTATTATCTAAATATCATGAAGGGGAGGAGGCAGAAAAGAGGTTGAAAAATTCGAGGAACGAGTATGCAGTGTGTCAGACGACAGAAAAGAAAAAATCCAAGAATATCTTGAAGACGACGATAAACGGAAGTTTCCTTTTTCCTCTTATTTTTGTTTCCGCTTTGTTTTCACTTTCATAACAGGAAAGTTCGCAAGCTATTTCCAATGGTGCACAGGTTTCACTGTTGTGAATAACAGGACGAAACTGAAATGTTACAGATACTCCGATCTTTAATCTTAATTAAAGTCAATAAAAAATAATAGGAACACCTAAATAATGGCAAATTATTTTTAATAATATTAACATTTATTTTCATTGCTTGTGTAACAGTGGGTAATTTATTGTCAATAATTTCTTAAGTAAATGGAATCCCTATAATCCTCAGAGAAAACAAGAAAAATTATTAATCAACAATTTCTTGCAAAATAAAATTTATTTCAACCTCACCGAAATGTTCTTATGTGAATAAAAGTACAAATAATATTTCAATCTGGTACATAGAAACTGTAGGCTTTTAACAAATGGGCATTTAATTAATAAACATTTAACGAGCATTAACGAAAGGGTTAACAGTAATCTCATACATTTCATAAATTCTCAGAAATTCACTAATCTCTCTTTTTTCTCGAAATAAAGTAAAAATGTTCGCTATGTCCGGTTCAGCTAACAAATTCACAGGTACAATACTACGTTCATCCCCTCCCCCTTTTCCCACCCCTTCCAATCACCACAATGGCTCAATCCACCACGATCCTCCGTAAACCCGGCCATCTCGCCCACAAACAGCGGCACTTCATTAATCTCCAACCACCGTTTCCATTAAAGAATCCACCCTGAACAGTAGCAGACTATGCATACACCCTCGTTCAAAAGTTTCGGGACATTAACTAAGAAAATTTAGGATAACCTGGAAAATCATTACGATGTTATTACAATTTATATTTCATTATTACTTAACTTGAAATTTTTAATTATACAAAATTCATGTGTCAGTGTAAATGTCACGATAAAATACAGGGTGTCTGTTCTAACCGGAAATATTGAATAAAAGCGGAAAATTTTTATAATCTTTTATAAAACACCTTGTTACCTTTATATATCTCTTAACTTTATTTTTATTTTTGCTTATAATATTTGTAGATATAGTTGTGAATGATTTCAATAATAAAATCTTCTTTAAATACAACCCCACACATTTTGTTTATTCATAACGTAACAATCTTTCAATAAATTAAATGCATAATTATATGAATAATTTAAAAAGAACATATATGTATATATATGTCTCATTATACAATTTTGCCAACACCATGTCATGAATTATTGTTAAAAAAATCATAGTTCCACATTATACCGCTAGAAATAATAAAACTGATAACCCGTTTAACGGATGGTACTTTCAAATTAATGGATCACTTATGCATCAATTACATTATATATCTCTTAACTTTATTTTTATTTTTGCTTATAATATTTGTAGATATAGTTTTGAATGATTTCAATAATAAAATCTTCTTTAAATACAACCCACAAATTTTGTTTATTCATAACGTAACAATCTTTCAATAAATTAAATGCATAATTATATGAATAATTTAAAAAGAACATATATGTATATATATGTCTCATTATACAATTTTGCCAACACCATGTCATGAATTATTGTTAAAAAAATCATAGTTCCACATTATACCGCTAGAAATAATAAAAACTGATAACCCGTTTAACGGATGATACTTTCAAATTAATGGATCACTTATGCATCAATTACATTATATATCTCTTAACTTTATTT
Source organism: Tetrapedia diversipes (assembly GCA_033822845.1). Classification (NCBI taxonomy): domain Eukaryota; kingdom Metazoa; phylum Arthropoda; class Insecta; order Hymenoptera; family Apidae; genus Tetrapedia; species Tetrapedia diversipes. The sequence goes on from JAOPTO010001147.1 coordinate 13,293, forward strand.
TTATTTTGCTTATAATATTTGTAGATATAGTTCTGAATGATTTCAATATAAAATCTTCTTTAAATACAACCCCACAAATTTTGTTTATTCATAATGTAACAATCTTCAATAAATTAAATGCATAATTATATGAATAATTTAAAAAGAACGTATATATATATATGTCTCATTATACAATTTTGCCAACACCATGTCATGAATTATTGTTAAAAAAATCATAGTTCCACATTATACCGCTAGAAATAATAAAATGATAACCCATTTAACGGATGGTACTTTCAAATTAATGGATCACTTATGCATCAATTACATTAATATCTCTTAACTTTATTTTTATTTTTGCTTATAATATTTGTAGATATAGTTCTGAATGATTTCAATAATAAAATCTTCTTAAATACAACCCCACAAATTTTGTTTATTCATAATGTAACAATCTTTCAATAAATTAAATGCAGTGCTGAATAATTTAAAAAGAACGTATATATATATATATATGTCTCATTATACAATTTTGCCAACACCATGTCATGAATTATTGTTAAAAAAATCATAGTTCCGCATTATACCGCTAGAAATAATAAAACTGCTAAACCGTTTAACGGATGGTACTTTCAAATTAATGGATCAATTATGCATCAATTACATTATATATCTCTTAACTTTATTTTTATTTTTGCTTATAATATTTGTAGATATAATTCTGAATGATTTCAATAATAAAATCTTCTTTGAATACAACCCCACAAATTTTGTTTATTCATAATGTAACAATCTTTCAATAAATTAAATGCATAATTATATGAATAATTTAAAAAGAACATATATGTATATATATGTCTCATTATACAATTTTGCCAACACCATGTCATGAATTATTGTTAAAAAAAATCATAGTTCCACATTATACCGCTAGAAATAATAAAACTGATAACCCGTTTAACGGATGGTACTTTCAAATTAATGGATCACTTATGCATCAATTGCCTAGCTTTAAAGAAGCTACTTTCTGCTAGGTAAATAAATGCAACGTAGGCTTGAAAAGATAAGATAAGGGGCACGCGAAGGCAGGCCACGTGACGTATGGAGGTCGTCGCTGAGGGGTTAACTATCGCGTTCCGTATGGGACCGGTGGTTATTCTAATATTTATGAACGGGAGTGTATATCCAACAATAACAGAGAGTCAGGGTCCCCAGAAGAAAGACTCGTTATCACTACGGTCTTAGGGACACCTACACGCCCCTAATTTCATGGTTATCTCCCCTAGCAAGGTCGCGCAAGATGATCGCGATGGCGGCGACTGGGGATCGAAAGCAGAGAAATCGAAGCAATCGGTGAACGAGCATTTATCGAAATGCAGAAACGAAATTTCGCGTAAAATTTTTCGTTCACTTTAACAGTGAATAATAATTGCTTTAAAAATCTGGATTTAATCCACGAATTTTTTAAACAAACGTTATTCTTTACATTTTACAATATTTTGCGGTAATATAATTTTTGATAAAAATAAGCGTTAATATTAAAAAAAAAAAATAATATTAAAGCGTTAAAAGCGATAAATTTAGAATATAATAAAAGGGATTGTGTTTCAAAAGAAAAGGTAGTGGATCACTTTTTATCTTAAGTTTGTAAAGAAATTGAAATTATTAATTTAAAAATTTGTAAAATAAACAAATTAGGGTACATTATTTATATTGATGAATAATATGCTTGATTAATCGATACAGTAGTTCTGATAAATAATCCCTTGTAATTATACAGTGACGGACAAAAGTTTAAGATCAAATTGACAAAGAAAATAAAATTAATTAATTGATAAGTAATAACAGTGTAAACAAAATTTTTATTCTATGCTAATCAATAAATAATGTTCTACCATAATGATAATAAAATTGAATAGATAAACAATATTTGAGAACAATAAAATTATGTTTCATACTTTCCTGTCGTCTTAAACTTTTGTCCCCAACTGTAAATTAATTAATTAATAAGAAATAACAATATAAATAAAATTTGTATTCTATGCTAATCAATAAACAATGTTTCACCATAACGACAATAAAAATATTGATTTAGAACCATAAAATTATGTTCCCTACTGTTCTGTCGTTTTAAACTTTTGTCCGGTACTGTAAATAAATTGATTAATAAGAAATAACAGTATAAATAAAATTTGTATTCTACGCTAATCAATAAATAATGTTCTACCATAATGATAATAAAATTGAACAGATAAACGATATTTGATTACAATAAAATTATGTTTTACATTGTCCTATGGTCTTAAACTTTTGTCAGCTACTGTACGTACGTGAAAAGTGATATTGTTGTTATTGCCAGTTTCTGGAATTCGACCTGCATTTCTTTGAGTTTGCATAATACAGAAATTCGTAGAAACACAACCACACTATAGTGTACAGTAACTAACAGAAGTTGAAGCCGAGAACGTAATACAGAATACAATTGAAGCATAATTTGCATTTATTTGTATTATTCATAGGGAAATGTCCTGCTTATCGATCGATACACTTCTCTCACATTTAATTAACCTATTTCCACCTTTGATCTCGAACTTTTGCCCGTTACTGTATCACACTGAAGCAAACAGAACCGTTTGGAATGGTAAAAGTTCGCTCGCCTCTCGATGTGTCCATTAACACGTTCCTCGCCCAACATAACCTCAAATCGAAAATCCGAAAAAACTGTTCCCAGCCAGCCACGCCCTGTTCGGTTGCTCGAACCGTTCGAACCACGCTCGGTTTCCCCGTGGAAACTTTGTTCTCGATTGATTTTTAATAAACTGAAACAGAAGACGAAAGTTTTTCATTCAAGTGCAGTCAATTTGGATCGTGTTTCGATTCAGGTTACCAGGTTTGGTTGGACGGTGTTTAAGAACAATTTTCAGGCGTTCGTCCAACGTTTCGAAGGGATTTTTCATCGCAAACAAATGCTTTTCAATTTAAAGAAAAAAGGGGGATGAAAATATTGGGTAGAATTTTTTATACATTTCGAGAAAAGGGTAAGCATTTTTTTTCTGGTGAAAATAGGAATTTTAAAATGTCCAACTTTGAAATCTCGAATTAATTACAATTTTTATTGGAATTCATTAACATTCTTACTTCTTAGTTTTACGGATATTCAGGAAATATTGGATACAAATTTATTTTATTTTTGTAAAATGTCCGTAAGTATCACGATTCGGACCACGTTCTTTGTATATTGATCGTAACACGCAAATGTACACATAACAGAATTAAATAACTGAAATACATGTGCTCGCTGGAATAAAAATGTAGCACAAACATGCATCTTGTTATCGCGTAACGAGTAACAAAATATATCTAATTGTAACTCTAATTCAGTGGTTCCACCTTTATAATGCTATCTCTAATTACAAGGATCTAACATTTTGGATTTCGAGGTTTTATTCGATAAAAAACCAAAAATTTGTTCAGATTACGAAAAAGTAGCACAAACATGCATCTTGTTATCGCGTAACGAGTAACAAAAATATCTAATTGTAACTTTAATTCAGTGATTCCACCTTTAAAACGTTATCTCTAATTACAAAGATCTAACATTTTGGATTTCGAGGTTTTATTCGATAAAAAACCAAAAATTTGTTCAGATTACGAAAAAGTAGCACAAACATGCATCTTGTTATCGCGTAACGAGTAACAAAAATATCTAATTGTAACTTTAATTCAGTGATTCCACCTTTAAAACGTTATCTCTAATTACAAAGATCTAACATTTTGGATTTCGAGGTTTTATTCGATAAAAAACCAAAAATTTGTTCAGATTACGAAAAAGTAGCACAAACATGCATCTTGTTATCGCGTAACGAGTAACTAAAATATATGATTGTAACTCAATGCTTCCACCTTTAAAACGCCACCCTTAGAGGGTCTTCAATGGATAGGAAAAAAAAGTTTGTTCGCGTGTGAAAGTTGAAAAATTGACTTTTGACCGCAAAACACCGTTTCTCAGGCCGTTGTGCGCCGACTGGCAGCAGGTCTGCTTTTCGTCCACAAGAGAGCGTAATCTGTTGCAGAGAAGTGGCGGCCGGGCTGCGACGGTGTGCGGTCCCCGTGCATAATGACGCTCTCGTGGATTATGGTTGTGACGCTGCTTCTCACCGCGAAATATTCTGGAAGCTGAATCGATCGCAGACGCGGCCGTGTGCTCTGTAGCCTGGCCTCGTGTGCACGTCGTCGGATCGGCCTCTACCGGCTCCTCTTCCTTTCTTTCGCCATTTCGCTCTCTGCCCTCCCCTTTCGCGTGCGAGCTGCTCGAACCGTTCTAGAAGAATTATTTAAACTTCTGCTTTGAATACTTTGGATGCTTCAACAGTTCAAGTGAGAAGTAAATTTGTTTGGTTCGAACGAAATGTGTATCGTTGTTTGATAATCTTAAGGGTGAAATGAAATAGTTCTATCTTACAACAAAATAACAATAACAAAATAACAATAACAATAAACAATAACAATAACAAACAATAACAATAACGATAACGATAACGATAACGATAACACGATAACGATAACGATAACGATAACGATAACACGATAACGATAACGATAACGATAACGATAACGATAACAATAACAATAACAATAACAATAACAATAACAATAACAATAACAATAACAATAACAATAACAATAACAATAACAATAACAATAACAATAACAATAACGATAATAATAATGATAATAATAATGATAATAATATTAATGATGATAATAATAATAAAAATAAAAATAATAATAATAATATCCCCGGGAAGGGAGAAAAAAGAAAAGAAAAAGGATAATAATGATAATAATAATAACAACAATACAATAACTAATTATACAAATATAGAGCAAAAGTACAAAGAGAAAATAGGAAAATACATACCACTCACCCAAGAAATTAAAAGAATATGGAAAAAACAAGAAGACATACAATACCCATCATAATATCAGTAACTGGAATAAAACCATACACATTCAAAAACCATCTAACACTACCGCTAAAAATACCGACATACATCCACCATGAAGTACTAAAAGCAACCATACTACACACGTGTAACATCACAAGGAATTTCTTCAATGAAAGAAGTTAAAAACCAAACTGGACCTGGTCAGCGTCCCATTAGAGTTTATGTTCTAAACGACTACAATCGATAGACGAGTGATACTAATTTCACGAATTTTTGACTGCGAACGATTAAATACTCGTATTTATAAAATTAAAATTATGATACTGTTTAATTTAGATAGTTTGAAGGAGGAAAATTAAAAGAACTGGACCTATAGTCATAGTCAGAAATTTAAAAAGAAGTGGTCCTCAAGTACAAAAAGTAATGGGCCATTATTGAATAGTGCCATTATACATATATATATTGCTTTGTTTATTTTCAAAAGCAATATTTTTAAATTTTGCAAAGATACTTCTTTTCATTTCAACTGTGACTGATGATTATAATTTTCACCTCAACTAAGATCTGAAAGCATAAAGTTTCGATTAGTGTCCCTCCGGGTTGCGATAAATGTTAAGGTTAAATAATTGGAAGATACATTTTTCTAAACGAAAACCTCGTTATCATTGTTTAATAAAAACGATCGTTTCCCTTCGTAAAAGGCTCTGAACCGTATAATAATGTTTAATTCACTATAGTACGTTTTATCTGGAAGGATCGTCGTTAACAACCACCTACATACGCGCGATTCATGGGACGTTAATGCTGAAGAAAAAGATTATTATATTCACGGTTTCGACCGTGTTACGAACGGTCTGTAATTACCAGAAAGAAGCATTGAATACCAGACAGGACGTGGCGTGCGCGAATTATAATTACGAATTAACATTCCTTTGTGTAGTCCAGAAAAGGGCGAGGAACGTTTCTCACGTTGGCTCGCGCGCAGCAATGGGATCGAGTAATTTGATCGGTCGCGAATTCAAGTAAATTCCAGTACAAAAATTTCGTTTCACGGTATTCAAGTACTGCTAGCAAAAAATAACATCTTGTTCTATGTGCTTGCGAAGTACAGACAGGTTTCGATTAATGTGCGTTCAAATAGCGCGAATTATAAAAAACGATATCAGGTCACGTTTAATGTGTTGACTGTAACGTTACATATACGTGAGTGATACAAAAAATTTCTGGAATTTGGTAACAGTTCTGTCTACTTAACAAGCTACTGCGAATTGTAAAATGATATCAGGTCACGTTTAATGCGCTGAGTATAATGTCGATAATATTTAGGTAATATGAAAATTTCTAGAGATTGGTAAGAGTTCTGTCTATTTAATTAATTGGTGCGAATTTTAAAATGATATCAGGTCACGTTTAATGTACTGACTACAATTTCGTTTATATTTGGGTGATACAAAAAATTTCTGGAAATTGTCAACAGTTCTGTTTACTTAACAAACTAGTACGAATTATAAAATGATATCAGGTCACGTTTAATGTGTTGACTACAATGTCACTCATATTTGGGTGTTACAAAAATTTCTGGAGATCGGTACAAGTTTTGTCTACTTAACAAAAGCTAGTGCGAATTGTAAAATGATATCAGGTCACGTTTAATGTGCTGAGTATAATGTCGATAATATTTAGGTAATATGAAAATTTCTAGAGATTGGTAAGAGTTCTGTCCATTTAATTAATTGGTGCGAATTTTAAAATGATATCAGGTCACGTTTAATGTACTGACTACAATTTCGTTTATATTTGGGTGATACAAAAAATTTCTGGAAATTGTTAACAGTTCTGTCTACTTAACAAACTAGTACGAATTATAAAATGATATCAGGTTACGTTTAATGTGTTACTTATACCTGGGTGATACAAAAATATCTAGAGATAAATAAGAGTTTTTCCTTACTTAATTAGCAACAATTTCAATAATTATAAGTGCCTACGTTCAACGAAAGAAGCAAAATTCAAACACTCGTATTAAAAAGGAATTGCAAAATTATTCTACAAATTTGTAGATCACCCTATGTTTATCTTTTATTACATGGGGTTCTGTTCGTCTGGATAAATAAATAAAATTATTCTTTTTCGTTTCCAAGCATTCGATAAGTGTTCGAGACTTCGCTAACTGATCTTAATTCGCTTGCATCGCGCTTGATCCCATCGCTACTCGTGAGTGTGTACACGTTAATATCGGGGTGGTCTTAATTTCGCATTTTCTAGATTAAACTACCGTGTCGTGTGCGACGGTGTAACGCGAGCCAGTGAAAATAAACGCGCTCACCGCACGCAGTAGAATATGCCCGTCATATGTCAGACACGCGGTTGATTTAAATTTACGAGCTACAAACTGAATTGGACCTGTAATTCGAACAAAATATCTCGAAATATGATTGCTCGAATAACGTGTCGACCGCAGGAAATTGTTTTAACATAAATATCAGATTTGCAACTAAATTGCGTCCCCTTTTTTCGATCAGTCGTTACAAATTTATTTCATCCACCGTGTATGTTACTCGAGTGATATTTATTTTAGAATGAAACCGTAACGAATAAATTTGCTGCATGGATTAATCATGTTGGTTTAATTTATGTTCCAGATAAATATTATTAAAACGAAAAATTGCAAATACGTATTGGTAAAATATTTGATAGGCAGAAGCGTTTAGTTTGAGGTGATTTTGTGAGATTTTCCGTTTTCGTTTAGAAACGTTTATCAATAAAATAGTGGCACGAGATGAACTGCTTGAAAATTAATAAACGTAACGTGGGAAACAAGAGATAATGTGGAAATTAAAAATTTGTAACTGAAAACTTCAAGGATGCAGAAAGTGGGTTAAGTTTCTTAAAAATTAAACGAAATATAAAACGAACCTTGAAGGAAGAAGATATTTAAGGATATTCTTTGTTCTACTAAAAAGTAGCAATACATAAAGAGGAAGTTTTCCTGCTTGCGTCTAAAAATTTTTCAAGACACGACACAGTGTTAAATTTTTTAAATAAGCACAGTGTCCTACACTTAAAATCCTTAGTAATTTTATTAATTATCTTTCCCGTTATTTTTAACGAGTCATAATCGCTTTTATAAATATTGTTTAAAAGTTTCTCTTATTTAACGAAAAGTAATAGCTGTTTTTAGGTAAACGAGCACATTCATGAATTTAATTTACCTTTCATTTGTTAAAATTGAATCCGTTTAATTAAATCTGTTCTTCCTTAATTTCGTTAAATTCGCTGTTTCGGTTGATTATAAAATATTATGCCCAAAAAATAGGATACCATTTCTCTATAAGTAGAAATTAACACATTATGGCACACAAAGTTGCCTTATTACAAAGTACACATAATATACAATTAAGTAATTATTGTGTAATCGTAAAATCGTTTTATTTCAGCAACAAATTATAAATTGTTTTAATCCTTAGAATCAATTTATTAGACTATTATAGTTTCGCTGTTTCCCGTTTATTTTATTTTAACGTAAACAATTTATATATACTGAAACTTTTAATTGTATTCCTATTTGTCAATACTTTATCCAATTTTGTGCCCGCTGGCTTTCGTTCAGAGTGCAGAACAACTTCATGAAAAAACAAGGGTAAAAAGCGAGAAGCTTCAACAAGTTGCCGTGTCAGGCAATTTAAAATTCTCTTAAAGCTGCTAAACTTATTATTTTTTCAGAAACAGGAGTAGGCGAAAAGAGTTACAAAATCGAAGTTCTTTGACAAACTTAATGCATATGTACACACTCTATTCAATGCTCCAGTTAAATTAAACTTGGATATAGCGATCCTGTCACAAGGATAAAAAATACTGTTGGTAACATCAGTATTGGATAATTAAATATAAGTAATTAAAATTCAGCTTAAATTGTGTGTTGTTACTTGAAAGCTAATTACATAGAAAGTCAGAAGTAACATTCAATGCTTGTTTATATACTAAAGGAGGCTAGCCTTACAGGAGGATGTGGTGACTGTTAACATAGTTATGTATAATTAGTAACAGGGTAGTGTTCGGTTCAACTAGGAAGGCGGATATAATTCAGAATACAAAATTTATTTTTATTAAAATACCTACGAAGAATTCAAATCTGTTTAATCTGGATTAGAATCTATTTGCAATGTACTTGATCCGATCGCTAACTGAAACAAATGTGTCATTGCAGCAGCGTCATGGAATCGCTGAACCGTCCATTTACCGTGTATAGTTCACCCTACACCTTAAACGGCACTCGTTGAACGCCGAATGCAAGCACATCGGGTTATTGAATATGTCTCGCACCGTTCGCGTGGAATTGTACAGTCTGACGTCAGGGTCACGTGGAAATGGACATGCGCAACGACGCCACTTGCTAAAGTGGTGCCTTTTCACAGCAACCCCCCCACCCCTCTTTCATTGGGGGGGAGGGGCTCTGCTGCCTCTTTCTCTGCGTCGCGACGCCTCAGCTGCGTTCGTCGGCTTTTCGCGACCGCGAGCCACGAACCCTTCTTCCCTTTGTTCCCCTTTTCAAATTTATTCGCGAAGATTCAGTTAACTGAGACGTGACGTAAAACGTGTTCTATATTATGGGGGGTTGTGAAGTTGTCTAACCTGAGGGACTTGAATTCGCGTATTTTGGCAGAATAATACTGAAAACTTGTAAATATGTAGGAGAAAAAGAATCGGCAGCTCGATTTGAGTAGACCGGGAATCGAACCCGGGATCTTTCGCTTACTAGACGACTGCTTTAACCACTTCGCTATCCAAACCCCACCAATAACTATCCTTTTCCTAGGCTATTTACCACTAGATTTACGAACATTTCTTGTATATCTATTTCTAATATACATATACTAAGGAATAAAGTGTACATCAAACAAAATTTGAAATTGCAGAACTGAGATGGAATGAGTTTTCGGTATATTTGTATCGTTTCATCAATAAAAGTTTGCAAAAATTGCTGGGAGTAATAGTAATTGTTTTTACAAATTTTTCTCATGAAGTAAACCTAGTGTTAATTAACTCATACTGTGATCACCGAAAGCCGATCCTACAAATATGTTTGTTTAACCGTTTGTATTTGGAAATGTATGCAATTGGTATCGTTTTCGAGCGCAAAGGGTTAATATGTCGTCATATTAAAATCAGATTGGGCAAAACGATGTCTGACCGATCGATGATTATGATTGACGTGGAATCATGCCGACAAGCATGATTATTAAATAATCAGCACTCGCTGATTACTGATTAATAGGAGCAATCGGAATCATGATTAATTTCAATAATCATTGATCGCATAGTAAATGTAATTTCAATTACGATTGAATCGGTGATTCGTTTCAGTTAAAGCAACAAACAATTCTGTGAACATCTTTTCGAAGATACAGTAATGGACAAAAGTAAAACACCAAAGATTCAACGAAATTAAACTTATAATTAATTATAAATATTAATATTTATTCCCGATAAAAATTTATAAGGAATAACATGATAAACAAAATTTGCATTCTGTGCTAATCAATAAATAATGTTCTACCATAATAACAGTAGAAATGAATGTACAGACAATATTTGCAGACCATAAAGCTATGTTCTGCATTGTTCTCCTGCCATAAACTTTTGTCTGCTACTGTACTTCATTACGTTATAACTTCTGTAATTCTTAAATGTTTAATTCATTGTTTCTATCGTAAATCTTCTGTGTCAATATTTTCCCATTCAATAAATTCTTATTCTAAATTATTATTTAATATCAACATAATATTGTTATGGGATGAAAACGATTAGAAACCCAAAATTAGCAATTATTCTCGAAATTATCCTGTTTCGGTTCATCCTTAAGCGTTCCACACTTATTATGCAGTATCCTCAAGTTGCTGGTCGTTAATATTCACACGGCGGCGATAATTCATTATAGCCAGCGTCAATAGAACCGACGTCCCCATCAATCTCGGTTAAATTCATAACGAGGCCGGGAAATTAGTAGTCGCGATCGAGTTCTCTGCACGGTTATTAATTGATAAAACGTATTATAATTAACCGGCCCGTTACGCGCCAAGTATTTCATCGTGGAATAATCGGACGCTCATAATCTTACCTCGATAATTGTTAACATTCGAACATTTAACGATTGAACGTACACGAAAGATTTAAATTTTGCAAAATTATATTTATATCCATTTTTCTTGTATTCTCGTCCATTAATGTTTATAAGCACAAAATTCAACATTAAGTATAAGTATTCGAGAAATAGTGATCCAGGCACAAGGCTAACGAATAATCATGGAGACTTGTTCTCGCTGGAATGCAAATTAATTAAATAAAAAAGAACAGACGAACTTTAATAATTTAAAAAAAAATTTAAATTATACTCCCTTGTTTGTAGATTAAAAATGACCACTTTTTTAAATTTTTAAACAGAAACCTTTTTACAATTCAGTCTCACGGGAATTTCGTTCAAAAACTTTTAATATATAATTTAATGTTTAATTCGTTAAAAAAATTACAATATAAATAAAATTAAGTAGAAAAATTGTGATGAAGCGTACAGAATTTTCTTAAAATTTGTAAAATTCTTTTAACGAAAACTGAAAGTTTAATTTCGACAAAAATGACCCGCAGCGCGAACAAATTTATTCAAAGCACCTTTTTTGTTCCCTCGCGTCAACGTACCACCGTATTTAAAAAAAAAAAATGAAATCCCCCTTCGAGTTCTCGACAATACTCGAAGTACTCGTACGAAGCAGGACACCCGGTATATCGGTCAGATCGTTAAAGTGCTCCCAAAATAGTTTCCGTTTACGGATAAAACCGTGGGTTTGCATAATGTTACCTAAAATCCGGTATTATGCCTAAAAGACGTGATAATCAGTGTCATAGAAAGCAACTCGGTTGATTTAAAGTAACAAGTGGTTAAACTTCAGCTGCAGTTGATCAACCAAACGGAATTTTCTTGCTGTTATACGTATGAAACGAGATTAGACCGATTGTGTCACGATGAGAATGGCTGATGTACAGTAGCTGGCAAAAGTTTGAGAACAAAAGGGCGACGAAAATAAAAAGACTCATATAAGATTGAAAAGCTGATAAACAAATGTACACTATGATATTAATGACAAAAATTGACGAATAACAATATTTACAGTCAATCAAAAAGTTGTCAGAATACTTACAGTAACGGACAAAAGTTTAAGACGACAGGACAATGTAGAACATAGTTTTATGGTCCGCTAATATTGTCTGTACATTAATTTTTATTGTTATTATGATAGAGCACTTTTTTATTGATTAGCTATTGATTATTTATTGATTGATAATAATTTATTGATTATTTGATTGAAATTTTATTTATACTGTCATTTCTTATTAATTAATTAATTTATTTTCGTTGACTTTTTGGTCTTCAAATTTTTTAAGAGATACAGTATAATCTTCCATAAGAGAACAAAAGTGTTTGGATAAAAGAATTTTCGAATGATAAACTTTATTTTGTTACTTTTTCGTATGCTACGATTCATTCATTTAAATTGACATTAAGAAAGTTTATGTGTTAAATGTTGTTAATAGTTAATATTATTACAGTTTATAGTTTATAGTTTTCAAGATATTATACAGGGTGTTCGGACAGCCCTGGGCTTAAATTGAAAGAGTAACTCCCTGAGACATTCTAAGACGAAAATCAAGAGTAACGATTTTGCGTTTGAGGCTTTGTTTACGAGTAATAACTAGTTAAAGATATCGTTTAATCCGGACCGTTCGACGCTTGAGCATCACTGTGGACTCAGCGACGTTACCGACCGAGTTGCCTCGGTTATCCGCTCTCAAGCGTCGAACGGTCCGGATTAAACGATATCTTTAACTAGTTATAACTCGTAAACAAAGCCTCAAACGAAAAATCGTTACTCTTGATTTTCGTCTTAGAATGTCTCAGGGAGTTACTCTTTCAATTTAAGCCCAGGGCTGTCCGAACACCCTGTATATACATATACATTGTTTTATACTTACGTATCTATCTTCACTGTAAATGACTAACTTCTGTAAATAAATAAATATGATCTACACACGCTTTTTACCGTTAAATTTCGTAATCTTTTGAAACAAAGAAATATCATTAGACGACACTGCGTTCGGATAGAAGAGGTTCTATTGTACCACTAGTTGAAGTCGCAGAAATTCAATTTTCTCGGTTATCTCGAGATACTAGATAGAGTGTCTTAATTTAGAAGGGTAGAATAGAAGCTGAACTATGAAAGTGTGTGGAGGAAACTTTAAACTCGTGCAGCAACTTGAGAGGTTTGGATGTACACGAAACTTTGCACTATTCAAAAATATACAGGATTAATTAAAGTTTTACTGCAATCTCCCACGCTTCTGGATGATGCAAAAATATTCGCGTATGGAAAATGGTTTTGTTTACATAGACAATAATAAACTTTAACCCTTTACGCTCAACAGTTGATTGTTAGTCACCAAATGTTAGTTTTGCAAATTTTTAAATTTTATTTAATTTGTTTAATAGTTAGACTCAAAGGTTAAATAGTAATGCATGTAAATTTTAGTATATCACTTAACTAAACTAAATGAAGTTTAATTTAGTAATATATGTAAATTTTGGTATATCACTTAATTAAACTAATTGATGTTTAATATTTATTTATTTGGAATAATTTATTTTAATTTTTAATAATTTTAAATATTTATTTGGCAAATATTTATTTATTTGGATGATGCAAAAATATTCGTGTCTAGAAAAGGGTTTTATTTACGTAAACAATAATAAACTTTAACCCTTTACGCTCAAGAGTTGACTGTTAGTCACCAAATGTTAGTTTTGCAAATTTTTAGATTTTATTTAGTTTGTTTAATAGTTAGACTCAAAGGTTAAATAGTAATGCATGTAAATTTTAGTATATCACTTAATTAAACTAAATGAAGTTAAATAATTATATATGTAAATTTTAATATATCACTTAACTAAACTAAATAAAGTTTAATATGAGCAAATATTAGTAAATATTTTGCATTTAAAAATCTTTGAGCTTAATATTATTAGATTAATATTTAGAAATATTTCACATTTGAAAATTGTTGAAGTTAGTATCGTTAGACGACTGACAGTCACCTCTGGATTGCAAAGGGTTAATAAAGCTTTGCGAAAAATTTCTAATGAATGAAATTAAAACGCGTTTATTTTCTAATTTAAATCCTTGTATTTGGTTAAAGCTGAAAGGGTTAATGCATCGAGCGGTTTTAAGGGTGGTCGCCCACCTTGGCCAGCAGTGCTCCTTAATCGATAGATTATCCTTCGTCAAAGGATCAATCAATTACGCAATTAAGCGCCCACCCTAGCTTGCGAGGCCGATTGATTAGCATATAGCAACGGTGTTCCCAGATGTAGTCGGATTTAATTAGTAGCAGAGATTTCTGGTGTAATGGGGAACATTTAGTTGCTATTGAAAGCAGAAGACGAGAAACCAGGTGAATGAATTAAATGAGTCATCAAGATATAGTAATTAATAAATATTGATTATTCACGTACTGTTTGCCTTCGTATATATTGTTAGAATTGTATAACGTTCCAGTGCAGGTTGCTTTCAACAGTAACTAATCGACTTTAAGTTCTGGTATTCGACTTTGGATTGTAGACACCTTGTACGCGAAACTGTTGGGAAGCCGAGCTTTTTAACTTTGAATCATCGAACGTTAGATTTTTAATTTTGAACTGGCTATTATGTATTTTGGATGTTAAGCTCTTGATTCTGTATTTTGTAAGTAGGATCCTGAAAATTCTTGTGATTTAAATTTTCAGTCTTCCAATTTGTAACATTACACACTGGACCTTGGATCTTGGATCTTGGATCTTGGACTTTAGACAATGCACACTAAACTTTGGATCTTAGGCCTTGGACTTTGAATATCAAGCTTTAGAGATTGAATGTTGACGATTGAACCTCAGATTAGTCAGCCTTGGACTCTGGACCTTGAACAATGATCATTAGACATTGGACATTAGATCTAGGACCTCGAACCTTGTAGCTTGGACCTTGGGTATCGGACCTCAGAGTTCAGACCTGGGACTGTGGACCGTGGACACTAATCTTTGAACATTGAGGATTGAATCTTGAATTTTGGATCTTGACCTTTGGATCTTGGACATTGGATCTTGACCTTTGGATCTTGGACCTTGGACCTTGAGTAATCAACCTTGGACCTTGAATCTTGAATCTTGAATCTTGAATCTTGACCTTTGAACCTTGAACATTAAATCTTGGACATAGGATCTTGGACCTTGGACCATGGACTTTGAGTAGTCAACCTTGGACCTTGAATCTTGGGTATCGGATCTCAGATTTGCGACAATGAACTTCAAGCCTGAGACTCTGAACCGTGGACACTGACTTTTGAACATCGGACATTGAATCTTGGATTTTGGATTCTGAACTTTAGACCTTGAGCATCGGATCTTGGACATAGTGTCTTGGACCCTGGACCTTGGACTTTGGATGTCGGACCTCAGATATGCGAAAATAAACTTGAGGTCTGGGACTCTGAACCGTGGACACTGATCTTTGAACATTGAACATTAAATCTTTGATTGTGGATCTTGGACCTTGGACATTGGACATTGGACGTTGAACTTTGGACCTTGGGCATTGAACTTTGAACCTTGGACCTTGGACTTTGGACTCTGAGATTTGGCCCTTGGACCTGATGCTTGGATCATATGATCAGAATCTTAGGTTTTGGAATTTATTTGCTGGATTTCAAATCCTGCCTTTAGGTCCTAGCTTATAAACTTTGGATATCGATTCCTGAACTTTTGATGTTGCATTTTGGATTTCCAATAGTCTGGTCCTTGGACTCCTAATCCTGTGTTCCAGGAATCGATAACAAAGAGAGTACCTGCGCACAGGGAGTCCATTGAGACAATCAAAATCATTTTCGGATGGAACACAACGAACGCCCCCGGAAATGCTGGGTGTGATAAATTTGATATTGAAATAAACTTTAATACCTGTCAGCCGCTGGAAAATTAGTCCAATTTGCACTTGCTCGAATATATCCATCGCCTCGTTAACTGGATTCTAATTGAAAAATGAAATGCGTCGGGCATAACCCATGATTAAAAATCATCGTTCGTTGTTTTTAATTAAATCCTGTTCAAGACACGCGGTTAATTATCGCCCCCTTCCCCCTCCCCCACCAGCCACGTTCGTTGCGTCATGAAACTTTCACACCCACCTGCTAACTGCATCGCTAGCGATGGGTACAAACGGAGCCGTAACTTTCGAAACGGAACAAGACCATCAAACACAATTTAAAAAAAAAATAGTATTTTTTGCTCTGTAAACGAATTAACAAATTTCTGAAAATTTTCGAAACTATCATCATTTAGTCAATCACATCTCGAGAGCAAAGGGTTAAACGTTCAAAATCTCCTTTGATCACGAGCGAAAAAATTCAAACCACCACTCAAACCTTTCGTTATTGAAATTAACCCTTTATGATCCGAATTTTTGTTTTAAACATAACAAAAATTGATGGCAACAGAAAATCAACAATTATAATCCTATACAGGGTGTTCGGACAGCCCTGGGCTTAAATTGAAAGAGTAACTCCCTGAGACATTCTAAGACGAAAATCAAGAGTAACGATTTTGCGTTTGAGGCTTTGTTACGAGTTATAACTAGTTAAAGATATCGTTTAATCCGGACCGTTCGACGCTTGAGAGCGTGGTAACCGAGGCAACTCGGTCGGTAACGTCGTGAGTCCACAGTGATGCTCAAGCGTCGAACGGTCCGGATTAAACGATATCTTTAACTAGTTATAACTCGTAACCAAAGCCTCAAACGCAAAATCGTTACTCTTGATTTTCGTCTTAGAATGTCTCAGGGAGTTACTCTTTCAATTTAAGCCCAGGGCTGTCCGAACACCCTGTATATAATGACTATGAAAAAATACAATTAAGCACTTTGTTAGGAAAAAACGAAATTACTTTCCGAACAATCCAATAGTAGCAACAATTGTTTTGAGGAAAAATCTCGGAAACCAAGGCTGAGCGGCGATTTTATGTATAGGAAAAAGTTGTTCAAAATGTTGATTTCTACGATATATTTGAAAATCATCGAAATCGATGAGACGCCCCCCCCCCTCTTTTCTAAATATTGGGTTGTTCGGAAAGTAATTTCGTTTTTCCCTGACACAGAGCCCAATTGTATTTTTTCATAGTCAACTTCACACTTAAGCCGCATGGTCATTATACATTTTGACAGCATATATAGCAAGGCTTGCTAGCGAAAAGTTTCGATTGATTCTACCCACTAGTTTTTGGTTGGTGCCCTATCAAATATTGGAAAGTGAAAAGCAACGTTTTCGGCATTTTTCACTTTTTTTTACTATCGAAAAGGTAAAAATGCTGTTCAAGCAAGGAAAAAATGATCCGTTGCGTACGGAGAAGATGTATTGACGGAACCCCAGTGCCAAAACTGGTTTACAAAATTTCGATCCGGCAATTTTTCATGTTGAAGATGCACCACGTGTTCTGGAAGGCCAGTCGAGGCCGATGAAGACGCAATGAAGGCATTAATTGATGCAAATCGGCGAATAACAACTCGCGAGATCGCTAAGAGATTAAATTGATCGAATTCGACCGTTCATGATCGTTTGAAACGCGTAGGTTTAATCTCAAAACTCGACGTATCATGAAAAAGAAACGAACTTACTTTTCGGACAATCTAATAATTATCAGGAATAATAGGTATAGTAGGTGAGACAAGGTGAGGCGTCGGTAGGAATAGCGTTAAATTTTCGCTGTTAAATCGAATGGAGGAAGTTCACGTCGTTCGTTGTAGTAGGCCACTGTGGAGGTTTTAGCGGGTAAAAACCCCGCATAACCTCACCACCCCGCCCCCCAAGGGTGTTTAGGTATCTTTTCGAAGATTTCCTCCACGTAAAAAAAAAACCCGCATAACCTCACCACCCCCCCAGGGTGTTGGGGTATCTTTTCGAAGATTTCCTCCACGTAAAAAAAAACCCCGCATAACCTCACCACCCCTCCTCCCCTGGGTGTTGGGGTATCTTTTTGAAGATTTCCTCCACGTAAAAAAAAAACCCGCATAACCTCACCCCCCCAGGGTGTTGGGGTATCTTTTCGAAGATTTCCTCCACGTAAAAAGAAAAACCCGCATAACCTCACCACCACCATCCCCCCTCCAGGGTGTTGGGGTATCTTTTTGAAGATTTCCTCCACGTAAAAAAAAACCCCGCATAACCTCACCACCCCCCCCCCAAGGGTGTTGGGGTATCTTTTCGAAGATTTCCTGCGCGTAAAAAAAAAA
>JAOPTO010001147.1:34697-83140 GCA_033822845.1 Tetrapedia diversipes
TCGAAAACCGTCGAATTGACGGGTCCTGTAAATCTAGTGTTAACCTCCACGATAACAGTGAACAAAATGAAGAATGTCTGTTCAAATTAATTATAAGTAACTGTTTTTGCAAATTTTACATCACGAAAATCGAAAACCGTCGAATTGACGGGTCCTGTAAATCTAGTATTAACCTCCACGATAACAGTGAACAAAATGAAGAATGTCTGTTCAAATTAATTTTAAATAATTGTCTTTGCAAAGTTTACATCACGAAAATCGAAAACCGTCGAATTGACGGATCCTGTAAATCTAGTGTTAACCTCCACGATAACAGTGAACAAAATGAAAAATGTCGGTTCAAATTAATTTTTTTAATAATACAACTATTAAAACTAAATCTAAAACAGAATTTGAAATTGCAGAACTGAGAGGAAAGCATATTCGCGTATATATTTATATCGCTCCGTCAATAAAAGTTAGCAAAAATTGCTAGGGGTGATAATAATTGTATTTGCAAATTTTGCTCATGAAGTCTAAGACCCGTCAAATTGACGGGACCCATAAACCTAGTGTTAATATTGGAACTATTGCAGGCGGTGCTTTCAGGTGTAAACACAAAACGATATTCCACAATGTGCCTTAATAATACACCGACAATGATTCTGTCTTCTACCCCCCACCCCTCACCCCCATCCTTTCTTCACCCATCTCTATCTCTAACTCATTGAGTCTATTAAGGTGATGCATTAACCTAGTGATCCATTGTTCCGCGGTATTAAATGCTACGGTGACGTTCATCAACCGTCTATATCCGCGAGAATCCTTCTCCCAGATTTCCTTACAAGCTTCCGCTGAAAACGGAGTAAATAATAGTTAACGAACTTTTCGAAGCACGTGCAACGTTGAATGGATGCTCAAAGCGGCCCTCTATGTTCGACTCTTTACCTGGCCACGTTTTAGCTATCACGTGTTCAACACGTTTCAGTCCGGAACATCCGGAACACTCGCGTGTGTCACCAGAAGCTATCGTTCTTTAATAAGTTCAGAAAATAATTATCCCAACGGTTAGGTCCGCTAAATAGACACGGTGGCCCGAGAAACTAATCAAACGACTAAGAATAGCTTTCTCGACAGGGTCTAACTATAAACTGTGTGGGAGTATTATGAACTTCTTAATTAACAACTATCAATTGAATGAAAAACTTGATGAATTGAATTTCTTTGGAAATCCATGTACACGTTCTATAATATTCTCTGCATATTTACAGTAACCCGCATAATTGGTTGTAGAGTTAGGTAACGTTTCTCGTGAAATCCAACGGCGAATTTACATGTTCACCTATTTGTCAAATAAATCGTAAAATAAAGGAAGGATTGCATTTTAGCGGGCTGAGAAAAGGTAATAAAGAGAAGCACAGTAGCGGACATAAATTTGAAACGAGACCATAACATAAAACGTGTATCCATGATCTGTACACGCCGTCTGTGAGTCGACTTGCAATAGTACCTATAAAATATTATTATACTTATGGATTAGTATAAAAGTATAAATTTTGTTCGTCCTGCCGTTTCAACGATTCTTCTTCGATCATAAACATTAGCTAACCGCTATGAATGTTATTGAAAAATTGAACGAAAACTCGTAACAGCTTCTGACCCCTTACAGGTGGACAAAAGTGTCCGCTGTGTGTGTCCAAACAGCTTGGCGGAATCGATACCTTCAAAATTCCCTTCCACAAGGTGGACGACTTTCCTCCGTCCACACGCGTGTGACCCGCCGCGCAAAGCGAGCGCACACCAGCCCACGACATTCCACGCCGTGTCTATCTTATCGAGCAAGCAATCATCCTAAGTAGTTCCCCGGCGAGCCGTCAGAAATGCGCAAGCAACAGCTTGAGTTTAATGCTGAACGATCCAAACCCCAGACGAGACCCCTCCCCCCTTCTCGCCGCCCTCCTTAACCACCTGTTCAAAGAGAAAACTCCAGGAACGACGATCGCATCGAGCCCGCGGTCCTCTCTATCCAAGCTTCATCCCAACAGCTGTTAAGCTCCCGCCACGGAACGAAACCCGTGTAGACCATCAGCCAGCCATGCGACTGATCCTATCGAGACCTCCCTTTCCCCCTCCAGCCCCTCCTACTTTCGAATGCAACCCAGATATCGTGGCGCGAGAGTCGAGTTCGAAGCTTGAGAGGAGAAAAAAAAAGAAGAACACAGAAGTGTCGGCCGGTGTGTACGACTCGATGCGGCATGGAAGCGTGAACGATGCACGGGGTGGCCGGGGCCGGGTGAGCAGCGCGGCGGTGGTCAAGGGTGGAGGGGGCGAGGTACGGGGAGGGGGAGCGTAGACGGCAGGTGTCGCGCGGTGGTGGGGATGCGCGGTGTATTAAACCCGGCAGGTCTCGCCGCGCAGCGTGGGAGTTAGTTCTGGTGAGGGCGCCAGCCAGCTCACTCGTTAAACCAATCCACCGTCCCAACCCTTCGATCCTCCATCCCTCGACCTTCGGCCAACAAAGCAACATCCACGGCCGCAACCTCCTTTCAACAACTCTGCCTCCGTTAGCCGCTGTTTTTCTCTTGTGACTTCCTTGCGGCCAGCCCGGCTGAAACGACGACGGCTCGCGCACCGGAACCGGTGCTCCAACCAGAAGGCGAAGCAGAAAAACACTCCCGGCGGCAGCTTCGCGTCTCCCAAAAGCCGGAACGGTAGTCCGCTCGGCGAGGGAGAGCATGCTAGTACGGGCACTGTTCGACGGGGTACGCAACTCGACGTAAAAACAGTGACGATCAAGAGGAAGCAGGAACGACCGGGTGTCATCCTACGTTGAAGAAGCGGAGACGGAAACGACGGTTTGGTACGCTCTTGGTTGGACATCCCACGAGTGTCACGTCGTCGAAGAGAGGCCGGAGCGTCGTTGCGCGGCCGCCAGCAGCATGCTAGAGGGCTGGTGTTCGCTCCATTTTGTGTTCGCGTGATCGGCAGCGCAAAGGTTTCCGGTCCCGTCGGTGATGCTCAAACTGGAGCACGGACCTGGTGCTCGAGGGAACAAGGCGAGCTGCTAAGGAAGCGTAATTTGAAGAACGTCGCGCCGTGAGAGCAGGAGGTGGCAGAGTCGAGGCTCGCTGGAGGGCTGACCGTCTGGAGGACTCTGAAGAGTGTGATATGTGCGGCGGGGAAGGTTAACCGTTAGCGTGTGTCGCATGAGAAAAGGTCCTACGGTGGGAAAAAAGCCGGAGAAGGGCGACGGTTACGCAGCCACCCAGTCACAGAAGCAAGTATTTCGCACGAAAAGCACACCTAACCAACACACGCGCGTACACATGCATCGGCATGTCGAGCGATGTTCGTTTTAACTGCACCCCTGTCCGATAACTCTTTCTCTCCACAACGCACACTGTCTGTCTGTCTTTCTCTCTCTCTCTTTCTCTCTGTACGCACATCATACGCATTGTACTCTCTGTTCACGCGTGCCAGCCTGTGTTGTGTCACACCGCTAACCTCTCTGTATGATCGATGTGTGTGCACCGTGTTTCTTCTTCACCTTCGCACCAGTTTCGGCCCCCACGACGGCCAGCCGTGTCGTCCGGCGGCTAATTAACCCCGCTCACCCCCTCCCACCCGGACGGGAGCACGGTTTTGCACATTTTTCGGGCACCTGTTGATCTCTCTCTATCGTACCACACAGCCACTTTTCCGCACTCTAAAAGTCGTTCGGGGAGTTCGATATCACCGTTGCACGCCGGTGTCACCGCAGCACGTAGAGCACCACTCGCCTGGCACCGAGCACATGCGAATCCAGCGACAGTTGCGCCGGCATGGGACCAGTCAATGTCGGCGACCAGTGCAGCAGCGTCTCCTAGAGAACCGACGGAACGAACAGCCCAACGAGGAACCGGAAGCGTTCCTCCTGGACCCCAGTGTCCAGCGAAGCAATAGCATGTTACCGTAGACAGAAACACGATCGCCTGGACCGACGGAAGCGATCGCCATGCAGGGGCCAGGGGGAGAAGGCAGAGGGGTAGGAGAACGAGCAGAAGGCCCCGAAGGAAAATGGTTCGATCAGGACCACGTAACCGTGACCGATCGATGGGGTTTCATTATTGCCCGTACCTGTCGAGCACTTTAAAAGCAGCACCACAGCACCTCTGATCACCTCTCCGGCACCGCACAACAATTGTTCGCTAAGCGACACCTCTGATTAGACTGGTCTCGTTTCCTTTTCCTACTTAACCGGGGCCTGATTTCAGGACGCTGAGACCCTCGAAACGAGGGATACCGGGAGTACAAGCTTAAGCGAAGTCTCGCGACAGAACACCGAGAGAAGTTAAGCCGGATATCGTTGAAAGGGAGGAAGAACAACTGGGCAGACCTCGATTTCACCTTTCTCCCGGCCACGGAACAGGTTCTAGCCCTCGATGAGTGAACGAACGGGACTGCTGAGCACAGGGGGACAGAGATAGAGGCCGAACGCGTTTAAGAAACGTCATTTTCCATGTGACGGAAGCCTACACGGTTATCGATTGATCGCCGGTCATCGCTCATCGTCCGCGTTTCCTTTCCTCGTTCGTCGCGCCCCCCTCCTTCCCCCAACCTACACACGCATACACACACGTAGGAAGTCGTTTCCACCCCCGCACAGCTAAACGAAAACTCGGCCTAAACCCAGAGTCGTGCCTTTCGACTGGCGCAAGCGAAGATCCGAAACGTGCGTGAATACATACACAGGATTTCGCCGATAGATAGGTAAATAGATAGACAGACAGACGTAGTAGAAACGCAGAGGGACGTAGAAGGAACCGGAAGGAGTGAGAGTGAACCACCTTCGTACCGTTCTCCGGTCAAGTTCGGCGGGAAACAGACGATGGCGGTGTGCATGTTCTGGCTGCTCACGTACGTGGGACTAGGCCTGGACCTGGCCGTGGGGAATCGGCCGGTGATCATCATGCAGGGGTCGCAGCAGGAGCAGGAGTACCGGCACGGGAGCGGGATCAGGAAGAAGAGCGAGCCGAACTCGGTCGGCAATAACCTGTTGCACTTCAGGATATATCCTCCGGAGGCCTCGCAAAGGGATGACCTGTCCAATTGGCTGCTGTTGAACGACGAGCCACGGATCTCCTCGTGGACCCCGGCCAGCATATTGATCGACGACATGATCAGGGAGCCCAGGGAGCTGCAGACGGTGTTCTTCGCCCTGTCCCCGGCGATGCTGAACATGCTCTACTCGGAGCACACGAGCAACGCCGGTTCCCCGTCAGCTGACCACTTCCTGCACGAGGACCAGCTGCAGCCGGGTGGCCTCTTAGGTAGTGCTGGTGTTGGTGGTGCTGGTGGTGGTGGTGGTGGTGGTCAACGTGCCGCTAAGAAGCTTAGGGTCGACTGCAGGCACTCGAGGAACACGGTCAGCCTGCCGATCAGGGTGTGCGACGACGAGACCGGCCGCAGGGGCCTCCAGGAAACCAGACAATCCAGCTACGACGATCTGTTCGAGCAGAAGCTCAGCACTGCTAAGAGCATGAAGACTGAGCAGCCCTCGCGGGGACCGGAAAAGCCGCGGGACTACCAGAACGGGCCCGCGTTCGCGTCGAGGCCGCCGTTCGGCTTGGACAACGGCAAGCCCCCCGGAAAGAGGAGCCAAACGCCTGCAGGACGCCGCTCCATCGACCTCCCCGGAGAGACCAGCCCGCATCAAGCTCAACCGCAACCCTCCCTAGGGAACGGCATCAGCGTAGCCTCTCAACTTATGCTCAGGTCTACCAGAGGAAGCATACAGTACGACGTACCGCAAATCGGTGAGTAAAGAGTTTTCGTTACGAATAGGGGTAGAAGGTGATCGTTTTTTAGGGGATGGAGGGAAGATTTTCCAATGATTGGAGATGGAACTTCTTTTTTGGTTATTTATTGGGTTACTGTGATACATTTTGATATCACGATGTGCAACTCTGTGGTGTTGGATACTGAAACTACTTTAATCTTGGGAAAAGGTAGTTTAGATCGAAATTTATGGGGAACACGTTCGATAAAACGGTTTTGAGGTTAAGCATTTTGGTTTTTATCAGCAGTAGGAGTGAAATTCGGTTTGTATGTCTAAATGTCACCTAATACTTGCGAAATTTGAAGTAAGACCTTAGCTTCGAGAAAGATACGTGTTTAGCGCTATTTTTAATTGTAGCATAATTGCAGAAGATGCAAAGAAAATTTTGATGATTAACATTTACTAAGGAATCTTCCGAGAAAATAAAACATATTACCAAATTTTAAAATTTTTCCAACAATGAAATCGTGGTTATAATGAAAAGTTTTCTTCTCCGCCATTGATAAACTAAAAGATAATTAGGATGCACTTATTTGTGACAAAGAAAATATCTAAAAATCTTAGTAATTACAGTAAAATTCATAGTAAATTTCCAAAATTGCAAGTACTACAGTAAGTTTATCAAGTTTCCACGAAAAGTAACGAATAAATCATTTTCAAACCGCTTGGTAGTTCTAGTGTTAGGAGGTTAAGAAGGTACTAGTTTAATTTTTTCTAATTATAACCTATATAATTAATGAGTGGTAATCGGTTTCTATAGTGGTATCATAAATTTTTGAATGAAGATGTATCTTACAGATATGTGTTTCATTATTAATAATACACATCCTATCCTAAAAATTACGAAAAATGGAGACGATGAGTTTTCGCTCCAACGTCTTTAATTGTTTGCAAGAGTTTGATCACGGTTCGTTAGGTATTGATAACAATAATCGCATTTTGAGTTGGTTGAATGATGAATGGGAAAAGTTCGACGAGATGATTCAGTTTCTCGGATAGCTACAGAAGAATTATTTGATTTTTTCAAGGAAACTTCAATTTTTCGAGAATTATCAAAATGTTTGAATCGCAATAACCTAATGTTGAATAGTTTAGTTTAAGCGTAATTTATATAGAATTTCCACATAGAATTATATAATATTATAGTTTATATAAAAGACTGTTAAAGAGTAATTTCTTAAAGAACTTTTTCGTTTCCGCTAAATTAATTAAAATTTCCAAATCAGTAAGTTTAATTAATCTTTCTATTACGATTTTATTATTTAGTTCGAACTTTTGGATTTAACATTATTGATTTCTTATCGACTATTTAATTGTCTATTTCAACTTTCCCATTTCCTTTTTTGTTCACCGTAATGTGGAAGTTTGCGGATTCAAATCACAACCGGTTCGAACCTGTGTGTTAAATTAGAACAGCAAAATGTTTCCTTAATCGAGCCTAAAGCTTGCGGACACGTAATAGGAGATGAATCGACGGTTATAAAACGCGCGTTTTGCATCTAATTGTATTCAACGTTTAATACAAAACGTCTTGTAATAATAACATCGCCAGATGAATGATGAACGAATAAAATTCCCTCTTTAAACTACTTCGGGACCTACATCGTTGTTTGTAAATGGTACAATGCCAATTAATTATTACTGCTCAAACACGGTATTTATAAATCAGTCACTGAAACCTGATCGCGGAAACAATACGAAACAGATAAGGGGGAGTTGCCAATATGGCACTGGTCTTAAATTGTGCTTTAAATTGAAAGGTTACAACTCTTAACGCCATTTCTTTAACAGTAGAACTACCAAGAGGGTCAAAATGGCCCAATTTCTAATGTTTCATGGAAACATGACAAACTTACCGTGGTACCTACACAATTGAAAATTTTCTCTGAGTTTTACTGCGATTGCTAAAATTCGTTTCTCTTATGCTTAAATATTAACATAAATATTAATATCTTCGATCACAGAAGACGCCATACTCTCGAATGAAAAATATCAAAAACAGAAACGAGTTCGAAGACTGTACTCCAAAGTTTCTCAGTCGCCTCTTATTGTTACAAATGCTCGTCTTTCAGAAACACCCTAGTTCGAACGACTGTCGTTCGAATCAAGCACCCAAAATCATTCGTACTTCCTCAATAATTATGTCTGCTCGATCGCCTACCCACATAATTAAAAGTTGCACCGCCGCGCCCACGTATTGCGGCATCGGCGCTGAACAGGGTCGACCCGCGTCACGTTTATCGTAGAGATCGTTTCGATAGAGGTTGCTCGAAGGTTCAGTGTGTTCCAGGATTCAATCGCTATCCCTTTCGGTACTGAGTGATTAATAAACGTTTTAGGCCAGAAATTGGCCGACGAGGACGTTGAAAACTTTCGAGATGCTTCAGAAATGTTTGGAATGGAAAATTGGTCGAGACGTGACGTCCAATCCTTTTATGGGCTACACCTCTCACACTCACTCACTCACTCACTCTCCAGCTCTCTCTCTCTCTAGCTATCACTTTCATTATCTCTCTCTCTCTCACTCACTCACTCTCTAGCTTTTTCCCTCTCTATCTCTCTCTCTAGCTATCTCTTTCATTATCCCTCTCTCTCACTCACTCTCTAGCGTTTTCCCTCTCTGTCTCTCTCTCTAGCTATCTCTTTCATTCTCTCTCCCTCAAATTTTCTCTCTCATTCTCTCTTTCACATTCTCTCTCTCTCCTCACTCACTCACTCACCACCTAGCTTTCTCTTTCTCTCTAGCTATCTCTTTCATTATCTCTCTCTTTCTAGCTACCTCTTTCATTCTCTCTCTCTCTTTCTCACTCACTCACTCACTCACTCTCTAGCTTTCTCTCTCTCTCCCTGCAGCTATCCCTTTCATTTTCTCTCCCTTTCATTTTCTCACCCTCACATTCTCTCTCTCTCTTTCTCACTCACTCACTCACTCACCCTCTAGCTTTCTTTCTCTCTCTCATTCTTTCTCTCTAGCAATCTCTCTCATTATTTCTCAAATTATCTCTTTCTCTCTCTCTCTCTCTAGCTATCTCTTCCATTCTCTCTCCCTCACATTTTCTCTCTCTTTCTTTAGCTATCTCTTTCATTCTCTCTCCCTCACATTCCCTCTCTCTCATTCTCTCTCTCACGTTCTCTTTTTCACTCACTCACTCACTCACCCTCTAGCTTTCTTTCTCTCTCTCTCTCTCATTCTTTCTCTCTAGCTATCTCTCTCATTATCTCTCAAATTCTCTTTCTCTCTCTCTCTCTAGCTATCTCTTCCATTCTCTCTCCCTCACATTTTCTCTCTCTTTCTTTAGCTATCTCTTTCATTCTCTCTCCCTCACATTCCCTCTCTCTCATTCTCTCTCTCACGTTCTCTTTTTCACTCACTCACTCACTCACCCTCTAGCTTTCTTTCTCTCTCTCTCTCTCATTCTTTCTCTCTAGCTATCTCTCTCATTATCTCTCAAATTCTCTTTCTCTCTCTCTCTCTAGCTATCTCTTCCATTCTCTCTCCCTCACATTTTCTCTCTCTTTCTCTAGCTATCTCTTTCATTCTCTCTCCCTCACATTCCCTCTCTCTCATTCTCTCTCTCTCACATTCTCTTTCTCTCTTTCTCACTCACTCACTCATCCTCTAACTTGCTTTCTCTCTTTCTCATCCTTTCTCTCCCTCATTTTTTCTCTCTAGCTATCTCTCTCATTATCTCTCAAATTCTCTCTCTCTCTCTCTCCCTCTCTCTCTGACAAGCTCTCGAAATCGATGTGGGGAAACTAACTGAATGGGAATCTCTCGCGTTGAACTAAAAAACGAGCTGTTCTTCATCCGCGTGAAAAATCGAGGGGTTGAAAAGGGATGACGCTGAGAAAAATGGAGAGCAATTCCTTGGCGATGCCACTCGAGTGTCCTTTAGACGTCACCGCTTCGGGGACCAATCTTCTGTATACATACGTTACAATCGCTGAAACGCCCCGGGACTATTTTGAATTATGACACGTAGCGTTCCCGATAACCTGTACGCCAATTTCGAAGTTGATTACTCGTAGATCTCGTGGTGGAATGCGATAATGGAGAGCTGTTAATTAAAATTAATAGCGATATTCTAATACAGTATACGGTTCATATTTTTTTTTTTTGTTGGTCCAACCTTTGTTATTTGTACAGTTACAAATTTAACACAACTCTTAACACAACTGAATTTTATTATTGGGAAGCTTTCAGAAATTAGAATAAGAATAGTGTAGGTTACAATAGTGTAGGAGAAAAAATTTGTGTGATACAGTAACGAACAAAAGTTTAAGACGACAGGACAATGTAAAATATCGTGCCATTTTTTATTAACCTTTTACACTCGAGAGGTGACTACTATAAATCAAACGATAGCAATTTTGCAAGCCTCCTAATGCAAATAGTATTAAAAATTTCAATAGTCTTTATCTGCATTAAACAAGTGTTCAGATAAATAAATCCTGACTTCCTCTAATTTCAATGTTTTGTACTTGGAAATTTCTAAAGACAGACAGTCGCCTTCTGAGCTCAAAGGGTTAATTAATTAATTTGTTTTGTTAACCCTTTGATTTTAACCTTTTGCACTCGAAAGGTGACTGTTGATAATCAAACGATAGCAATTTTGCAAGCTTCCGGATGCAAATAGTAAAATTTCAACAGTCTTTATCTGCTTCAAACAAATGTTCAGATAAATAAATCCTGACTTCCTCTAATTTCAATGTTTTGTACTTGGAAATTTCTAAAGACAGACAGTCGCCTTCTGAGCTCAAAGGGTTAATTGTTTTGTTAACCCTTTGATTTTAACCTTTTGCACTCGAAAGGTGACTGTTGATAATCAAACGATAGCAATTTTGCAAGCTTCCGGATGCAAATAGTAAAATTTCAACAGTCTTTATCTGCTTTAAACAAATGTTCAGATAAATAAATCCTGACTTCCTCTAATTTCAATGTTTTGTACTTGGAAATTTCTAAAGACAGACAGTCGCCTTCTGAGCTCAAAGGGTTAATTAATTAATTTGTTTTGTTAACCCTTTGATTTTAACCTTTTGCACTCGAATGGTGACTGTTGATAATCAAACGATAGCAATTTTGCAAGCTTCCGGATGCAAATAGTAAAATTTCAACAGTCTTTATCTGCTTCAAACAAATGTTCAGATAAATAAATCCTGACTTCCTCTAATTTCAATGTTTTGTACTTGGAAATTTCTAAAGACAGAGAGTCGTCTTCCGAGCGCAAAGGATTAAGCTTTCGTCCGCTACTGTATATCTAGCAGTCGACCTGAATGCCTCCCAGTTTCTCAGACGTTGCATCACCGCCTCCGGGCCTAGCCTAAAACTCGCCTACCCTCGCTGTCGCGCGTTATTTGTCCGCTTAATTAACAGGTAGCCGGGCGTAATTAGTGTAGAATTTTTTGCTCATTAGTGCGTATCGATTCCCGAGCCTGTGGCTCGCGCTCTTTAATGACTTTTATCGCCACGGTCGATCGCAATGGCACGCCCCGGCCGTGATGCGGGAACGGATTACCGCGAAGTGACAATTTAATCGCGGGCTCCGTTTCGCTGCCCCACATACACACGCGCGCCGGCGGTTTCCGCAGAAAGGGAAATGAAAAATGACGATAGCTCGCGGGTCGCGGGATTAATGTTGCTCGGGTGACCTTTTCGGGGGCGGGGGCGTCCCCGGGAATCGGTCTATCGAGTTTCGTCCCGGGTGATACACGGCCAACCGCACGGCCGCTGCTGAGGTATCGCTGATTAACCTTTTGAGTAGTATGGACGTATATATGCGTCTGACAGAAATTGCTCGCAGGGACTATGGACGCATATATGCGCCTGTCGATTTTTTTCTTCACCTTATGAATTTTTCAATGGTCACACATTTCGGTATTAACCTTTTGAGTACTATGGACGCATATATGCGTCTGACAAAATTACTCGTAGGGACTATGGACTCTTATATACGTCTGTCGATTTTTTTCTTCATCTTATGAATTTTTCAATGGTCACACATCTCGGTGTTAATCTTTCGAGTGCTATAGACGTATATATGCGTCTGACAAAAATTACTCGTAGGGACTATGGACTCTTATATACGTCCTGTCGATTTTTTTCTTCACCTTATGAATTTTTCAATGGTCACACATTTCGGTATTAACCTTTTGAGTACTATGGACGCATATATGCGTCTGACAGAAATTGCTCGTAGGGACTATGGACGCATATATGCGCCTGTCGATTTTTTTCTTCACCTAATGAATTTTTCAATGGTCACACATCTCGGTATTAATCTTTTGAGTACTATGGACGTATATATGCGTCTGACAGAAATTGCTCGTAGGGACTATGGACGCATATATGCGCCTGTCGATTTTTTTCTTCACCTTATGAATTTTTCAATGGTCACACATCTCGGTGTTAATGTTCCGAGTGCTATAGACGTATATATGCGTCTGACAAAAGTTACTCG
Organism: Tetrapedia diversipes; assembly: GCA_033822845.1. Lineage (NCBI taxonomy): Eukaryota > Metazoa > Arthropoda > Insecta > Hymenoptera > Apidae > Tetrapedia > Tetrapedia diversipes. The sequence goes on from JAOPTO010001147.1 coordinate 46,953, forward strand.
TAGGGACTATGGATGCATATATGCGCTTGTCGATCTTTTTCTTCACCTTATGACTTTTTCAGTGGTCACAGATTTCTGTGTTCACCTTTTGAGTGCTATGGACGTATATATGCGCTTGTCGATTTTTTCTTCACCCTGTTCTTGGAATACATTTACGTATTATTTGTATTTTTGAGGCAAAACTTCGCGAGAAAAAGATACGACCAACATATTCTACAATATTCAAATTATATTCAAAAATTTTCTCTATTCGGCGAAGAGGAATGTTGGATTTATAATTTACAATATAATTTATTCTATCATTCACAAAATTATAAATTAGGCTATAATTAATACAATTTATAACTTATAAAATCTATCAAATTTTACAGTTTGTAGCTTGTTACATTTTAAATTGCTTGACTAAGTGCTCATATATTTATCAGTGTTGAAATTCCAAATGCAAGGGATGAAAAACTTTTTTCAAAAAATAATATCTTTTTTTTTGAGCTACTGGTACTACTATATAATTGAAAGCAAGATAAACTGCTTAATATTTATCGCATAAATTAATATTTTATGCGGCAGTGACAACGATTGCTTTAGAATTTGTTCAAACATAACCTCCAGGTCTCGTCGACACAGTAATCGTCCGGAAAGATTGAAATAACGACAATTACCTGGTGGTAATTACCGATACGTGAGATTCGCACCTGTTGCGGTTGAAAACCGACGTGGTCGCGCTTGTTGCCACCAGTTTCTGTTTCCACGTCAATGTTTAGGAAATCGATAGAAAAGAAGCAAAATTAGGAAGCAAATATTATTTCAGGTTCAGAACAATAAATAATTTATTCTAGTTTAAATGCTGAAATAAAATAATTTATTCGTTGCAACGGATTCTCGGTATTATGCAGTACAGCAGAACCTCGTTTATACGAACAAATTACTGTTGAACCTTTTTTATCTGAATCGCGATCGATCGTGTTCTCAGTTATACGAACGCGTATTCTTACATGTACAGTACCGGACAAAAATTTTATTTCGTCCACTTTTTGGTCTTAAACTTTTATCCGCCACTGTATATATACCAATATACGAACTACATAATTTGTTATACGATACCCCACTGAATTGTAAACATTTTATACTTATATCATATTACTTTGTATCTCAAAAGATACAGTAGCAGACAAAAGTTTAAGAAATGTAGAACATAGTGTTATAGTCTGCAAATATTGTCTTGTACATTCATTTTTATTGTCATTATAGTAGAACACTATTTACGTTTTAGCACAGAATGCAAATTTTGTTTATCATGCTGTTCCTCAGAAATTAGCTTGATTTCGTTGACTCTTTGGTCTTAAACTTTTGCCCGCTACTGTAAATAGCGCAAAAATTTACTTAATTTAGATAAGTATTATTGAAATTTGTGAATATCACTATTTAATCATTTGTATTCAACAACTCACGAACTACAGTAGTGGACAAAAGTTTGAAAAAAGTTGACAATATAAAGTATAGTACCATGGATTATAAATATTGTTTGTACATTCATTTTTATTTTAATAATTATTGATTAATGTAGAACACGAAATTTGTTTACTGTACTATTTTGTCATACCTATTGATTATTTCATTTTTGTTGATTCTGTGGTATTAAACTTTTGCCCCTTACTGTACATGTTGTAATAGTTTAAAAATGACGTCGAGATACTGCCCGGTTTCTTGGACCCTATTGAATTTTCGAGCGCAGAAACTTTCGATTCAGCATCGAATTCCATTCCTGCAGCAGAGGATAATCCGTGTAACATAGAGTTACGCTCGCTTGTTATATATTCCCTGCTTCATTTGGCGCGGCTCCTTTTTACTTCAGGCTGCACAAAGCAACCTGTTGCGATCCTCTTTCGTGGCCTCTGATCCCAGGATCACCGAGTCCACGAGAACCATTGAGAATTATCCAGAGGAAATGGTGTGTTAGAACGTGCAAGGTCGCGATGCGAATTGATGCCAGTAGATCAAGTGGATTATTTAGAAACAAAATCTTCATTTTTTTAATCATGAATTTGCATATTAATCCGCAGTTTAGTGGTGATACACATAAAATTAAATGTACTATTGTACAAAAGTAAACACGTGTACATATTTTAATTTGAAAAAATTAACTAAAATCTTAATCATTGGAAGTCTGTTTAGGTTATAAGGATATGGAGGCAAAGGATATTATGTTTTGTCTATATAGCTCAGTGGTTAAAACGATCGCTTAGTAATTGAAAGATTCCGGGTTCGATTCCCGGCAAAGGTAAATTGGTTTTTATTATGTAGTGTTTTCTGGTTCTTTTTCTCCTTGGAGTTTTCAAAATTAGGCTTGTAAATCCCCTTTCGTGTCTGTGTTTCCTCGTTCATGTTTGGGATTTTGGAGCACGTGGCCGAAGAGCGCGGCGTAACCGTAGTTTGGGTCGGTCAGCACGGTTAAAAGCCCCTGACATAAACAAACTGTAGGCGAGCGAATCTCTGTTTACAATTTGGGTTATGTAGACGAGGAGAAAGGAAGGCTATGTCAGTTGAGTTCTCAACGCGGAGAAGAGCTCTCGCAGGTTTTCGATTCTTCCTCGACCTTCCGACAAATTAAATCAACCAGCCGATTTTACTTCTTCTTACAAAAGTAAAAAGGTATTTAGAAATTGATTTGATTTATTTACTCATCTGTGATTTAGTAACACATTACAAAGTGGAAGTCACTATACTTGACTATAAACTAATACTATAATAACTATAAAATAATAACTATAAACGATTTTACATGGCTTTAACCTTGTAAACATGTATTATATTTTTCGAGAAAGCCATGTTTTGAAATAGCATTGAAATTTTTCACGAATTTTCTGAATCTTTCAATTAATTCTGTCTAAATGTTATAATTCGAATCTAACTGTGTTTAATTAATCCTCGACAAAATGTCAGCAAGATCATTGTTCTGTTTAGTGATATACGCTCCTGTTCATAATTAATTGCATGCTCGATAGATTTACAAATGGAACGAAGAAAAATTTATGGTTACAATTATAGAATAATAGATCTACCACTCGTTTATTATTTACGTTATACATATCTTGACATTATATATCTTCTTTTTACGGTTTCACTGGAAATTCGATATAACAAAAAAATTTGTTCCAAATTTATTCGTGTCTGAAGATTTATGGACGAGAGTGTACATTGATCCGATTTACTGTAACTCAGATGTTAATTAAACAATTTTCTTTATTATACACATTTCATTTAATTGATATATATATATATATATATAATCGAAAAGTATAAATTACGTTTATTATTTTCAAAATTTTAAATAAAACGTAAATTTAAACTAATAACGTGTAAAGTAATATACAATGTTTAAAAGGTTATTTAACAAAGAATTACTTCAACGTTAAGTTTACCAGTTGAATTCTAAAGAAAAATAATTCAGATAACAATGCCATTCGATAAGAAAACTGTAAAACAGCAATTTTATCGTGAAATTACAATGACGGTGGTGCATTATAAAACAGCACTCACGGCATAATTCATACTCGTTCACGAGGACCAATAATCGAGCTGCAAGCACATGAGCAACAAGTGCCGCAGCCTGGATGCTTTTCCATTCCGTTCCCCCTTTTCGAATTCGATTGCGCAGTTGCGTTTTGCAATGAATAGAACGCGTTCTATGGAATCGATGAAACGGGAACGTTAACAAGGGTGTTTTTCCGCTTTTTACCTTCGAAATTTCACGCGAAACGCAACCTTTGAAAATGTCGCAACCTTGTCGCAAGAAAATTTGGCGGAATGAAACGAGGTTAATCCTCAAAGGGTACACAAATTGATGAACGCGATCAATAGCGTGAACAATGTAACAGAAAAATTATAATAATGGTGTTAAATGGCGGTAAAGATGGCGGAACAAAGATGGAGGTGCAATGGAAACTAAGACACTATAATTTATTATAAATTAAACGTTCGTTAAAAACTGTTAGGTGGGTTCTAATTTTTAATGAATTTTCAATCCATTGTGTAATGAAATTTTTTTATTTTACACATTAATATTATAAGTTTGCATATTCAACAGTTTGTTGTACATAACCTCTAGGCTAATCATAATACGTGGCTATTCAATAATTTATGCAATCAATAAATATCAAATTCGAAATACAAATTGATAGTAAATTCAGTAGTTTAAACAATTTCATTGTAACAAATTTGTTTTGCACAAAGCACGACATTTATACTTGAGTATAAAGAGTTCCATAAAGTATGCCGCCATTTTTGTGGTGAAAAATTAAATAGATTACTAAGATATCGATACATTAGCAGGTGACTTTAAAAACACATTGAGTTGTAGATGATTAATTATAATTGATTTTTAATTATTATTACATTCATATTAATATATTTTAATAATAATTCAATATGATTAAATATAATTATATTTTTAATCTATCATACGATAAAGTTTCATTATCTTACGTTATTAGTATAAATTTACATATTCAGCTGTCCATCATTTATAATCTATTAACACTATCATAATCTACTGTCATTAACCAAAGATTAATGCAAAAAAAAAATTATTATTGGTTAATGAGTGCAATACTCCCAACCCTGTTGCAATCTTTCAGACATTTTTGTCCCAAACGTCGTTTCGCTAAAAAAAATCTTACTAATTTTATGTGATAAATACAGAAATTATTATCGATAGCTTGTTCTATCCTTCCGATTTTATATCGAAGAACCAGTTTCCCGGCAAATTATGAGTTTATCTTAACAAAATTAGGGAACCACCGATTGCAACAAAGTTCAAAGTACGCAGCAGGGTTAAGCTTTCACTTTTATCGTGATCTTCAAGCTTTGTCTCTACAATTTTGCGATTCCCGTTTGTTTTACAGAGTGTCCGATCTCAGAAGATGGGATGGAAAGGTTCGCGTGTCCCACAGCGGACAGAATGGGCAGATACCATTGCATCGATGATCACGCCTTATGCGACGGTTTCATAGACTGCCCAACAGGCGAGGACGAGGACAGGCAAGCCTGCATGTTCTACAAAACTGTAAGTCCACCGCCAACGTATACATAATTCGATAAGCAAAAAGTGAGAAGAAGAAACAAGAAATGTCACAAAACTGCCTCATTAAAATTCATCAATATTTTAAACCTTTTGTTCCCCTCGTTTACCTCCTTCATATCTGTATCATTTAAATTTCAGTGTCTTAATATTCAAAATATGACGTTTCAAAAATATCACAGAACTTGTGTAATTAATATTGTTCATTATATGCAAGAAAATTAACATTTATTCGTGCAATTCATGTAACACCTATTGAAAGATAATCATTAATTTTTTATTCTTAATCATTGACATTAATTATATAGTAATTAATAATGATAATTAATTTGGGTCACTTGGACCCAAGGAAAATAATAGGGTTGATATAGTGGAACCTCTACTTCTATTGATACAATGGAACAGTTATTGTTAAATTTCATTTATTTAAATCGAGTTGAAGGAGATTAACAATTTGTTTGAATTTTTAACAATTTTTTATTGACAATCAAACAAATAAAGGAACAATGTTTCATATATGTTAGAATCTAAACGATGTGTAAATGAACTATTTTGTTTGCAATTTCTTACGTTTTTGAATTTTGTTAACAGCCCTAAGTGGTGAGACAATAGTTTTGTAGATAATTGTTAAATGTTAAATAATAAGGTTTGAGAATATAGATTGATTGAAGAAAGATTCGAGACTTTAATTGGGTATTGAATAAAAAATTAGCAAGAGAACAAATGTTTTGTGTCGTTTTAGAAGTAACTTTCACACGATAAAATGTCGAAAAGTGGAGATTTTTTGTTTCTTCTTCTTATTCTTCAAATAACCCTATCAATAGCCTGCAATTTCATATTATTTTTGCGAGGCACCTCTGTTACATTTACCTGTTCATTCAAATTTACTATGCTTTTCAATATCACAAATGATATCACAAATAGAAAAGTGCAAGTTGTTGCCAGCTTTTGTTTTGCTTTTTATTATTTCTTTTGGTAACTTGCACCCTATTACAACAAAATTTTAAGGAAAACTGTTTTTTTCTCGACGTTCCTCAATTTTTATTAATTTCTCACACCATTTGAACGAATTATAAATTTTTTATTCAATGTTTGCATGTATTAAAAATTCCTCTAACGTCGCTGAAATGTTAAGTGACTCGTCTAACGTAAAATTTTAACATTCATTCGGTGAATGAAAGTAAAAGAAATCGTATGACGTAGAAAATACCTATTTCAAGCACAATTTCGTGCACAGTGTTTCACGAAGAACCCGATAAACTTTTCCAGCACATTTGGGAGGCTATTTTGAACGAAAAATGTCGTATAAGCAATGGGCCAATTCAGCTTGGTTATCGAGTTATGGACCGAAACGTATAGGTACAGTAGCAGACGAAAGTTTAAGGTCAAAGAGGATCGGGGAAAATGAAACGGTTAATTTATAAAAAGTAAAAAATACACTATCTTATAAACAATAAAAATAAATCCATAAATTGTATTTATTAATCATGAAAATAAATCTTAAACTTTTGTTTGCTACTGTACCAACGATGCATAAATTTATTGGTATAGCTATTAAAATTATTATAATCACAAATTTTATTGATTTTATTTTTGATTTAATTTTTGACAAGTTTTATTTTTACCTTATTTATATTTAATACTAAACAAATAAATTTATCCAATTTTATTTAACAAACTAATTAATGTCCATTAATTGTGTTGTTCGAGTACTAAATTTAGTAAAATTAATTTTTTCAAACCAACTCAGATACTTGTGACATCCAAATAGTTTAAATATTTGAACATACTTAAAATTAAACCTGCTCTTATGTCTGAGCAGTTTGTTTGCATTCACGTGATCATTCAAAATTGCTCTTCGTCTCAAGTTATTTCAATAAATTTGCATTTCGCTTTTAAATATCCAGAATAATCTTGATCAGTCTTGGCTTTATTCAAGCAAACTTTATCGTTGAAATTTCATGCTTTAATTAAGTAAGGAAAAGTTTATCCTCGAGTGTCCTTCGTAGCAAAAGGGTTAACAGTAACAAAATCGGGGATACCGTGCAGAAAACGTTGTTCGATGCAAATGTGGGTGCCTTCAAGCTTAAAAAAGTCGAGCGAAATCGCGTTGATCCTCAGAATTCGTAGGTACGCGAACAAACGTGCGAACCACCGTAGGCGACTCCGCTAATTTCACACGCAATTGCGCCTCTTTAGCCATTCATCCCCCCCTTAAGCGAGCACGCGAATACTCGAAAGCAACGGGGCACTAATCTCGCGGACGGGCAGGCTCAATTTACACTGTCTGGCGAGCACGTAAATCTCTAAAAAGCCTCGTCTCCTTAATTCTTTCGCCGGCGGAGGCGTGTTCTCCTCTGGCTTTACCGGCGTGGAAAAACAACCGATTCGAGGGGCGAGACAGAAGGGCGGAGTGAGAAAGAGAAAGGCGGCAGGAGAAGAAAAAACAATCGCTGCTGATTTCCACGAGGATTCCTCCTACAAAGAGGAAACGAGAGTGGATAAAACAGAAAAAGGGAGGAAAGGGGAGATTATATAAGCTCTGTTCGCACGCGCTTGGCAAGATAAGTTTCACGAAAGGAGCGCCGGGAAAGTGGAACGAGCACACAAAAACCGGCAAGAGTATTCGAGCGGTTGAAATACTCCGAGCTGTGTACTCTGCCGACAGAAAGTTTAATAGCGATATACACTACCTGCCAAAAGTTCGCGTGCGTGCATTAACATGAAGGTCAGATGGCCTCTACGCTTCCCCCTCTCCTCGCATTCTACTGGCCCAGACTCCCCCTCCATCTCTCCGCTCTCACTGTGAGCCGTGAGCAGAATGATCAGACGAGACTCTACGCTTCCCCCTCTCCGCGCATTCTACTGGCCCAGACTCCCCTCCCTTCTCTCCGCTCTCACTAAGAGCCGTGTACAGAGTGGTCAGACGAAGTCTTTACGCTTCCCCTTCTCCTCGCATTTGACTGGCCCATGCACCCCCTCCATCTCTCCGCTCACTGTGAGTCGTGAGTAGAATGGTCAGATAGACTCTCTAGACTTCCCCTTCTTCTCGCATTTGACTGGCCCATGCACCCCCTCTATTTCTCCGCCTTCACTGTGAGCCGTGAGCAGAATAGTCAGACGAGACTCTACGCTCCCCCCTTTCCTCCCATTCTACTGGCCCAGACTCCCCTCCCATTACTCCGCCTTCACTGTGAGCCGTGTGCAGAGTGGTCAGACAAGGTCTATACGATTCCCCTTCTCCTTGCATTCTGCTGGCCCAGACTCCCCTTCCCCTTCCATCTTTGCACTCTCACTGTGAAGCGTGAGCAGAATGATCAAATAGAGTCTCTATATTTCCCCCTCTCCGCGCATTCTACTGGCCCAGACTCCCCTCCCATTACTCCGCCTTCACTGTGAGCCGTGTGCAGAGTGGTCAGACAAAGTCTTTACGATTCCCCTTTTCCTAGCATTCTGCCAGCCCAAGCTACCCTCCCCATACATTCTATTAAAGATGTAATTGTAGGTATATGCGTGCAAAATTTTATGCTCCAATTCCTAAAATTGGTGAAATCATAGCTGTTCGACTGGTGCATAGAAAACTGTGTTTGAATCTCGAGATCTAAGTGCAGTGGCTCTCATATTTTGTTATTAAACTTTTTATTATGAACCTTTCTGTTATTTTTTCACGTTTCGAAGCATTTAATCATTTGACATGTTACATTACCACGTTCTCTTGATTTAAAAATGTTCAAACTTGGGGTTGTCTATCATACTTACATACGACAAACAACCATCCAAATCTTTGAGATGTTGAAATGGAGCATGGTTCGAGAAAATTTTGAGAATCACCACTCTAGTGTCTACTGCAGTCAAACGTATTCTAATTAAGAATCATATCAATCTTTTTCATTGTACACAAATGAAACGACTGAAATTATAGAAGGAACGATGTGAAAAAGCATCTATTGCTGGAGAACATTCTGTTTGGATAACAGAACGTTCGGATAATAGGGGTTCGAATAGAAAAAAAAGTCTCTACCATGAATGCATTTCAATTATAAATTAGTTCTCTTTGATTGAGACCTGTTTCAAATAAGAGTCGATACAAAGTTACCAACGTGGATATCACAATAATTATAACGTGCGTTAACGTTTCGTTTTCCCATAATGCACAATAAAACGGGCGTGCTCGACCGCGGTTAATCAACACCTGGTACATGTAACCAGTGCAACCCAGTGCAAACAACCTCGAGGAACAAAAGCGGAACTAAAGTACACATTAATTACACAAACACCGCAGCGATCTCCGTCGCATCGCACACACGATGACGATAGAATGGAATTAAAACCTACCAACTTCGTTTCGACGGAGATTCAACTTGCACTTAGCACAATGAGCAGCACTTTAGAACCCTTTACACGCATGAACTCTGTTCGAATTCACTTCTGAGTTATGCGACTTTTAAAGTAACAGAAAAAAAGAGAGAAAAAAAACAGAAGAAAACAAACTTACCAAAATTCATCCTGTGTACAGTCGGTCACAAAAGTTTCCGTACACCTGTCGAATTTAAGAATTCTGAGTAAAAATCCAAGATTTCGTACAATTAACGAATATCAATCGATTCGATGCATAAAATTAGACGAATCACGAAAAAATGATGTGTTTCTTGAATTCAAAATATAAACGAACCAAAAATATTACCCTTCGAAAGTTTAAATACGCTCACAATTAATTTTACATTGATAATTATGATTTATTTCTACAATTCTCAAATGAAACATAGAATTAGTTACATTTAAGAATAAAAATTCAAAGATACCGCGATGAGCAATTTGCACACTTTATAGAGTTAATTTCAATGTAAATAATTTAATAAATTTACTATTAAATTCTCTGTAAAAATTATTGTTAAAATAATTTTCCCGAACATTTAAAAACTTGTAATTCATATTAACTTGAACACACTACATTTTGATCTGAATAGTCATTTAATTAAATTTATCAATTATTTTATTTATAAATAATTATATCAACAACAATACATAAATTTTTCGTAACTTTATCCTATTATCATATTAAAACACAAGTTTCCCTAAATAAAATAAATTTACTATTAAATTCTCTGTAAAAATTATTATTAAAATAATTTTCCCGAACATTTAAAAACTTGTAATTCATATTAACTCGAAAACACTACATTTTGAACTGAATAACCGTTCAATTAAATTTAACAATTTGAATAGACATTTAATTAAATTCATCAATTATTTTATTTATAAATAATTATATCAATAACACGATACATAAATTTTTCGCAACTTTATCCTATCGTGCATTATGATATTAACACTATTCCTACCACAACCGGTCAAATGACCGTTTTTAAAATTTCGATTAGAATTTCATAAATACAACGTAATTGAATCGCCTTTAAAACTTTAAACTTTTTCTCAAATACACGTGTAATACATTTTTCAATATTCACTTCTTCTTTCATTGTTTATATTTTGAGAAAAATTTGTAGTCCTTCTTACGTGGGAATTTCACGGTAGGAAAAGGTATACGTGAATTGTCGGTGGGAATAGTGTTAAATCACAAGTTTCCCAAAACAAAACATAAAAAGTGCCGCATTTTTTAACTTTAACACGTTGAACGCCACGTCACCCAGATATGGGTGACGGCTATGTTTCTTGTGAACGGTTGACACTTTTCTAATTAAAACAAAATTTTGGAGGCAATTTATACTAATTTTATTTGTAACACAATTATGATAAGTATATACGATATTATCACTAGAACTACCGACAATCAAAGCGTACTTATTTGCACGGAAGAAATCACATTGGAAATTATATGAAAAAATACGGAATACATAAGAAATAAATCTTTATTTATACCTTCTACGAAAAATCATAGGAAATTTTGGAAGCTTTACCACAGTAAATTTATAAGGTTGCTATAAGTAATCATCAACCAGTCATTTTGACTGGTTTGGTAGTTCTAGTGTTAAAGGATTTAAATTGATCTAGTTTATTAGATTTCGTTTTTACAACACTCTTTACAACACTCTTTACACGTTCACTCGTTAGATATCTCTTTCTTTTCTCTCCTCACTCAGTCCTCTGTTTATATATCCATTCGTTACACTCATACGTCCATACATGCTTACATACAGGCATTTGAACCGCCAACGTCCTCGCATTCTCACTCTCTCACTCCATCGCTCTCGCTCTCTCACACACGCACTCTCGGTCGCGGTCTCCCCGTTCGCGTTTCGGCAACGGTTGTCGTTGCCGACCTTGCTACCCAACCGTCTTTGGTGTTTGGGAAGAAAAACGGTTCGTTTCGAAGGAGACAATAACCGCCGGTTATATTCTAACGGATCGACCCTCCTACAATATAAAGTAACAATAAATTATAAAGTAAATATAACATTGCGCTGTTTACAGTCCGAGTCTCGGGTTTAGGTCTTGGGAGAAACTTCATCGATTTACGCTGGGCGTTCAACGTGTTAATTCGCGCGTCCACCGAACTTTTGGCAGCCACTGTACTACCCCCCCCCCCCGCCTGCCAGCCAACTGTTCCGCGAAAAACAAACCGGAAGAAAGAAAAATAAATGGAGCGGGACGGGCAAGGCGGGGAAGAAACGGGCCAGAGGGAAATCTGAGCGACGTCTCGCCCTCTCGCGGATTTATCATCCCTCACATCCGGCGGACGGTTGACCTTTCTCTCCGGCTGATTCCGACCCGGCCTCTCCGCCTCTTTGAAATCGATATTCGCTTCTTTTCCTTCCGGCTGGTCGAGCCGCGCCGCCGCCTTCCACTACACCTTCCCTCCCTGTTGTTCCTGGTTCCCGTTCGCCGGAAATGCGAACGGGAAAAGAAACAAACCGCCCACGTTTATGTCGAAAACAGTGGTTGAATGCCGGTATATTTCGAGATACCGGTACCTTACCCATATCACTATTTTTAATCAATTCAACATCAGCTTAGGACCAACTAATGACAAAAGTAAATACGACTAATGTGGCTGCGCTTACAAGGGAAGTTTGCGAGCCCGGAAATTTAAAAAAAAATATGAAACTTGGTGTACAGGTAGAGTAAATCGTCCATAATACATACCTATTTTTTGTTCGTGCCCAATATCATTTTCAAGGGGTGATTTCACCCCTTCAAGAAAATCGAGAATTATCTTTCTTCTCGAATATCTCGAGAACGGTGACAGATATCGAAAAAGAGTTTAAACAAAAGTTGAATGTTAAATTTTTATAAAAGTTAGTATGATCTCAATAAATATTGCCGGAATTAGGGGGGGGATAACCAAAATTGCTGGGGTCTGTCCTAACCTCAATCTAATTTTAAGAATCGTCTCGTATTTTTCGGATTTTGAAGCTTGAAGGCATCCACTATTATTACAATTATTTTGTTTGCATAAATTTCAATTAACGAAATATTTGCCAAAGCTTTGTTCACGATCCCGCAATTTACTTTACTGTTAACACTATTCCTATCACGACCGGTCAAATGACCGTTTTTAAAAAATTTCGATTAGAATTTCATATACAGGGTGTTCGGACAGCCCTGGGCTTAAATTGAAAGAGTAACTCCCTGAGACATTCTAAAACGAAAATCAAGAGTAACGATTTTGCGTTTGAGGCTTTGTTTACGAGTTATAACTAGTTAAAGATATCGTTTAATCCGAACCGTTCGACTCTTGAGAGCGGGTAACCGAGGCAACTCGGTCGGTAACGTCGCTGTGTCCACAGTGATGCTCAAGCGTCGAACGGTCCGGATTAAACGATATCTTTAACTAGTTATAACTCGTAAACAACGCCTCAAACGCAAAATCGTTACTCTTGATTTCGTCTTAGAATGTCAAGGAGTTACTCTTTCAATTTAAGCCCAGGGCTGTCCGAACACCCTGTATATTTGAGGAAAAGTTTGGCCTAAAATTTCATCACGAGTCAGACTCGTCAAAATAATGCAAGGGGTTAATACCGGTAGTTAGAATTTCAGAAACAGAAGAAAACACAGGTATTTCTTTGTTTTATTTGCCAGTTTTATCAAAGAGAGAGTGAGTATCACAAAAAAGTTATTTGCAACTTATAAATTATAACAGTATATAAAAGATCACAAAGAAGTAAAGCAACATCTTATTTATTTAAATCACAGAAAAGTATAAATATCACTGTTCAGTCTGTGTTGCTATTACAAATTTTTGAAATGTAATCTTAAACAACGTAATGCATCAATTGTTGCTTCTAAAAACGCCTGCAATAATAAAGGGTTTATAAATTTTGAGTATACACGGTGTTCGGACAGCCCTGGGCTTAAATTGAAAGAGTAACTCCCTGAGACATTCTAAGACGAAAATCAAGAGTAACGATTTTGCATTTGAGGCTTTGTTTACGAGTTATAACTAGTTAAAGATATCGTTTAATCCGGACCGTTCGACTCTTGAGCATCACTGTGGACTCAGCCACGTTACCGACCGAGTTGCCTCGGTTACCCGCTCTCAAGCGTCGAACGGTCCGGATTAAACGATATCTTTAACTAGTTATAACTCGTAAACAACGCCTCAAACGCAAAATCGTTACTCTTGATTTTCGTCTTAGAATGTCTCAGGGAGTTACTCTTTCAATTTAAACCCAGGGCTGTCCGAACACCCTGTATAATAAATCTGACACATATATTTTGAACCCTAAAGTATGATACACAATTACAATGTGAATAATAAACTCAGCTATTTAAAAAATATACCGAAATTTTTCGAAATATTGCGCACTTTCTTCAAAACTTGAACCTTGCTTTCACAGATGTTAATAAAATGTGTCGAAAGAACAACAAAAACAAAAGTTCTTAAAAATTATAATCGTTCAATCTTGATAATAATGAATGTAGGGCTAACTTTATACAGGAATAAAAATATAAATTCAAGTATAAAGATGCAAACAGCCGAAACCGTGGTTAACACTATTCCTACCGACGTTTCACGTATACCGTATACCTACCGCGACATTCCCACGTAAGAGGGACTACAAATTTTTCTCCAAAAAGTAAACAATGAAGAAACAAGTGAATATTGAAAAATGTATTATACGTGTGTTTGAGAAAAAGTTTAAAGTTTAACCCTTTTAGTACCGAACGACGATATATCGTTGCGTATGCTGTGGCGCCTAACAGTTTGCATCGCGAGCGACCTCTATCTCAAAATAAATTTATAAAACGTTATAAACGTTTCAATTTTTTCTTTTATTCCGTAATATGCTTCTTCTTGAATTTTATAAATATCATTCTTACTTCCGTCTTTACGAGCTTTTTCCCAAACCTTAGCAAATTCGTTAAATTTGCTCGGTACTAAAAGGGTTAAAGGCGATTCAATCACGTTGTATCTATGAAATTGTAATCGAAATTTGAAAAAACGATCATTTGACCGGTTGTTGGGTAGGAAAATAGTGTTGAAAACGATCGTTTGACCGGTTGTTTGGTAGGAATAGCGTTGAAAGATGGAACTAATCATTGAAACTAATCTCCGCATGCTGCTTGTCTCCTGTCCTTTCGCTTCGTTTTACGGTGACTCGAATAAAAAAAAAGAAAAAGAAAAGACTGATCGAATGCCATCACGAACAAACGTTATTTTCTCTCTCTGTTCCAGACGAAAGCTCATCTCGACGTATTGGCAGACGCCATTTTGCGATGGGCAAGAGGACGCTAATTCCTTTGTTGACGATGAACCTCTGACCTATGCATAAAATCATAAGTCTGACGAGTTTACTTCTTTATACATTCACCTGTATATGTATATGTATATAAATCATTGTTTATATACCTATATATATATATAATATACTATATAAATATAATATATATAATATGTATATGATATATTCCCGTGTATGTGTGCGGGCACACGCACACACATTATCGTGTACCCGAACACATATCCAGGGTTTTCGTTTCGTTGGCCAGCAATCGTTTCTCTTGCGAGCGATACGAGAGGGATGAAAGGGGTTGGAGATTTTTGTTGACTTTCTCCGGTTTCGAGGATAGAAAACGCGATTAAATAATCCGAGCTAACAAGAATTTAACACATTGTATGCCGGCCCCGCGATAACGCGGGTTTGGAAGTCTTGTTGCTTTAGCGCCGGATCTGCGATAATACAACATTCTTTTGTTCGGCGATTCGTTTGTTTCTATTTTTCGTTATCGTTAAATTGCATGTAATGAATATGCAAACCAATTTTAGTGTTTTACAATAATGTATAAAATTTTAAATATTTTCTTCACCTACAGTTTTAAACGCCTCAGATGCCACCGGCATACAATGTGTTAAGAACGCGTCCGGTTACGAATTAAAAATTTATCGCAAATTCACTTTTATTTCGTTCGGGAAAATTTGTCGAAATTTCGAGGGTTCGATTGTACGATCGTTTTCTGAATATTCGTGGTCACGTTTAACGTATCCGATGCTTCCTCGGACGATTCAGTTCGACAGTGTCGTTTTTAGTTTCGGAGGCTTCGGGTACGGTCGCTTCTCAAATTCTTCATGAAGAATCTTCTAGTTCCTAAAACGCTGCGGTTTCACGCGATTAATTTCATTGAAAAGGAATCCATTAATGCGGAGGGGGGGGGGATGTACGATTTCCTAAATTTAATGGTTCGTTCGATGAAACCACTAAAAAATTAAGATCTTGTCCCGCTTTGGCCCGGAATCCTTCAATTCTTCCCAGATTCCAAGCAAATTTAATAACCTTCTCGAAACGTTGGATCGTAAACGCATTCTTGTGAATCTTCGAATATACAGCGACTGCAGGAATTATTTGCTCACGTCCGTGTTTTATCAATCGGACAACTCTCGATTAACCCTTTTTAAGGCAGAGGCGATATATTTACCACCAACAAAAACTTCAGCAAACTCAAATTCAGCTTGCATGTGACTCTGTTGGCGGGCAGTGGGAATATTTTTACCACCTATTTTTCCAAAACTTCCGAAATAATTAGTGTTTTTCTTTTAAGTTTATTTTTGTTATATAAATAAAAACATGCCAAAAATATAAGCGCAAGTTATTTTATTACTCCGAATCCTTCTGCCTTATAAAGGGTTAAAAAAAAGAAAGACAAAAGAATACGTAACGCCGAGCTCCCAACGCACTCAACGCGCGTTTCAATTTCGCGGCAAATTCAACGTCAAAATTCCTCGCTCTCCCACTCTCGAATAATACAAAATCACGGCGTATCTCAACAGAATTCGCTTGCAAACAATTGCCTCGTCCGTGGAGCATACGTTTCCATACAATTTCCGACGAAGAACGATATCAGCCGGTGATAGCGAGGAGTTAAATACTATACGCGTAGACCGGAATAAGTTAGGCCGGAACTTAAGAGGGAGTCTCCCCGGACGAAATCGGTGCACTCTCGCGAGGGTGGTCGAGGGGGCGAGGGGGTGGCAAGGGTTCAGAGAGTCTCGCTGTACAAATCATTCCAAGTTCCCGAGCGAGTTTGGCGAGCCTCGAAACGGCGCGTCTGCTCGGGCGTAAAATTGCTATGATATAGAGAGACGGTGCGGGTGGGATCGGTGGCGGCGTGCACGAAGCAGTGGAGGACCTCAGCTTCCGGTGACCTGTCCGCCAATAGCCGTCCCGGGAATCTCTAAGAACGCGCTCCTCGAAACTTCCGATCGCACCTCGCCTCGCGAAGATTGAATTATTTCTGGCCCGAGTTGTTCGGGAAGAAGAGAGAGAGAGGGAGAGAGAGAGGCGTGTGCCGTTGGCAGCGCGCGATAAATTATTCGTTTTGTCGGCCGCTCCGCGATACGGAAAATTCATTGGGAAATCGAGCTCCCGGCCGTCGTCTGGATTTATAAACTTCGACGAAAATCGGTGTCCGGCACGCCTGAGGTTCTTTCGTTCAAGGATCCGTCGACGGGAGCGAGAAAAGCGAGGCTGCTGTTAGTCGTTTCAAATAGAACGTATCCACGGCGATAGACGTCCTGATAGGGCACGCTTTATTAATTTTTGCATTTTTGTTGTAAAACTTATGCTCTCGAAAATTTGTTACAACTGTAAACGTAATAATTTATACACACTTTTATTAGTTAAAACAAAGTTAAAGCACACGGCCTTCAAATAATGATTGTTTTTGTCGGAAATCAAATAACGAATAAACGAAAATCCATCTCCTCGAAGAAATATTTATGCGAGGTCGAGCTATGCGCTGAAGAGGTTCTAGGAAAGGGGTGAGTAGTGTAAGAATTAGACGACCCTAACGAACTGTGTCCTTTAGCTCCTTCTATTCATTCGAGTCTTGCCTCTCGCTGCATAGAGAACGGGTTCAAAAAGTATATACCTTCCTTGAGAAATAAAGTTTAGTAAAAGCTTGAAAAGAAAAAGGTTATTCGCTCCTTTTTCACCCCTAATCTCCAATATTAATTAACACGGGGAACCGCTGAAAAATACGCAGCGCTCAAAGCGACAGGCGGACGTCTCCGTTGGCGATTCTAATTTCGAATTTTCCAGCCATTCATTCTCTCCCCTGGGCCCTAAGTGTTCGTACTCTCTATGCGCTCTAAAGTCAAGAAGTATTTAACGCGTTCTCCCTTTGAACTCGTCGGTCGTTTCTGCGCTATCGCAGACGTGGCGTTTGCGCAAGCACCGGCAGCGATTCTCGGTTCGTTAGGAAAGCGTAGCGCGCGCGCACCTGGTATAATTGACTTGCTTTACTTTCCTTTCTCTTCAAATAGATTTTTCCACTCCATCCTCTTTTCGCGATCTTACGTTTTCTCTTCGGCCGTTGTAAAAGCTTGGGTAGAACAGGGGCTAAGGGGTAAGAGGAGGATACATCCGTCAGGGATGATTTTCCTTGTCACGCATCAGCTGGTCGCAAACTCGATCGACCTCTCGCCTCGACTTTCCGCGGAAATAACGTTCGACGCGTTCCGCTTTAATTTCGCCGCAGTTAACACGTTGAGCCCGGCGCCGACTTTGCTGTGCTTTCAGCCGGCAGCCGGCGAGCGATACAAAGTTGTAGGGTATCGCTGAGAGATAAGGAATTATTCTTTGTTGCGCTAATTTCGACGCCTTTTAGGTGTACTGGTGTGATTCTGTTCACTATATTTTCGTATGATGTATAAAAAAGTCACGTACGTACCTTCGAGAGGCGATCAATTGGAAAAGACCTACCGAAGTGTACAGATTGTTCGTAAAAAGAAAGTTGAGTTTAGTTTTGAAAATAGTTATTGCCCATAACATTGAATATGTCGGAAAGAGAAGAAGATAGTGGCACGTCAAGTGAAATATTTTTATCTTCCAAACGTCGCAGAGTAGTACGGTTGTCATCATCAGAAGATGATAATTCATTAGACGGACCGACGCCAGTCAAATGAAAATTCTAGTGCCAGTCCCCAGGGACCGGCGCCGGGCTCAACGTGTTAATCGCGACTCTACAACGGTCAATTCTCTTTTGCTGTCTGTAAGAGGAACCAGATAATCAGGGGTGACGATGGCCAGGGTGGTCATTAGGGCCACCATAAACCAGAGGTCCTCAATAAGGGTTGGGACCGAGTACGCGCGAGACTCGGTCACGGCCGCTTACACTTTCCAGGCCCGCACCAACGGCGGGTTTGTTTTTCGGGAAAGTGCAAAGTGGGGATGCGCCTATAAAAGCATGAGGAAAAGGGCATAGCTAGTTTTTAGTTTAGTAAGATAGCAACCGTATTGTACGAACGAAAGACGATTTTGTAAAAGAAATAAACTAACCCTCACATGTCTCGGTTAGAAAGAACCTGCAACGATGATAAACTTTCTACCCTGGGCAGAGAGCACGATCTTTTTGAGGTCGAACGGGGAGACACGAGAGATGTTGAATTTTCCGGGTGACATACTTCGCGAAATGGTGGAATTGATCGTTGTTCTCTTGAGTAACTGTTAAAATTTCTGAACACCCCTTTATAATCGTATTTTAACCCTTTGCGCTCGAGAGGTGACGGTTAGTCGTCAAATGATAGTTTCGCAGATTTTCAGACCTTAATTAATTTGTTTATTAGTCAGACCACGGAAGTTAAGTAGTCTTATATGTAATTTTAGTATACGACTTAATTGTACTAAATGAAGTTTAACCCTCCGCCTGCGGTCCATGGGTCTTTCGTAACCCATGCTGAGAGTCCCTTGAAAGCGATAACGCATACAACGATGGGCGCTGTGTGGTAGGAGAAAAGTGACGATCGCACTAACACATATACGTTTCCGCCAGAGTGGCGAAGTAACGAAACCGACGACAGTCAGTTTCTAGCAACGCTCTGAAGAAGAAACATGTGTAGCAAATCGAAACAATTCTTTATTTCAAAGTTTACTTTATATTTCCATACTTTTATTATTGTTTTAGCATTTTAGCATTATATTTTAGTATTTAATGTTGTCTTTGTGTAGACAATGATAATAAATATATAGCCGTGTGCGAGAATTATGAAAGACCCATTTGCAGTGGCCATTCGAGAAAAATCCAGCAAATTTTATATACCATACGTGACAATACGTAAATATACAATAAATATAGCTTCGACGTTTGATAATTCACGTTATTATTATCTGTTCCTATACGCTCCTATATCTTCCTATGAATCGGATGATTGTCACTGTATACAGTATCGGTGAGGACCTCGGTCTCGAGCGATCGTCACTTGAGTAGCGTAGCATTGGTGAGCCTCATGGACGGCTCTAAATATGTATTAGTGGAATATCCGTGAGGGTCCCGAGAGACCCATGGCCAGGCCGCCAAGCTTCAGTAGTCGGAGGGTTAATATAAGTGAATCCTTAGTAAATATTTTGCACTTGAAAATCTTTCAAGTTAACGCTTAACCAAGCGAATGGGGAGGTCCCCCATTTTTTCCATAACAAAGGCGTTGCCATTGATTCTATTTACTTTTGTTATTAGTTAGTCTTGAATCAATATTGTTCACAGTTCATCAAATCCATTTTCTGCTTTTCCTTTTAAAGGACAATTTTTAATCAGCTCTTAATACTCGATGGTTAGTGTTTAATTAAGCGTAGTATCGTACAGTTAATATCAATAAGCTGAAGCGTTAATATCATTAGACGACTAACAGTCGCCTCTCGAGTGCAAAGGGTTAAAATATGTACCACTTGCCGAGCCATTGTGAGACCTTCGACTTCGCGCTCTGATCAAGTGCAGTTAAGGATTAACACGTTCCCTGCCGGACATTTTTTTAAAGACTTTCCGTTCAGGCCAGCGTGGGGCGTATACGCCCCACGTTCTTTTTATGGTTAACACAAGCATGTTTTTTGTGGTATAATACACAATATTTCAGTAATTTAAAACCATACATTTAAAAGAAAGGCATATCTCTTTATAAATTTAAACCAGAAAAGCAATCATTTTTAGTTTATTTGACAAAATATTGTTAAAAATATACCTTTTTTAAAGGCTGTTTTCCGGCGTGGGAGGAAATTTTAGTAGTTTTTAAAATTTAGCGTATACGCCCCATGCGGCAGGGAACGTGTTAATCGAGATCGTAAATCGTTTCATTCTACGTGACTCCTTGAATACTCTTAAATCGACGCGAATCACATCGACCCTCTGAACGAGTAGGTTGAAAATGTTGCTCTGTTCATATACATAGAAGATAAACGAAAGGGAGAAGCAAACGAGATGCTTTGGTTTGAAACGTTTCCCTTTCATCTTCGAAACAGATCGATGAAAAACTCACCGAGCTAATGGAAAGACACTCGAACGCGAACGCACGGTTTCTCTCCCTTCTTTCCTTTTTTCCTCGTAATTTCCTCGTGCGGGGAGGGAAAAACGGGGGAAGCCGGGCAAGTAGCGCTCAAGGTAGCGAGGATTGGGGTAGGTCAGCCGACCGGAAGCGCTCGATTTACGAGCGACTGGCTCATAACGAACTGTGCGCCGAGCTACAATTGGGCGGCGCCAGGAGCTTCTGCCACGGTAATTTCTGCCACTGTCGGAAGCGGCGCGCTTCTAAATTAGCTGCAAGGATTTAAGCGGCCGCGTCTTGCAACGATGCAACACACCGCGCTTGTCCTCGACGCGCATTTGCATCCCCCTCGATGGCGAGCACCGCGCTGTGAAATCTCTTCTGTAGACGAGACCGATCGTTTGTTTCGGTTGCTCGCTGAATATTATATCGCCGCGTCCGAATCAGTGTAAGCGTTATGCATGGAACTTGTTGGTGGATTAAATAACTAATAACGATTTTTAATATAATAAATATAATTGTAATAATAATAATGATAATAACAATGTGATAATACTATTTTAACTACACTCTTTATACACCCTCTCTAAATCACTCACTCTCTATTACTCGCTCTTTACTTTATGATTGTCCATTACGGATTGATTCGTTCGCACTCTCTCTCTCTCCACTCCCGCCTTCTTTAGTCATACAGTATACACAACAATTTGTTAGATTTTAAAAGTTCGAAAAGATGATAAAAGAAAGGTTGGACTATGCCTGATGACGGTTCTGGGGTAAGTGCCGTGTGTTTCATCACAGTCCTCTTTCCGGAAGGCTGCATAGCCTTCCCCACTCCGTGGCCAGATCCTACAGGACAAAGGTCCTTTCTTTTTGGCGACGCAACGTCGGGTTGCTCGCAAATGTTTAGGCTTTCCCGCGACTAATATAAACAATACCACCCTTGGCGCCTGATGGCTGCACGTCTTCGAGACGTCCGCCGTCAAGGGGTGCCTTGGGGTTGCATTCATACTTTCCAACAAGTTCTCTCGCCAGGCACACCAGATACCCAGTCATAAATCGGTCACTCGCCTAAATTACGGTCTAGGCCCTTTTTCAGCGACCACCCAAAATGCGGTGTCGCTAACAAATTAGATGATCATACCGCGCACCACTCATTACCCATACAAACGATAACACTCACCTTTTGTCATTCTCTCCAACCTGTCATACTCTCTCATCCACACAAACATTTTTCACACCTTTGTCATCATACTTTATATTCTATGGTGACCAAATAAGGTATATGTATCACAGAACTTACGCTTAAGCGTCTCAAACAACTTACGCGTTTTGCGACCAAAAAGATACGAGACTCTTAAGTATCGACGCAGATTGTTAACCCTTTGCACTCTAAAGGTGTTAGTCGTTTAACGATGCTAACTTTAAAAACTCTCTAAAAACTCTCAATTTGATTAAACTTCATTTAGTTTAGTTAAGTGGTATATTAAAATTTACATATATGACTATTTAACGTCCGGGTCTGAACTAACGTCTGAAAATTTGTGAAACTATCATATGCTAGGATTACAATGTCCCATGAGAGGGGACAGCCAAGTGCAAAGGGTTAATTTGTTTATTAGTTAGACTCAGAGGTTAACCCTAGAACTCTTGGGGGGGGGGGGGGTCCTTGAATTGCCTACAGTGAATCAAATCAATATTCGAATACTTTAAAATTTATATTTCATCATGATGTAATTTTGTTCGCGATAAAAAACGTAAATATTTTGTTACACATTATATTAGTACAAAGTATTCTAAGTAGTGCAACAAAAACAAAATGATTATTTGTACAAATCATAATACTTGCAGTATTATGTGTTTTAAACGAAACAATATTTAACTTCAATACGAAATTAATATCCGATCTTTTGCATTGAATTTTAAACTAATTTAATATTTCGTAGAATGTACGTATTATTATTATTATTATTTGAATCGGAATTGTTCGTTGCTATTTATTCGCGGCTGGTGAAAAGGGGAATCCGTTGTCGGTCGATCGGAACTTTTATATTCCTCGCCGGGTATCGCTATTAATTCAAAAAGGAGATATGCAAATCACGGAAACGAAATCGATGGATCCAAATAAAGCGTTCCCCGGCTGGTCGAAGCGTGTTTCAGGAGTAGGTCATTCGCCGTGCGGCAAAGTCACGCGGAACATTTTAATCGTCGCCCTGGCCGAAGCTTTCGGTGTCGCTCGCAATTTCGGCACAGCCACGTTCGAAACCACGCGTTCTGTGTTTCTCTGTGCCTGACCTCGACGCTCCGATGGAGACGAAGTTTTGTTTTGCATGGCCGGACACTCACAGTCCTGTTTTGCTTTCCGTCGTGTTAACATCGGCAACGCGACGCGTCGTTGACAATAAACGTGACCGGCGTCGAAACGAGTTTAAAAAGCCTTTAACGCTGGGTTTACGGGATCCGTCAATTTGACGGGTTCCGAACATCGCGAGTAAAATTTGCAAAAACAATCGCTATTACTTTTAGCAAGTTTTGATAACCTTTATCGATGGAGCAATACAAATACAGTGGGTCCAACAAGTATTCGAACATTGTATTAAAAAATAAACTTATTTAACCTTAAAATTCTGATTTCAATGAAAGTTTTTTTATGAAGCTTGTTGTGAGTAATATATGTACCGATTAATTTTTATTTTTATCAGAGTATCACTTTAAACGAGTAAAATTCACGTTAAAAGTTTCAGTGCTTCTTTTCGTCTTTTAAACGTAACTGTGTAATGGTGCGTGATAAAGCAAAACCTTTTAAATAAAAGATGTTTAATTTTTGATATTCTGCTGTCTGTTATAAAAAAAAAAATCCCAGAGAAATTCGTCAACTGTCAAGATTTTCTATCCACAAAAGAATTGCTCTATGTATGACCCATTTTGATCGGTATACACACAAACTTCCATCGAAATTAGAATTTCAAGACTAGGTAAAGTTTCTAGGTAATATGCTGTACGAATACTGTATACCCAAATCTATTTACCTTTCTATTCTACAATTTCAAATTTTGTTTGGTGTACATCTTATTTCTTGGTATATGTACACTGCAAATAAATATCCAAGAAGTGTCCGTAAATCTAGCGTTAAAAGCGATCGTTGTTTTAACGTCACATCGCGGTAATATGAAATGAAATTGCAAGGATCGCGTGGCGTTGTTCGCGTTGCGATTCCTCGATGGTGTTTATCGACGCGCAGTGTATTATTTTCCGATCGGTGATTCGAGAAGCTCGTCTCATCAGCGAAAATTATCATCGGTGATTACGATCGCTCGTTGAACGAGATGGAGTTTCGCAACTTTGCGTCCGGTGGGTAAGTGTACCTACAATGTTACTTTCAGTTGTGATTGTTAATGCGATATTCGAAAATCAAATATGGAAACGTCGAGGAACGTTGGACGGCGCGTCAGAAATTGCGAGGATATCCTGAAATAACGTTGTTTTCCCCGTCTCGGTTATTTCCGGCGTATTTACCTAAATGCATTTTTGCTTTTTAATAGGGAATCGATACTTCCTACCTTTTTATAGGAGGTTGCCAATTTTAACACGTTCCCTGCCGGACATTTTTTTAAAGACTTTCCGTTCAGATCAGCGTGGGGCATATACGCCCCACATCTTTTTTTATGGTTGACACAGGCATGTTTTTTGTGGTATAATACACAATATTTCAGTAATTTAAAACTATAAATTTAAAAGAATGGCATATCTCTTCATAAATTTAAACCAGAAAAGCGATCATTTTTATTTTATTTGACAAAATATTGTTAAAAATATGCCTTTTTTAAAGGCTGTTTTCCGGCGTGGGAGGAAATTTTAGTAATTTTTAAAATTTAGTGTATACGCCCCACGCGGCAGGGAATGTGTTAACCCTTTGCGGTTCACTGTCCAGTTTCATTGACATACTTATAATATAGATCTCATTGATATACTTATAAGAATTTATCTTCCACATTTTTGTTAGGGGGTTACACGTAAATCCACAAAGTATTTGTTTGAGTTTGTTTAATGGCATTATCATTCGACTTCCCTTCTTGAGCATATTGGAAAAAATTTGGAGGTAGTGGTAGAAATAACGTATATCCATCGCATGCCTAAACTAATTTGCTTGTAAAAACAACACGGCACAAAGGGACACCAGTTACTTCCTTCCCCGTTTCTCTTATAGCTAAGGATTATTATTCCATCGGCACAGTTTCAACATAAACCATACCAATTTCTCCCACTCCACCCTCAAAGAGTACTCCCATGGCGAACTCCCTTTTCTCTGATTAAAGATCAAGTCCGTAGCGTCGCTAAATTAGTTAACCATTTCCTTGCCGAAAAAAAGAAACAGCATTGCCACTTAACGCGATTGCTTGTCGTTCGTTAAAATTTATCCGAGATGCAAAATGCAGCCAAGTTTTTCTCGCGCCCATGAAAATTTGAGACAGCGACGTTCAGCGGAATACTCGCAGAGGGGAATGCTCTTCTCTCGACGATTCGTAGCAGCCACGTAAGGCTCGTATTTCGAAAATAATTCAAGGGAATAATTTCGTAATAAAGGCTGGCCGCGTTTCCCAGAGGGGGTTATAGTCGTCCCGGCGCTCTAAATGGCGGCGGTGCGGTCTGGCGAAATTTCGGCTGGCTGCCACCACCAGGATCCTCCTCATTATCCCGTTGTACAGGCGCGGCCGTTCCGCGGATTTTCGAAATTATAGAACGTCGACGGGGAACAACCGCGGCCAGAGTTCGTAAAACCGTCGATGAATCGCGACCATGAAGATAAGCGAGAAACAAAAAGGATTTCTCTCTCTCTCTCCCTCACACACATACTCATTCACTCACTCATTCAGTTTCTCTCTCTCGCCCACTCTCTCATTCACTCACTCATTCAGTTTCTCTCTCTCGCCCACTCTCTCAGTCACTCACTCAGTCTCTCCCTGTTTCTGGCAATCATGTTCCTGCTCTTTGTCCTCCCCTCGCAATTTCATATTCCATTCGCGAACGAGTTTCGAATTTCTGTGGCGCGGTTTCAGAACGTACCTTTAAACCGTACCCTGCGGTGGGTGTAAAAAGATTTTACGGATGACTGTACTTTTCTGTGAGCTATTGTTTTATCGGAGGCAGAGGGTACGCGTATTTTTGTCGAACATCTAGTTTGTTTCAACTGTAACCTTCAAATGACGTTGAGAATCGATAACAACGATTGGAAGACTTGGCTGATTTTCAAACGATAGAATCGATGCAATTATTTTGGTGACCTGGGCTACCAATGTTGATGATTCTTGTTGATTTTGATACGACTTTAGATAGTTGACTTACCGTTAAGATATTTAACACGTTCCATGCCGGATCGTTTTTCAAAGACTTTCCGTATACTTAGGCCGCGTGGGGTGTATACGACCCAAACTTTTACGATTAAATACTGTTTTTGACCTACGTATTCAATAGTACAAAACCACGATTAAAATTATTTTTAAATGCTTCATTTTACAATGAGAATACCCACCCAATGGCTTGAACAGAAAGTTCAGCGTGAAGCGCATGCTGGTCCTCGTGCACCTATACTTATTACCGATTATCGTTAGTAATTTCTAAACGATCAAGTTCCAAAGGGGTTAAAATGTCAATTCGAATTTCGCACCCTCGGCGCTCGCTAGGAAAACGAAGAAACTTTTCAAAACAACGTAATGTTTGTGAATTAACTATGTTGGAACGATTCTTAAACAGAAGCCACGTTGGTCCCGTTCAAAGACAATAGGATTCCGTTTTTACGGTGCCATTGTCACGGAACAGTCGGTCCCAAGAAGCAGCGCGTAAATGTTCCACGATACTATATGCGCTGCTTATAATTTCTGCAGTGAAATATTCAGGCTCGCGTATACAAGAGGGAAGCGAGTCCATTTTATTTCCGCTCGCCGCTCGCGCGATTCATTTTTTAATGCGCACACACGTGCACACGTGCACGCTGGGTTAGCCGTGGAACGAGGCAGGAGCACGGAAAGGGTTGGAGTGACATCGGGCTGTTTGGAAAAAAGGCGGCGAGTACGTTACTTTTGGAACGTGATTTTTATACCAGGTGATCCTTTTTTTCTGTCCCCCACCCCACCTCCCTCTCCGCCGTTTTTGCAGCCCTTTATATACACCGGTCTGCATCACGTCGCTCTTGATACCCGGCGTCCGAGTAAACAGTTTACACGGAATTAAAGTGCACTTCCAACGCGGAGGACCGGCCACAAAGTTGCTACAGGCGGAATAAAAATTTCCAGACGTCGCTGTTATCGACCGCAACAACGTTTCTTAATTTTAAGGCGACGTATTGTTCCGGCTCGTGTGATGATGACCCTTCCTTGATTATCACCTTGACTCAGATCCCGGATGGCGCGATTTTAATGAGGAATAATATTATACGTTTCGTTTGCCTTGCTTCTCTTTATTTATTTTTTCTGGTTTTTTGGGCGAAGGTCGATCGCCCTTTTAAGGGTTTGGAAAATAGGAAATGAGAGAGGGAAGTTGACAACTGTAAGGTGGAGGGAAAAATTTGGGAAAGGGAAATCACTGGTAGAAGGGGGTGGTCACCCAGATAGGTTAGGCTCTGACCCAGGGGATACACGATGGTCAGGCCCAGACTTCGTGGTAATAAACTAGAGCCGATTTTTTATGATACAGACAATAAATACAGGGTGTTCGGACAGCCCTGGGCTTAAATTGAAAGTGTAACTCCCTGAGACATTTTAAGACGAAAATCAAGAGTAACGATTTTGCGTTTGAGGCTTTGTTTACGAGTTATAACTAGTTAAAGATATCGTTTAATCCGGACCGTTCGACGCTTGAGAGCGGGTAACCGAGGCAACTCGGTCGGTAACGTGGCTGAGTCCACAGTGATGCTCAAGAGTCGAACGGTCCGGATTAAACGATATCTTTAACTAGTTATAACTCGTAAACAAAGCCTCTAACGCAAAATCGTTACTCTTGATTTTCGTCTTAGAATGTCTCAGGGAGTTACTCTTTCAATTTAAGCCCAGGGCTGTCCGAACACCCTGTATAGATCCCTAACAGTCGCGTCGTATCGAATGTGTCGCTCGGTGTCCTCGCCCCAGTTTGTTTGCCTGTTAAAAAATTCCTTAAACGCGGTTGTTGGCATCGACCGGGGGGAATACCATTGTCGAGGCGGGGGAGAGAAAAAGAAAAACACCACCGTCCGTTCGCTCCCATTCATCCGCTAATTGAGCCTCGTTAAAACGCGGGACAATGAAACGCTATGGAACGCACACAGGCTGCGTTAAACGGTCACAGGTTTCGCGTGTTTCCGTCAGCGTCAACATCGTTTAAAATCGGTCCCTGCGATCCAAACCGCAAATCGTTTCCGAAACTTCTTCCTTTTGCTCGACACAATGGACGCGAAATCGCTCGACTGTGGCAACTCTGCCCGGAAGCGTGACCTTATTAGCTTGGGTTGATACTCGAATAATCTACAGTATTCCTGGCATGACCTCAACAGTTTGTATTGATCCTGAAGTGACTTCGCGCGTACTAGGAACCATAACTTTGATGATCTCGTTTCACTCTTAATCGAGGCTGCAAAACTAGGTGATTCGACTAGGATGACTATTTTTTGACGTTCGAATGATCCTCGCATGCTATCAGTGTCATTAAATCTTGCACAGTGTAATAGAATAGCGAGAAATACGTAAAGAACAGCTTAAAAAGTAATTATTCTCTTATCAGAACCTGTTGCATATTTTACGCTTCATCAGAAACGTACACGCATAACTTCAGCTGTTTCTCTGCAATAAGTTTTATCAATTATATTGCTGTAACACAGTTTAAGACACGAAATTTTCCCTACTGTAATTGATGATGGTCTGCCGTATTAAGTTGCGAAAGGGTTAAAGCACGCATTCCACATAAATTTTCTTTTTCAATTCAAACTCGCGCCTATTTCCAATTTTCTACCGTTCACCGTTTGTATTCTTTTCGGTGTCAACGTCCTATAACCCCATTATGCACAATTTTTTTGAAAAAAACCGGCCAAAAGAAATGAACTTTTTTTTAACGTAAAAAATCACAATTTAGAACGTTGTCTTGGCAAGAAAATTAAAAAAATACAAAAATAATCAAAAATTTTATTGTCGCTCGAATTATCTCGAGTGTGCACAGTTCGGCCAGTTTAGCGCGCTCGAGTTAACTCGAGCGTGCACGTTAAGGGGTTAAACTCACTTCCGGTTTGGTCTGCAGTTCAGCCCCCCCCCCCCCCTAGAAATCGTTCCCGAAACATTCTCTGCTCGACACAATGGAGGCAATCATCTGACCCTGATAGCTGTGCTCCTCGAAGAACGGCCCCGTTTTTCCGTTCGCGACTCGAAACGTTGCCGACGTAATGGCGACACCCTGGAAACCCTCGAAAGAAAGCCTGCGATTAAAACGGCTATAGGCAATTTCCCTACAGTCAACGAGTAAATGTTTTATCGCTCCTTTTATCTGGGCTTCCAAAAATTATACCAAAATTCCGAACGGGACACGATTTTTGTCCACTTAAAGGTCCAAGCACCCTTCGACAGTTTCCAGATTACCACCACCTTCACCTAATTTGCACACAGCCCTTGGCGGGGAGGGGGTTTGGGGCTAGTATGTTTAACACTATTCCTACCACGACCGGTCAAATGACCGTTTTTGAAATTTCGATTAAAATTTCATAGATACAACCTAATTGAATCGCCTTTAAACTTTAGACATTTTCTCAAATATACGTATAATACATTTTTCAATATTCACTTCTTTTCTCATTGTTTAGTTTCTGAGAAAAATTTGTAGTGTCTCTCACGTGGGAATGTCGCGGTAGGAATAGGCATATGTGAAGTGTCGGTAGGAATAGTGGTAACAGCAATTTTCCGGAACGCACGGACAGTTACCATTACCATTTTTCGAGTCTATGCGACCACACTTGATTCTTTTGTTGTTGTTTGAATAAAACCACACACGTTTCTGTTG
Source organism: Tetrapedia diversipes (assembly GCA_033822845.1). NCBI lineage: Eukaryota > Metazoa > Arthropoda > Insecta > Hymenoptera > Apidae > Tetrapedia > Tetrapedia diversipes. The sequence goes on from JAOPTO010001147.1 coordinate 76,751, forward strand.
TAACATTTGATAAAACCACATACACCCCAGCTGATCGATGTAATGGCGGAGGGTGGCCGTGGGGTGTCGGCGTCCCATTGTTTCGAAGAATTTCATTCGAGGAGCGTAGAGCCGACGGTTAGGCGGATCTTGAATACGGGCGTCTGCCCTTCACCTTTCTCCTCGCGTTTTCGTTGGCTCGCCGCGTTGTTCCTCGCGGCCACGTTCCATCGGAGAATGTAATTTCCGCTGGGCCGAGGAATCCAGCCCGACGGGACCCGGCACGTCTGACACCGATACAATCCGCCCGATAAAACTGCTCGAGTTCCCGCTGGCTTCCCGACCCTCCACCTTAAGGCAGTCCTACCCGGGAACCTTCGACCTTTTCTTTCGCGTTTCCTTCCTTTCCCCTTTCTTTGCCCGTCCGCTCGCCCCCAAGTTTCGTTCCGCTAACCCGTTCTCCAGCTAGCTCTCTCTTTCGTCGCTCGAATAGATCGCTCGATCCTTGGCGAGATAATCTCTGAATTTCTGTCATCCCCTGGTAGTCGAAGATGCTTCTTAGAAATAACTTCTTCGTGTCTGTTCGTTCTATTTGGGGGGATGCATTTAGGGGTGCGCATGGGAAGATCAAGATTTACTAATATTTCATCGTCTGAACTATAGAAATATTTCTGTGATTTTCTTTCCAATTGAGTAGATAAACATGGAAAAATTTTTTTTTTATTATTATACAAACTTAGGATTATATTTTTTGCTGTAAAAAGTAAACGTTCAGTTTTATTACGGTATTGGTACAATGGTACACCAAATTTCGTAGCGTCATCAAGGATAACGTTTCGAGTAGCCGAAATGAACGTTCGCGTCAGTGTTATATGGCAGATGTAGTTAAACTTTGATTCGACATGATAAACCAGCAGATATGTAGCTTTGAAATATTAATTGAAGATCAAGAAACGTCTGTGAAACAGCAATTTAGAGACGTGTCCTCCTTTCTTCAAAGCCTGCCGGCGGTGTTTGCCGAACACTTGAACCGTTTGAAGCTTCGCTGCCCGAAATAACGATCTCGTGTATCCCCGCTACCCGATTCTGGCGATTCTCGAACCACGGGATCCTCTTTCCGCTACTAGATTCCATCGATTGTGTGTAATTCGAGGAAATTACAAACAGTATCCCGGCACAGGTTTCCTCCGGCTCATAATAAGGTGAACGTCGACGAGTCCGGGATTCCTCGATTTTCTCCCTTTTGTTTCCCGTTTCCCGTTCACCGGCTTTCGTTCCATCCAACGTGTTTCTCCAGGTTCGTTGCAGGTTTCCTTTCCACGGTACCCTCCGGTGAATCTCGAGTTGCCTCTTGAGATAGTGAGCGACTGTAAGAGAGAGACACAGAGAGAGAGAGGGTAACGCTCGTGATTTCACGAATTGACCGACTTTGTTCCCGTGACCGAGTCGAATTCTCAATAAGAAACGTTTTTCCCTCTCGTGTTCCTCCTTCCTACCACGTTCGCCCGCTTCTCTCGCGTTCCCTCATGGTTGTTGTCGATGCAGAACGATGGAAACCGACTACAAATAGAGTCGCTAGCGGAATCACGTGAATTCCGTGAGTTGCAATCGACGACGTAGGTAGGTCGTTAAGCAGCTTACACGCTTCCGGTCGCGTTCTTCGGTTCACCATCCACCGACCTACCCTCTTGTATTCCTTTTTGTAACGTTCCTTTACGTGTACACGCCATCGGGAGGGGGGAAAAAAAAAGATGGAGGACGAGATGAGAGTCAACGACACGAAACGATCTATTGTGCGTCCACGAGAAGATAACTAGGCGAAGAGGAATTACGGGTCCTACCGGTTACGATATCTATAAAGTCCATCTTTCGTAACACGATTACAGAAGTCGAGAGCACACGTACATATGCATTTTCATTATTATTCAAAACGATAACATTGACGGATCGATACTATATTTGTAACTTAATATTAATAGATTTTGTTAAATTCCGTGTTTTTTTAAAAATTAAATCTTGGCATCCAAAGCAAGACACTCTAAATTTGTTATACTACAGTAGATACCAGAGCAATCTTGATTGAAAACAAAAGCTTGATATTAACCCTTTGCGCTCGAGAGGTGACTGTTAGTCGCTAAACGATAGTTTCGCAAATTTTCAGATTTTAGTTAGTTTGTTTATTATTCAGGCTCAGAGGTTAAATAGTCATATGTGTAAATTTTAGTATATCACTTAACTAAACTAAATGACATTTAATATAGGCGAATCTTAGTAAATATTTCGAATTTGAAAGTTGTTGAAGTTAGTATCGTCAAACGACTAAGAGTCGCCTCTCGAGTGCAAAGGGTTAAATTTCATTTAGTCGAATAGAACCGAACATAATTGAAAGTTTGTTTAAATATCTAAAAATCTCATATCTTTTCGACTGATAAACTACATAAACTTGTACTTCAGGTTTTGTTCGGTTAATCGCCTTCCACGATGACCAGCATGCAATATCCATCGTTCGAAGAACGTCGAGAACCGAAATTGGCTGCTCCAACCGATTTTCCTCGTTCCCGTTCTCGACGAGATCCCGTGGAAGAATCTCGCGCGGCGCACTTGACCAATCGAGATCCCTTGTTTCTGTTCCCCCCCTCGGCTTTGCCGTTGTAACGCTCGTGCAATGTAAAATCGACTCGGGAGAGCAGAATTTCAAAGGCGAGCACGTCGATCTGCTATCGTTGCCCTGCCGGCTGCTCGACGAACAACTTCGTGAGATCTTGCACGGTGCTGTTGTATAGCGCTTTCGGGAAATCCGATACGGAAGACAACGGGGATGCATCAACTTGTCAAGCTGTAATACCTGACCTCTCCATCCTTCGACGAGCGCTACTTTTCTCTCTCGCCTCTCGTTCGTTTATTTTTGTCATCCTGCGAGGCTTTAGTAAGGGGACGCGAGGTCTTCATTTTTGATAGCGAAAAAAGCTCGTTCGTCTTGTAGAGTATGTTTATTTGTTGTACGGTACAAGGTTGATCTGGATTGTGTTATGCCGCGTCCACACTGCTGTTCGCGAACAGCGAGCAGCGAACTCCTCAGCGAACAGCGAACAGTGTTCGCTGGGGAAGCGATATATAGGAAATGTTCTATAAAATGTAGAACGGAAGATGGAATTCAGGTGTGAAAAATAAAAGTGAAGCGATTAAAACTTAATAATAGTATATTTAAAACAATTTAACAAAACAACTTAAACGACTTTACAACTTAGCAACTTTAACACTCTTTCTACGTTCACAACCAAACCTTTCTGTCTTCACCGTCCAATACTTTCTGCCTTCACCGTCCAATACTTTCTGCCTCGCGCTCGCATTTTCCCCGTCATATATTCTTCCAAACACTCGTTTCCTTTCATTCTAATTGTCAACCTTTCTCAATCTACGCATTCGGTCACGACCACCCAGAATTTCTCAGTCGCACTGTTTTCTCAAGTTCTCATCTTTCACGCCTTAGAAACATTCGAGCCAAAACATTCTGCGTTCGCACGACAATCGCCCAACTCAAGTACTCTTCAGACTTTCCCAAACTCGCATCCGCTCGATCGCATTCCTACACTCGGCCGTCCTGCACTTACATCTGCCCTCAGATGTTTATTTCATCTTCCAATTTATGCCATAGCCCAAACACGGCTTAACATGGTCTACGGATGGTGACGTTCGTTGAGGACCTTCGTGGTCGCCTGCTTTCTGTACAACATATCGGTCGTTCCGCGAAACTCTTAAAATTACATGGTTCCTTTTCCTCTTACGATCGTAGGTCTTTCTATTTTCTACTTGAATTCTAATCAACGACTCTTTGGCGCTTTTTCTAATTTTATCGAAATTTGGCATTATCCTACGTAAAACTAAATGAAACTTATCATCTACTTTTTTATACAACATATTTCCTCTTAAAACATAATCCTCAACTAAATTATCACTACTTATAATTTCTAATTCCTTAACTAAATCAGGGTCTTTTTCCTTTAATTTCATTCCGCTTACTGATGCACTCTCTTCGCTCTCATCCATCACCATACACTCAGACAAACGATTTCTACTTAATTTATCAACCTGTAACATACTTTTTTCGGCTTCATGCTTAATATTACATTGTAATTCTTTTCTCGCGCTTTGATGAACTGGTACATTGTCTTCAACTACAATCGGAATTTTTAGATTACTATCGCACGTTTTCATCGCTTTATCTTCTTCTACTAACTTTAAAATAGTGGAACCTTGCTCGGCGTTTACAATATTCGACGTTTCATTGGTATCCTGAATTTCGTCTTGAATCGAAATTTCAATTTCAACGGGTTCTATTTTCACGTTTTCATTATTCTTTATTTCGTTCTTGATTTTTGCGGTTTCTTTACTTACAACACTTACTAGATCAACACTTCGTGAAACAAAATTTACTTCATGATACATTCGTGAAATTCCTGAATTTTCGCTTTCTATACGCGGCGGTTTAAGAATTGTAATTTTACCTTCTACCATTGTAATTACTACAGCATTTAAAAAATCACGGCCTATTATCAATTCATGTGGTGTTACTTGATCTGAGACTACTCTAACAATCGCATTGTACGTGTTTCCATCTATTTCTAAATTTGCCTGAAACTCTCCTAATGAATGATTGGTTGTCATGCCCATGCCGATAAAAGAAATATTATTTGCTTTTAACGCGGGTGCTCCTATTTTGTCATGTGTACTTTTGCGCATTAAACACAAATCGCTACCTGTATCTATTAATGTTGGGACATTATAACCGTTTACTTTAACTACTTTATTATTTTTATTACTTAATGAACTGATGTTGTAACTTTCTGTCGGCTTCGATACTTTCCTTGTACAATTTGTTGAAATATGCCCGTACTCGTTGCAGGCAAAACATTTGGTACCCTTGATTCTGGTCGGACACTCCGCTGCCAGATGTTCCGTCGCTCCGCAAAAGTAACATCTTTTAACCTCGTTGTTGCCTTTTCTTCGGGTTCCTTCCTGACCATTGTCCATCCTGGGCTGACCGCGTGGCTGTTTATTAGCGGCATTGTTGATGTATGGCGCCTTCTCCTTACCGCGCCATGGGATCCTTTCAAAGGCCTCCAGTAGGTCAGTAGTCGACCGAAAACGGTGTGTGTACGCCTGAATTCTTAGATTTTCATCGGGCATTCCCTCAATTATCTGCTCGATGACCTCTTCTTCGTCGTCGACTGGTACATTATTCGCCAAGATCATCTTCTCGTGCACGTAGTCACGAAACGTTTCGTCCTTCTGCCATCGCCGCTCATCGAATTGTCTTCGCCTTCTTGCTTTACTCAACGGCTGATGAAACATACGTTTCATTTCCCGTAAAAAACTGTCCACATTCATCTGTATGTATTCTGGCCTTGAATGAAACCAGTCATACGCTCTACCTTTCAACTTCATTATAATGATCATCTTGCAATCTCCTTCCGAAAGATTGCACCAACTTTGTATTAATCGAAACCTTTGCTCCCACTTGTCGAATGGCACGCTCACCCCGTCAAACGGACTCAACATGTCCGCTACCTGGCTAAGGCTGGGCTGCAGGTTGAACGGCGACGTTACCGTAGGCTGCGGCGATGCCATTGACGATGGCGACAACAGATGTGCTGGGTCGGTCATTGTTGCTGTTTCTTCGTTTATGACGCACGTACCCTCTGCACTTGCTATCCTAGCAATCAATTCCGCTTTTCTTCCGCAGGTTTTCAAACTCTTCTTTCTTGCGAGGGATTTCAACTGTTCTATCGTGCACTTCTTTAATTGTTCAATATTCATTTACCACACAACTTCACAACGTGTCACTGCACTTTCAACACTGTTCACACCTGATTGTTCTACTAAATATTGATCATCGATCACTTGACTCTACAATCCCGGCTCGAGCCCCCAATTTTATGGGAAATGTTCTATAAAATGTAGAACGGAAGATGGAATTCAGGTGTGAAAAATAAAAGTGAAGCGATTAAAACTTAATAACAGCATATTTAAAACAATTTAACAAAAACAACTTAAACGACTTTACAACTTAGCAACTTTAACACTCTTTCTACGTTCACAATCAAAACCTTTCGTCCAATACCTTCCGCCTTCACCGTCCAATACTTTCTGCCTTGTGCTCGCATTTTCCCCGTCATATATTCTTCCAAACACTCGCTTCCTTTCATTCTAATTGTCAACCTTTCTCACTCTACGCATTCGGTCACGACTACCCAGAATTTCTCAGTCGCACTGTTTCCTCAAGTTCTCATCTTTCACGCCTTAGAAACATTCGAGCCCAAACATTCTGCGTTCGCACGACAATCGCCCAACTCAAGTACTCTTCAGACTTTCCCAAACTCGCATCCACTCGATCGCATTCCTACAGATATA
>JAOPTO010001148.1:0-40532 GCA_033822845.1 Tetrapedia diversipes
AAAGCAAAGGTAAAATAATTAGTTTATGTATTCGTATGAATATTCATTTATTTATTTATTTACTTAATACACTACTGATAACAGGAAGATAGGAAGCCCAGGAAAATCGTTTAAAGTGTCCACATATTAGTCGCACCAATTTTTCTCGTTAACACTATTCCTACCGACACTTCAAGTATACCTATTCCTATCGCGACATTCCCACGTAAGACAGACTACAAATTTTTCTCAAAAAATGAACAATGAAAAGAAAAAGTGAATATTGAAAGATGTATTATACGTACAGTGGCTCCAAAAAGTATTCGTACACTGTATAATAAGGAAATTCATCTACTTCTGAAATTCTGATTTTAATGAAACTTTATGTGTGCACAGAGCATGGTGTATCCTGCATGGAGCAATTCTTTTGGCGGCAAAATACCTTTTAAGGGGGCTGATAACGAATTTCATAGTTTCAACGATTTTTCACGCTTTCAATACAAGCTTTTCTGTGTTCTTTTTTTTATGACAGGATGATAGAGTATTAAAAATTAAACATTTTCTATTTGAAAGGTTTTACTTCATCAAGTACCATTGCAAAGTTATCTTTAAAAAATGAGAGAAAATTCAGAAACTTCAACTCTGGTTTCACCCCTTTAAAATGGCATTTAGATGAAAAGAAGAGATTAATTGATACATATACTATTACGATCTACATACCCACAAAGTTTTATCAAATACTTCTATTAGACTCAGAATTTCAGGGTTAAACGAATTTATTTGTGGCATAGTGTACGAATACTTTTTGGAGCCACTGTATGTTCGAGGAAAAGTCTAAAGTTTGAAGGCGATTCAATTATGTTGTATATATGAAATTCTAATCACAATCTTAAAAACGGTCATTTGAAAGGTCATGGTAGGAATAGTGTTAAAAAGTAAAACAGACATTTCGAAGAAGCTTTTGCTCGATGAAAGTGTTTGAAAAGCTATTGGTTCGGAATTTCGGCGCAGCGGAATTGAGAAACAAAACAGGGACAAAGGGGATCCGAAAGCCGGCCCATTGATTCGGTCGAGAAGCCTTTCGGAAACCGTGGACGAATTAGCAGTCGCGACGAACGGGATCGATCGATCATCGGGCGGAGATCGAACGGCGGCCCGTTGTTTGTCAACAAACACGGGAAATATGATATCGAATCGTTCGCCGCTTTTATTGTCGCCGTGCAAACAATAGGGAGATTCTATAAAATAGAAATAGCGCCGATATTGAAACGAAAAATATCGATCGTCGCCCCGCCACTCGATGGTTCTTGTCTCGGTTCTACGGATCGAGTGGAATCGCCATTGAAAATCGTAGAACCAATTCCGATCGAGCGAAGAGGGACCGCGATTGGCGGACCGATTTGCATGAAAATCCACCGTATAACGTTCAATCGATTTCAATGAAGCATGCGATACTTACATATTCTTTTATTCGCCGCGCTCACGGTAATTGTGCGTTAAAAATTTATGGCACGGGCGCTCGGCGATCAATTTAAATGAATGCAACCGAATTTCCCTGTGATTTCTTCGATACAATGAACTTGCGTTAACGTAACGAGGAATCACCGTTGGAATTTACGACAAGTTACAAAATGAACGATGTAAACTTTTTCTCAAGCGTATTATATGTCATAATTAACCCTAGAACTTCTGAGCCTCGATCTGTTACGCGAACTCTTAACCAGTTAAGGGGGTATTCTAGTCTAGAACCTTCAAAAAATCAATTTTTTTTTTATTTCATTTTCTGAAATTATATGCCTTTGAAAATATTTGTACCAGTGGATATTGTTGGATTTGAAAAATTGATGAAGTTATAAGCGTTTGTCCGTAGCGTGCGACGCACCGTTGCACGGTTCTGCAATAGCAGGTATATTCGTATGAAATACTTTATATGCGTTTTTTTCGAAACCACATTTTTCAAAATAGTTGCCATGATATCTCAAGATCTAGTTGACCGATTACGACCAAATTTGGAGGGTACCTTCAGCACATGTGTCTCTATCGTCCGTACCAAAATTTTTAAAATCTAATGTTTTTAACTGTTTTTTTTGGCACGCTAAATTTGAAAAAAGCACAAAGAACCGATAACCTAACTTTAAAGTGCTGCCAAAAATTTTCTCTTCAATGTTTTTATACACTATTGGTACCGACGATAGTCACGTTCATACTGAACATAATGAATGTTTGTTTGTCCATTTGAGAGAAGAAGAACTGCCGAAATCGTGGCAACCATGCAGGCATGTTCAATTGAAGGGGCACTACTAAACTAGCTGTATCTTCGACAATTATAAATATTTTTTCATGAAAAAAATACTGTATACTTCTTAAATATAGATCAAGACCATGTCACAAATCCCGACACAATGTCTTTATGGTTTAAAAAAAAAAAATCCCAAATAGCACCTAAAAAATTGATCTCTAGACTAGAATACCCCCTTAACTTTGGCGCCCCCTTTTTAAAGCGCGCACTTATACGTGTCGTGAAAATTGAGCGATGACGAGTATACTCGTCAATCACAGAGTAAGTGTCGCTGTTAAAATATTGGATCAAAAAGATGGGTTTATTATATAAAATTGACAATTTTATTACTAATATCTACTCATTTGGTTAACACAAACATATATTACATACATATTAAATGAAAAACACAAGAAAAATTAAATACATATAAAGATAAGAATTTAAATTCCTGTTGTCCTGTGGCGGACCATCCCTGAAGGAATCTTATAATAAATTAGCTTTCCCACTTTTGCGTTTGTCCCTTTTACGCTAACATCTAAAAAACGTTATCATCGCACATAATAAATTCGTTATGTGAACTAATAAGCTGTTTCAGCCGGTGCATGCGGGGGCGCATGAGTTTATCTCAAATTATTTATATTTTTTATTCGTTTGTTTTATTCCGGCCTGGCCTCAACATATTCTAAACATCTTGAAATTTGAGAATATGTTTTGTTTTTCTCAAAAATTACAATTTAAATAGCCAATGGTCACTAGTTTATACGCATGACGAGTATACTCGTCAACACACAAAATCGTGCCACTTCTCCATGACGAGTATACTCGTCAATCACAGTTAACTGGTTAAATGGGGGGGGTTCCTCCCCCCCTTACTTCTTTTTCGTTTTTTGAAGTTTGTTCAGGTTGACGGTCTAACGGTCAGCTCTGGAGTGCAAAGGGTTAAGCGTAATTGATATTAAATAACGGAACTAGACGTAGTTATCGTTTTAACCCTAGAACTGAACCTCGATCTCTTACACTAACTCCTAAAGGGGGGGTTCCTCGAACCCACACTTCTTTTTATACATTTATCCTGGAAAAAGTTATTTTTGGAAAATTTTTTGCAAGGTTAGGATATGTTATAGCTCGTAAACAAGACAATATAAGTTTTTGCGTTCAATTTGTATTGATTTATGTGTATTTATAAAATTAAATACTATTACAAAATAGTATAGTAACGTGCAGCTAGTTTGAACTTGATTCTTCTGATAAACATGAATGGCTGAGTATAGTATTAAATGAATGTTTTTTGCAAACATGGTTTTTGCATTTGTAACAAATTTGCATTGATTTTAATAAACTGTTATATTTTATGCGTCTGCTTTTAGCCTCTAGTATACACTGATAACATCTTCCCTTTTTCGTCGGTTATGTATCTTTTGGTATTTTAGTTCGTAGTGTCTTTCCAGTTAAAGTTCCCAATTAGTTACATAGTTTCATTCTTCGTTCTGTAATTTTTATTGTTTGGAGAAAAGGAGAGCGTGGGGGTCTGCTTCGCGTGATCGCCACGGTCATCGCGACGCGTGGTCAGTTATATTTCTCTTATGCTTACTAATTTTTTACATATAACAATGGGAACTTTTTAATATCAAACTTCAATGTGTATACAATAATAAATAATTTTAAGAGAACTTCTTATAAAAGGGAAATGATTCTAATTTAACGTTTTTCAATTTGTGGGTTCGAGGAACACCCATTAGGAGTTCTAGGGTTAAGGAACTATCATAAATGCAAATTTCACCCTTTTGCCAAAAAAATCTTCAATTTCCTATCAAAATTAGAAGCAAGGTGAATCTTCTGATGTTACTTAGAATTTTTATTTTGATTAGAATTAATGAGCAGAGCCCTTTCGAGGAAACAATATTGTTTATCTATTCATTTTTATTGCCATTATGGCAGAATACTATTTGTTAATTAGCATAGAATACAAATTTTATTTATACCGTTATTTCTCATTAATTAATTAACCCCTTAACGTGCACGCTCGAGTTAATTCGACCGACAATAAAATTTACAACACAATAAAAATTTTGATTATTTTTGTATGTTTTTAATTTTCTTGCCAAGACAACGTTCTAAATTGTGTCTTTTTACATTTAAAAAAAATCATTTTTTTTGGCCGGTTTATTTTCAAAAAAACTGTGCATAAAGAGGTTAATTAATTTTCTTCTATCCTTTCATCTGAAACTTTTGTCCGCTGCTGTACGTTATAATTTTACCGTTCTAGCGACGTTCTATTATATTTCACATGCATACAAACGAAGTACAACACACCACGCAATCGTCTCCAAATACAAAGGGTTGAACAACGGTGTTAAAATAAAAATCGTTCGGTAATCGTCGGCCGGTTATCACCGAGCCTAGCTCCCGGGATTTATTCTCGATCTAATCTATTTTACTACGCCACGCTGCCGACGAACGGGGACCGATCCTTTTAACGGGAACGAGGAGAGGCGGCCGTCCCTTCCTGGGGGATTTTCGGACTTCAGGAAGACGAACGTACGGCGATAACACCGGGACCCGGGCCGGGATCAAGCCGACAGCTCAGAAACAGAGTGCCTCCAATCACCGAGGATCTCCTCCTCTCTCTCTCCCGTCTCTTTTTTGCGTCCTCGTCGACCGAGAATCATCCTATCTCCGTTACGTGACGGCCTAATATCTGCCTAAAAGTTAGACGATATCGTTCGACGGTCCGCGGCCGGGATAGCGATTACCTGTCCCGGGGGAATCGCGCGATTTTTACGGCGACGCTGTAAAATAAGAGAGGGTGTGGAACAAGGACGGTCGTGGGGGTGAAGGTTCGAGGACTCGTCACTTCCGGAAAGGGGAAACGATTTCTTGGGTGGTGAAAGAAGCTTCGCTAAAAATTGGAAATTTTATTTTTCGGTTTACACAACAGGGTGTTCCAGTGTATAGGGTATAGGTATGAGGAGGTGTTATGTGACCTATGGCTATGACGATTACGATCCCTGCTAGGTTAACACGTTGAGCCCGGCGCCGACTTTGCTGTCCTTTCCGTTCAGCCGGCAGCCGGCGAGCGATACAAAGTTGTAGGGTATCGCTGAGAGATAAGGAATTATTCTTTGTTGCGCTAATTTCGACGCCTTTTAGGTGTACGTGTGATTCTGTTCACTATATTTTCGTATGATGTATAAAAAAGTCACGTACGTACCTTCGAGGGGCGATCAATTGGAAAAGACCTACCGAAGTGTACAGATTGTTCGTAAAAAGAAAGTTGAGTTTAGTTTTGAAAATAGTTATTGCCCATAACATTGAATATGTCGGAAAGAGAAAAAAATACTGACAGGTCAAGTGAAATATTTTTATCTTCCAAACGTCGCAGAGTAATACGGTTGTCATCATCAGAAGATGATAATTCATTAGACGGACCGACGCCAGCCAAACGAAAATTCTAGTCCTCAGGGACCGGCGCTGGGCTCAACGTGTTAAGGTTGTTTATTATTGTTATTGTAGTTATTATGGTTATGTATTGTTATTATTAGCATTAGGATTATTATCATTATTGTGGCTGTTGTGTAGGAGTGAGAGAGAAGGAAAAGGAATGGGAAGGGGTGTTTCGTCCGGGACCTGCTAGTGGACTCATCAGTAAGGCTTTCTCTAGCAGGCCCCTGCCTTAGACACAGGGATAGGAAGGAACAGGTCAGAACTCGTATATATAGGAACCGTGACCCGGCTCGAGTACTTAAAAGAAAGATGCTCGCTAGCTCCCTCCTAGTGGTGAGTGTAGGAAGGTCGCCACATTATTATTATTATTATTATATTTCGTTTTCTCCCTTTTTCATGGGGGTGGGGGTCCCGCACTGGACGGGACTTTGCCAATTCCAGCTTGGTTTTTAGCTGTTGTAGTTTAGGTGGGTTCTGGTTATGTTGCATGTATGTAGTATTACTGCTTTTTGTATTTCGCTATGGATATCTGTGGTTATTTCTAATTGTGTTAGGTGTTTTTTGAAGTTTTTTATTATTATTATTATTGTTATTACTGTTGTTATTATTATGATCGTTGGTATTACTATTGGGTATTGGTAGTGGTATAAATGTATTAAGATAGGGAAAGGGATGGAGAAAGAGTAATTGTAGGTAGGTAAGAAGAGCGAGTGGAATAGTGTGAGGAATAGTATGATTGAGATAAGTGTAATCTAAATATAAGCCAAAGAGATGTATATAAAACGGAAGATTTGTATTCCTATATGGAAATCAATAAAGAAATACTAACTACTAACAGGGTGTTCCGGTGATACATATGTCAAACAAATATGTACAACAGCAAACGAAAGTAAATATTTGCAAACCGTACATATTTCCAAATATTGCCTGTGTATTCATTTCCATCGTTATCATGGTAAAGAATTATTTAACATAGGATACGAATTTTATTTATCGTGACATCTCTTATAAGTAAATTTAATTATTTTTGTTGACACCTTTGATCTTGAATTTTTGCCCGCTACTGTACCTTTGCAGAGCAAAATTGCTAATTATTAATCTGAAAGTTGTAGGTACGTTTCTATACAAGATAATGATAGTAATAATCATAGTGAATTTTCGAATATATAGTACATTTATCAAGTTTCTATGAGAAATTACAAATTGGTAATTTTGACCCCTTAACTGTCCGTTGCATTTCTTTCGATCTCAGTTTATCGATATCAATGAATACTGTTTTAAATATTAACACGTTGACTGCCATGGAGGTCACTGGTGACCGGCAGTCAACTTGATAGTGGCGCCACGGCGGTCACCGGTAACCGGCGCGCTCAGATTGGTAGAAAAACAATTTGGAGAAATATCAATACTTATCAATTTTTCATTATTACCATCGTTAACACGTTGAATGCCACGGGGGTCACCGATGACCGGCACTCAACTTGACGGTGGTGCCCGTGGGGGTCACCAGTGATCGGCGCGCTCAATTTGATAGAAATACATAATTTAGAAAAATATCAATACTTATAAATTTTTCATCATCACCATTGTTAACACGTTGAATGCCACGGGGGTCACCGATGACCGGCACTCAACTTGACGGTGGTGCCCGTGGGGGTCACCGGTGACCGGCGCGCTCAAATTGATAGAAATTCATAATTTAGAAAAATGTCATTACTTAATAATTTTTCATTATTACCATCGTTAATGTAATGGTGTGAAGAAATTAATGATGTATAAAACATCGAAAAATAGTTATGCACTATAACTTATTTATCGTAGATAATATTTCAACAGTATATGTATCATGTAATAGAAAATTGATCGTGACGCCACGGGCAAATTCTGTAAAACTGACGTGGCATTCAACCTGTTAAGCATACTGTTTCACAAACACACGAGTCTAAGTAATAGCGAAAATGTTACCGATCAAGAAATAATCGACCAAATATTTCGTCGAGCAAATTACAAATTAATCGAGGGTCATCCCTTTCGGGTCAGCCGTTCCCCATTAATTTCCCGTGGAAACCGCAAGAAATACGAACGACAGCCGCACAAAGGACGATTCAGCTCCTTTTTAAGATTAATTAGTCCACGTCCCATTTACTTCTTCCCCGAGCGCAATAACGCATCGAGTTCTGCGGCGACGCAAAGACCAGGTTTCGCAAAAATCTCGCGAAAACCGTTTAACGTTCGGTACCATGCATTATCGTGAACGGATCGCGCTTGTCCATTGAGACCGGCCGTTCTGGTAACGTGCTGAAATTTACATGTAAAGGGACAGGCGATGAAACGAGGGAACAAAGAGGCTGTATTCGCCCGGAGATTAAACGAGATTGAACGACCTAATCGCTTTAACGTGTCGCAGTGACGGCTTCTTATGGACATCGCGGATTTCGCAACGGCTAGTTCGCTGGAAATGCTTCGAGAGACGCTCGTGGAATCACGAGGGGAAAATATTGGAAAAGAGGAGTTAAAAATAAATAGATTCCAGAAATAGGGCATAGTTCTATAGCGCTCGAAGGGGTTAATTTTGCTCATTTTTAAGCTTATAGTAATCGAGCAATCCGCAGCTATTGTTTTGACAGCTGACAATTATACCTGTTCTGTTTAAAATGTAGTGTTATAATAATAATATTTATAGTTTGACAACCGAGAGACCTGTTCCCGAGTTTAAAATAACGTGGCCGAACGATCGGCTGTCGTTTCGAATGTCGCTTAATAAAATCGCGAGAAGAAGTTGTCCGTCAGTCCGTGGGGAAGTGTATAAATTTATCCGACCATTGTTTTCTACTCGTTTCTATCAATCTTCCGTGATATTTCTCGTTGATCCGCTTTTCAGTTGCCCTCCTTTCATCGTCTTGTCCTGACAAAAATGTTGCGCTGTTTGATAGATGCGTCGGGCTGGATCGTACATTTGACGATGTTGAAATGGAATTATTTAATACCAATTGATGTGGAACGCATACAGTAGCGGGTAAAAATTTGAGATCACAGGGTCGAGGAAAATAATGTAGTGTTATAGTAATAATAATATTTATTGCTATGATTACGGAAATATGGTTACAATATTATGTACAAATTTTACTCTTCGCACGACTCTGCTACACGGTGCAACGTCTAATTCAACTCTGCTCTTTTTCACCAGAGAAAACTGTCGATAGCCCTTGGCCTTTCTCCCACCACGTACCTCAGAAAAATCCCTCAAGTATGGCCATTATTTGGGCATATTCCAAAAACATGACCATATTTGGGCATTCTTCGAGGGCTTCGTGCGTCGCCAAGGGTTTTCCTCAAGCAAGTCTGAATTCTCGCTGTCCACTCCTCACTTTCTGTTACTCTATAAAATTAATTACGATGCTACAAAAATGATAAAATAATTTCTCAACCATTGATTGAAATCCAAGAGAAGCACTAAATTCGGTAGCACTAAAAGATTAACGCCGAAATGTGTGGCCACGGAAAAAGTCATAAGGCGAAGAAAACAAAAATTGACAAGCGTATATATGCGTCCATAGTCCCTACGAACAACTGTCGTCAGACGCATATATGCGCCCATAGCACTCTCAAAAGGTTAACGAAGAAAACCAAAATTGACAAGCGCATATATGAGTCCATATTCCCTATGAGCAACTGCTGTTAGACGCATATATGCGTCCATAGTCCCTACGAGCAACTGCCGTCAGACGTATATATGCGTCCATAGCACTGAAAAGGTTAACGCTAAACGTACCAAGTGGGGTGAAGGAAACAAAAATTGACAAACGCATATATGCGTCCATAGTCCCTACGAGCAACTTCTGTCAAACGCATATATGCGCCCATAGTCCCTACGAGCAACTGTCGTCAGCTGCATATATGCGCCCATAGCACTCTCAAAAGGTTAACGAAGAAAACTAAAATTGACAAGCGCATATATGCGTCCATAGTCTCTACGAGCAACTACAGTCAGACGTGTATATGCGTCCATAGCACTGAAAAGGTTAACGCTAAACGTACCAAGTGAGGTGAAGGTAACAAAAATTGACAAACGCATATATGCGTCCATAGTCCCTACGAGCAACTGCCGTCAGACGTATATATGCGTCCATAGCACTGAAAAGGTTAACGCTAAACGTACCAAGTGGGGTGAAGGAAACAAAAATTGACAAACGCATATATGCGTCCATAGTCCCTACGAGCAACTGTTGTCAGACGCATATATGCGTCCATAGCACTCAAAAGGTTAACGTCCTAAATCCAAATTTTTTCGTCATAATTAATTTTGCTTACCGATACTTCAAGATTTGACGAACAAGGGATGTTTTTCGCGAAAGGTTATCAAAGTTTATCCACGACCCCAACAATTTTCGATCCATAGTTCAAGAAACGCACCCTGGCACAGACTACGATTACGAAATCCGTCGTAGCCTCGCGGGAAAGTCAAATCGACCGGAATCGTCGCCGGAACGGGGTCCAATAAAATCTACAGGTCGATTCGCGATCTCGTATCTTCGAAACGATCGATCAGCCAAGGTCTCTCGACACGCGGCATCTTTTTTTATAGCCGACGAGCCCCAATTTCGAGGTGGATCGCGTTTTATAGCCGCGTCGTTCGGCCGCTGATATTCAGGCAATTAAAGAGACGAGAGTGTGTAAAATTCAAAGGCGATAGCGGCTAGATTGCTTTATCGTTCCGATCAAATTTTTCTAACGCTCCGTCGCGACCATGCGTGTACCTTCGCCCGGTTTTCGACCATTTTTTCCCTTCCTTCCTCTTCTTTTTTTTTTCGTCCGTTTCTCTGACTGAGAAACGCGTTTCAACTTCAGGGACGTAGTTCTGGGTTATCGAGTAACGGTCGAGCGGGATTTCGATGCGTGCACGTGAAACGTTCTACGAAATATCCTGCCCGTGTCCGTGGCGCACGTTCTTCGCGAATAGAATTGAATTTATCGGGGGTTGGAAACAAATTCTTGTCGATTCGTGTGTTTTCCTTTTCGAGGCGGGGGATATAAAACTTTAGGAGGGACAATTTGTAAAAGCGGAGATGTATTTAGAAAACTGGAAAAGCGTTCAAAAAATTCGGCTGAAAAATTGAGATTGTTTCAGATTTAAGATCTTATCTGCAAAGTTGATTTCAAATTGGATTCGTTGTTACGTCTATTTTTATTTTTATAAATCATTCTTCTTAACCCTTTCGCTGCGGCGGGCCTCGCCACGGAGTGTCTTGTGTGGAACGGATCGCTGTGCTGAAATTGCGAACATTAAACGCAGATAGTCTTCAGCATTTAAGACCAAGACTTTTGTCTCAGAAACGACTTTTTAACTTTTACAAGCAAAATGATTCATGTTCATAATTTTTCTACGAACAGATTTTTAATTCAATAATACGATTAATATTTTTATATTGTACAACAAAATAGTAACTAGATAGATAGATAGATAGATAACTTTATTGTTTTCCCAATGGGATTACAAGAGAGTTCCGTTCCTTTACATCCTCCTTATTTTCTCACCTCGCTTATACCTTATATAAAAATTTAATTAACAAAAATAAAGTACAGCTAAATTAAAATTAACAATAAATATAAAAAAAAAACAAAATTCCTGAATAATAATAACCTTACATACTATTATATTTATCAAAATAGTAACTATAATTATAACATAATTTTGACCAATAACCTTTTAATAATCATATTTTCTATGAAACTCCTCGAAACACGGATAAAACTTGACTTTTGGCTCCATTTTTATGGTAGATGATAGGGTGACTATAGTCACCCGTCGTGTATACATGGCATCTTGTGGCCGGTAACTATAGTCACCCGTAATAGCGAAAGGGTTAACCCTTAGCGCTCCGTGCAATTCTTTTCTTCATACGCAACAGTCTCTTTTCCAAAAAATTCTGATTTCTTCGTAAAAAATACGTCTCTACCATTGCTCAGCTTTACATCCTTGACACAAGATTCTTTTATGTCTTTAACTATAAAAATAGGTCGGAAAATAATTTAATGACAAAGCATCTGGTATGTAATCGTTTTAAATGCACAATGTCTCCACAGCGGAGCCAGCGGAGCGCTAAGGGTTAATATAATTCTTAACAAAATTACGATTACCGTAGAAGTTGAATCGAGGGGTTCGTGAATTTTCCAACTCAGCTGAATAATCAAAGGCGAATCAATCGAAAAATTAGGTGTCACGAGAGAAATTGTAGGCCGTTCAGAAAATTGTTACCGCAAACGTAACGTTCGTTCTCGATCGTGCAACGTCTGAGCCCGGTGACCGTGGAGCAACAAAAATTGTACCGGAAGCGGGCGCGCATCCGCTTACAGATATATGCAAATCGAATTTGTATCGGGAACTATTCGGTTTCGCAGTGTTTTTCGCCGATTCCACGGCTTGGCTCGCATACAATTTTTACCAGGCCGATAGAACAAGCCGGGATCTAATTCACTACGTGTTACCGTATCGGAGTGTCCCGGCGAATGAATTTTGTAGAAGCCGCCGGCTCGCAGCGTGTTCCCCAGGTTTACCTTGCCGCGCCGTTCGCATCACGGTTTTTCATCTTTTTTTCCCCTTGTACTCGCCTCTCCTGCCCCCGCTCTTTTTTCTCTCCCCGGATAAACCATTAGTTTGTAAAGCGCTTAACATTCATGGGATTGTTGCGAGCGCATGAAGTGCGCGGGGATTGATGGTGCGTCGTTTGCAATTTCGCGTGGAAAAATATGGCTTACTCTGGCCATCGTTTTGTTTAACGCGATGGTGCGCTGGAACCGAAAATGGCCCCGTGTTACGTGCGACGAAAAAAAAAAAAAATTGTTGCCAACCGCGCGGGGTTCGATGACTGGACCGGTGGATCTTTAAATGCGTCGTATAAAATCAATAATATTGCATTCGAGGGACTGAAAATCATTGATAATCCTTAACCCTCCGACTACTGAAGCTTGGCGGCCTGGCCATGGGTCTTTCGAGACCCTCACGGATATTTCACTAATGCATATTTAGAGCCGTTCATGCGGCTCACCAATGCTACGCTACCCAAAGTGATGATCGCTCGAGGCCGAGGTCCTCACCGATACTGTATACAATGACAATCATCCGATTCATAGGAAGATATAGGAGGGTATAGGAACAAATAATAATGACGTGAATTATCAAACGTCGAAGCTATATTTATTGTATATTTACGTATTGTCACGTATGCTATATAAAATTTGCTGGATTTTTCTCGAATGGCCACTGCAAATGGGTCTTTCATAATTATCGCACACGGCTATATATTTATTATCATTGTCTACACAAAGACAATATTAAATACTAAAATATAATGCTAAAATGCTAAAACAATAATAAAAGTACGGAAATATAAAGTAAACTTTGAAATAAAGAATTGTTTCGATTTGCTGCACATGTTTCTTCTTCAGAGCGTTGCCAGAAACTGACTGTCGTCGGTTTCGTTACTTCGACACTCTGAAGGAAACGTATATGTGTTAGTGCGATCGTCACTTTTCTCCTACCACACAGCACCCGTCGTTGCATGCGTTATCGCTTTCAAGGGACTCTCAGCATGGGTTACGAAAGACCCAGGGACCGCAGGCGGTTGAGGGGGAGAACTGGAAGTGTTCTTCAGAGTTCCCGGTGCTCTCCCATTTCGCTGAAGATGGCCACCGTGGAGGTTTTAGCAGGTAAAAATCCTGCATAACCTCGCCACCCCCCCAGGGTGGTGGGGGATCTTTTCGAAGATTTCCTCCACGTAAAAAAAAAAAAGGAAAAAAAAAAGGGCCGCAGGCGGAGGGTTAAAAGACACTGATTGTTTACTTGCACTGTTATTGATCTATTACTGGGCCAATGATGATCTATTACTCGCTTGATCATATCTAAGATTGCACTCTTGCGTTAGACAAACATCCGTGTGGGTCGCTAAAGACCTTGTTACCGTACGACGAGAGACCCTACTCCAAGGGTTAACCCTAGAACTCCTAAGGGTGGGTGGTCCTCGAACCCACAAATTGAAAAACCTCAAATTAGAATCATTTCCCTTTTATGAAAAATTCTCTTAAAATTATTTATTGTTGTATACACGTTTAAGTTTGATATTAAAAAGTTCCCGTTGCTATGTGTAAAAAATTAGTAAGCATAAGAGAAATATAACTGACTACGCGCCGTGATGACGGTGGCGATCATGCGAAGTGGACCCTCACGCTCTCCTTTTCTCCAAACAATAA
The DNA here is from genome assembly GCA_033822845.1 of Tetrapedia diversipes. NCBI lineage: Eukaryota > Metazoa > Arthropoda > Insecta > Hymenoptera > Apidae > Tetrapedia > Tetrapedia diversipes. The sequence goes on from JAOPTO010001148.1 coordinate 13,952, forward strand.
AAATTACAGAACGAAGAATGAAACTATTTAACTAATTGGTAACTTTAACTGGAAAGACGCTACGAACTAAAATACCAAAAGATACAGAACCGACAGAAAAGGGAAGGTGTTATGAGTGTGTACTGGAGGCTAAAGCAGACGCATAAAATATAATAGTTTATGAAAATCAATGCAAAGTTGTTACAATTGCAAAAACCATGTTTGCAGAAAATTGTTGGATTCCTATCGTTCCTTCCTATCAACTATCCTATCGCAACAGTCATCCGTCCAATAGTCATCCTATTCCAAACATTGTACTGCTTGAACCCTCACTTTCTACTGACTCATCCACGTCCTTTGGCCGCTAACTCATCCGTACCCCTTGAACTCCAAATTTTCCTCATCCTATCTCATCCCTACCACTCTACTTTTTCTAACATTTAAAGGTACCAGATTCCAGATCACCAGCACTTAGAGTTCAGTCCACGACAGTCCCCGCTCGACCTCACTCTTAAGAATAAACTTTTTAAATAAACCTCGTGTTACGGTATTTCTTCTCACCGGGAATACAACAAAATATTCATTTAATACTATACTCTGTCATTCATGTTTATCAGAAGAATCAAGTTCAAACTAGCTGCACGTTGCTATACTATTTTATAATAGTATTTAATTTTATAAATATACATAAATCAATACAAATTGAACGCAAAAACATATGTTGTCTTGTTTACAAACTATAGCGTATCCTAAAATTCCAAAAAATTTTCCAAAATCAACTTTTTCCAGGATAAATGTATAAAAAGAAGTATGGGTTCGAGGAACCGCCCCTTAGGAGTTCGCGTAACAGATCGAGGCTCAGGAGTTCTAGGGTTTAAGAGCCGTCGAAAATGGACAGTTTTCACCGGAAACGGAATCCCGGTTCCGTTCCCGTGATATCGTCGCCTGGGTAACACGGTGCGCGAAATTTTCGGCGCTCCCGGCGGGATTTATCGGGACATCGTTGTAAACCGGTGACGTTAAGCGCACGTGCATCCTGGCCGGGATCCCCCGTTGACATCGCCATGGATGTTCCATGCGCGCGCCACCACCTCACGTAGCCGCTTATTCCAGAGCGGATTGCCCGCAGCGAGATAATAAGCCAACACGCGTACGAGCGCGTGACGCGCGTATGGATGCTCGCCTCGGACCTCTACAGCTGTTGGAATAATGAATTTAATAATTCCCGTGTAGCCCGTTGTACCGGGGACGATTTTGTGCGTCGGGTCGCCCGGCGCGGCGGTTTTGTCGCGGGGTTAACGATGCGAATTAACCCTTTGCACTCGAAAGGTGACAGTTAGTCGTCTAGCAATTTGTAACTTTACAGATTTTTAAGTGCAAAATATTTACTAAGTTTCGCTTATATTAAACTTCATTTAGTTTAGTTAAGTCATATACTAAAATTTACATGTATAACTGTTTAACTTTCGGTCTGATTAACAAACAAACTAACTAAAGTCTGAAAGTTTGCGACACTATCGTTTGGCGACCGACAGTCGCCTCTCGAGTGCAAAGGATTAAAAGCGATGGAAACGGAAGCGATTCGCGAGCGTTTCTCGCTGGAAACTGAAGTATTCCATTATTAGTGATTTTCTTATGTAGGGATTATTTATTGGCCGATGGGTTTTTACATAAACTACGAGCTAATGCAACGACTTCTAATAACGCACTGTGAACTATATCTTATAACGAACTCTGAACTATGAACTATGAACTATGAACTCTAAACTAAAAACTCTGAACTATGAACTCTAAACTAAAAACTCTGAACTATGAACTCTAAACTAAAAACTCTGAACTATGAACTCTGACTAAAAACTCTGAACTATGAACTCTGACTAAAAACTCTGAACTATGAACTCTAAACTAAAAACTCTGAACTATGAACTCTAAACTAAAAACTCTGAACTATGAACTCTAAACTAAAAACTCTGAACTATGAACTATGAACTAACGCTAATTATCGCGAGGCTCCCTATTTATTTGCCTCGAGCCTGATAGGCGGTTCCTGTCCTTACCAATCAGGACCTTCGGAAAAAATGCCCGCCTTCGATATCCCCACGCGTTTGCATCTAGGATATCAGCCGTCCACATTTTCTTCGAGGATCAGGTTTACGGCCGCGACCGTTTATCCTTACAACACAGGCGTTGTTTAAAGCGGTGCCGGAAAGATAACGCAGCCCCGAAAAAATAACACGAAGACACCTCGAAGTTTAATCCGCGGTCGCCTAAAGAAAGCAATGGCAATCGGCATTCGTTATTCTCTGTCGCTCTGCGCTATACAAAGGCCCTATTGATCTGTAAATTGCCTACACTTAACTCCATGAATTTTTTTAATTTCTCTTTCATAGGCATACTGTTCCGCATTAACGTAGCTTTTGTTGTTTCACTGCTTTTGATCTCACTGCCACTGCATGGGTAAATTGTTGCAACGTGTCTTGTGGATCTGCCTGCGGGGGAAGATTTGACTACTGGAGGTGCTTTTAATTTATCTGCATATGTTATCGAACGCAACAACGTTTCTTAATTTTTAAGGTGACGTATTGTTCCGGCTCGTGTGATGATGCCCATTCCTTGATTATCACCTTGACTCAGATCGCGGATGGCGCAATTTTAATGAGGAATAATGTTATACGTTTCGTTTGCCTTGCTTCTCTTTATTTCTTTTTCTGGTTTTTGGGCGAAGGTCGATCGCCTTTTTAAGGGTTTGGAAAATAGGAAATGAGAGAGGGAAGTTGACAACTGTAAGGTGGAGGGAAAAATTCTGAAAAGGGAAATCACTGGTAGAAGGGGGTGGTCACCCAGATAGGTTAGGTTCTGACCCAGGGGATACACGATGGTCAGGCCCAGACTTCGTGGTAATAAATCAGAGCCGATTTTTTATGATACAGACAATAAATGTAGATCCCTAACAGCATACGTGATTGGTTTCTTTACATCTGTTTTTAATTTATTTATACTTGTTGTGGCGCCTTGAATTGCTTTGCTCTTTTTTTGACTTCGTTCTTTGAAATGGATCCTCTTCGATCTACGTTTCAACTTGCCATCGAAAGTTGTACGAATTGCAGCTATAATAATGATAATGGCGAAAATAAATTAAAACGCTATGTTTGATTTTTGAAATAGAACTTTGCTCTTATTCGCGTTCTCAAACTGACCCTGTTCGTTCACCTTAGGTTCGCCTTTCGGTAGTAATTAACCCTTTCCACTCGTATGTCTCAGCGTATACGACATCACAAGTTTTATCGTGGAATTTTCATTTTTTTTTTAATTATACTCATGAAATGTTACAGCTAAGTATGCTAATAACGTATTAGAAAGGTTTTGTTTTGATTGAATAAAAAAAGAAATTCCAAGTTGGCGGTAATTCATGGTCATATTAAATTCGAGTGCAAAGGGTTAATAGTAATGTAGGAGCCAGAAATTACCCATAGATTTATTAAGTTTTATTTATACTAATTAAGATTTAAGATTATGAAGGTTTAGTGGCGAAATTATTTCGTGGGGCGGCACTGCCTGCGCGGAGGGCAGAAGATCGTGAGCGAGCGAAACGGAGTTGTTGTAAAAACGATTTTGTCACGAGATGTTGTTTTTTTTATTATATAGAAGACGTCCATCCTTTGTTCAGTCCGTGCGCAATGTTCATGTAATTGTAACCTAACTATCTTTTGTACTATTTTAAAATATATAATCTTTTATTAATTGTTTCCTACAGTAATGATCGGTCGTTTTCACGTTAAATTCTCGGATTGGCCTTTCTCCGTTCGCAATTACCATTGTGAAACAGGATAGGGAGTAAAGAACGATAGGAATTCTGAAGTAATCTCCTTTTTTTTGGACGCATAGGTACTCGATCGACCGATTCGTGGAACGAGCCGCAATTTGACGCTACGTGACCCCTGGAACCATCCAGATTGATCGTTCGTTCACTCGTAATAGATTCACCAGACTTTTCAACCATCGACTTTCATGGCGGTTGTGCTGCTGTCGCTCCTCTTTCTCCCCCCTTTCTTCTCCTTCCCTCGTTTTATTGTCGCGGTCATCGAGACGCATTCGGAAGGCGATACGAGATCGTGGCTGGATTTTCGAACGAGCATCGTTCTCCCTTTGCCATCGCGATCTCGCATTATGTCGACGAGCGCGCGTGTTTTAGCGAGGATCGACCTCCTATCTCTCCCCCCTACTTCGATTTATATCTATCGAACGAATTATCTTTGAACGCCTTGAAAGAACCTTTCGAATCGCCGAAGCATTTCTTCCCTATCGAACGCATTTAGCTTTAATTTGTTTGAATTAATTGACGCTACGGAGTGGCTCCCTTTTCACCTCTAAGTTGTTGAATTATTTTCTCAGGAACCTCATTTGTTAACTCTTGGCCTACCGAACAGCACTAACTGTTGTAGAAAAAATGTGGGATATATCCGGCACCCGTAACGAAAGGGTTAATATAAACAATACATCCCTTGCCGCCTTGGGATTTTATTCATACCTTGTAACAACTTCTCTCGCCAGGCACACCAGATATCCAATCATAAATCGGCATTCTTCACACTTTTCTAAAATCGTATCCAGTCGATCGCGCTCCCACATAAATACAGTTTGTTATAGTGTAGGAATTATTTATTGACCGAACGGTTTTTCTACATAGACTACTGTCAGGATAGTCTCTAAAACGACAACTATTACGACGGTGATTATTACAACAAGATGATACAACAAACGATTAACAATTAACGCTGAACGATTAACGAGAGATGAGAGATCTCGCGAGGTTCCCTATTTATTTGCCTCTAACCTGATAGGCGGTTCCTGCCTTCGCCAATCAGGACCTTCAAAAAAATGCCCGCCTTCGATATCCCCATTTGGTGCAAACCTCGGTGACACTTTTGCATTTGGAATATCTGCTGTTCGCATCTTCTTCGATCCGATTTACGGCGGCGACCCTTTATTCTTTCAAACGCGGCAATGTTTGAAGCGGCGCCGAAAAGACAACGCGGCACCTAAGAGAACGCGGCGACACCTCGACTTTGATCCGCGGGCCGCTCAAAGAAATCAATGGCAATCGGCATTTGCCATTAATCTTTGCCGCTCTCCTTATACAAATGCCGATCTCCTTATGCAAATGCCGCCCTAATCCGCAAATTGCCTACAATAGTTAGTTAAAAAAAAGGAAGAGAGGCCTTTACCAGTTCAAGGTTCTGGAGTAAGTGCTGTGTGGTTCATCATAGTCCTCTTTCCAAAGGACTGCATAGCCTTCCCCACTCCGTTGCCAGATCCTAAAGGACAAAGGTCCATTTCTTTATGGTTGCTCGCAATGTTTAGACTTTTCCACGACTAATATAAACAATGCTTCCCTTGGCGCCTGATGGCTGCACGCCTTCAGGGCGTCAGCAATCAAGTGGCGCCTTGGGGTTGCATTCATATTTTGTAACAAGTTCTCTCGCCAGGCACATCAGATACCCAATCATAAATCGGCACTCTTCACACTTTTCTAAAATCGTATCCAGTCGATCGCACTCCCACATAAATACAGTTTCTTATAGTTAGTTAAAAAAATGGAAGAGAGGCCTTTACCAGTTCAAGGTTCTGAAGTAAGTGCAGTGTGGTTCATCACGGTCCTCTTTCCAGAGGACTGCATAGCCTTCCCCATTCCGTGACCAGATCCTACAGGACAAAAGTCCTTTCTTTATCGTTGCTCGCAATGTTTAGACTTTCCCACGCCTAATATAAACAATGCATCCCTCGGCGCCTGATGGCTGCACGCCTTCGGGGCGTCAGCAATCAAGTGGCGCCTTGGGGTTGCATTCATATTTTGTAACAAGTTCTCTCGCCAGGCACATCAGATACCCAATCATAAATCGGCATTCTTCACACTTTTCTAAAATCGTATCCAGTCGATCGCACTCCCACATAAATACAGTTTCTTATAGTTAGTTAAAAAAATGGAAGAGAGGCCTTTACCAGTTCAAGGTTCTAGGGTAAGTACTGTGTGGTTCATCACAGTCCTCTTTCCGGAAGGCTACATAGTCTTCCCCATTCCGTGGTCAGATCCTACAGGACGAAGGTCCTTTCTTTTTGGCGACGCAACGTTAGGCTGTTCGCAATGTTTAGACTTTTCCACGACTAATATAAACAATGCATCCCTTGGCGCCTGATGGCTGCACGCCTTGGGGTTGCATTCATACTTTGTAACATGTTCTCTCGCCAGGCACACCAGATACCCAGTCATAAATCGGTCACTAGCCTAAATTACGGTTTAGGCCCTTTTCAGCGACCACCCAAAATGCGCTGTCGCTAACAAGCGTTCGATGAAACGGAATGGCACAACGAATTACAGGGACAAAGGAACGTCGTCGATGGAATGTGCCTCAGAGTTTCGTCCCGGGGATAATTACGTTTTATCCGTTCGACTCAGAGTATTGGCCGATTCGCGATTAGAAATTGAATAGCTCGACGTTACAAACGTTTCGGGTCCGGCGGAAGTTAGTTTCGCACGGTGAACGGCGTGTTAGCGGCGGAATCGCATCGCCGACTGCGCTTTCGGTGTTTCGCGTCTCCGAATAGGTTTAACATCATATCCGCCTCCCTGCTATCGCGGCACGTAATTCAGGGACGCGAAGTTTCGAAGCTGACGCTGCACGAGCTGCGGATGCATTCTTAGAGCTGTAACGTGCTCGCGCCGTTCGTTAGCCGCCTCGATGTGCAGTCGACTAATTAATTTCGAGTGTGCCTGCGAGCAGGGTTGGGCAATCACGAATCATTGTTATGCGAAATTATTTGAAAAGGAACGTGGCTACGCGTGTACCGATTCGTTTGATTACTTTTCTTGGTCTCGGTTATTTTGTGAAACGACTCATTGAACTGATTCGTCTATATTTATTTGTGTACGTAGGAAAGGTTATCAATTTAAAAATAGAAAAGGAAGGAAAGTGAATACAGTTATAAATGGACGAACCATAGTAAGGCTTCCATTGGCTTCAAATAATTGTAAACGAAGAACAAGCAATTTATTACAAATTCTTCTCAGACAATAAACAATGAAAAAAGAAGTGAATATTGGAAAATGTATTATACGTATATTTGAGAAAAAGTCTAAAATTTAATGGCGATTCAATTACATTGTATATATGAAATTTTAATTTTAAAAACGGTCATTTGATCTCTCATTTTACTTATTTCTAGAAATTTATTTAATACGTTCGCTGAGAGTTTCTCGCTGGGCTCAAATCCGATTGCATAGAAAATTGGGGCAAAAAAAATATGAAAACAGCAAAAATTTTAACTTTTTATTTTTATTTTATGTATTGGATTGGTGGGAAAGTTCTGTCGTACTTTAAATAGGCAGGTAATTTTTCTTGCAAATAAAAAAAAAACATCTGGCTAGTGAGTCATTGGGAATTTTTTTTGTTTTTTTACCTGCTGTATAATGTAAAAGGAATCCTTTTTTTACCGTTCATCGTTTACTTGTGATATTTAAAGCAAAAAACATGTCAGTAGATAAAGTGCATTTACGACACTGCATTTCGTATGAATTCCAAAAAAAGGAAGCAACGCATCGGTTGCATGTAAAAATTTATGCGCGGTATTTGGAAAAGATATTGTAAACGTTCGTACTTGTCAAAGATGGTTTAGCAAATTTCGTTCCGGGGATCTGAGCCTCCAAGAAAGTGATCGATCTGGACGACCATCCAAGATCGATAATGACGTTTTGCGATCCATGTTGGAAAATAATCCACGTTTAACAAGTCGAGAAATTGCAGAAGAGTTTGGCGTTCATCGTACAACTGTTGGAGATCACATTAAATCTGTTGGGTTTGTGTTAAAGCAAAGTGTTTGTATTCCACATGAATTAACGGAAACGGAAAATACGACAGAACTTTCCCTCCAACCCAATATTTCTCTTATGCTTACTAATTTTTTACACATAGCAACGGGAACCTCTTAATATCAAGCTTAAATGTGTAAACAAGAATAAATAATCTTTAGAGAATTTTTTACGAAAGGGAAATGATTCTAATGTAAGGTTTTTCAATTTTTGGGTTCGAGGAACCCCTCCCCTTAGGAGTTCTATGGTTAACGCACGGAAAATGATTTTTCGAGCAGGGATCTAAGTTTTTATTGCAAAAATAAAAGTGAATTCCGGTAGAGAGTGATGTCACCGTTATAGGAACGTCGTATACCGACTAGTGCCGCATGTCTTAAGACGTTACATCCCGTTCTTGCGTGCATATTGCGAATTCCTTCCACGAGACTTACGAATATCGTCCAACAGAGATATGCAATTTAATCCAAAGGAGCACGCGAATAAAACGCGACTTCTTCGGAAAGAAATATCTAATAACGAACACAATGCATGCCCCGGGAAAAGAATAATCTTCCCTTCAAGTATTCCTTCCTCCGCCGACGCGGATATTCGCGATAGCCCAGCCGAAGCGGAGCACTCCGGGCATTGTAAATCATTTCCATTCAAATTTCTGTTCAATTTGTATCCAGACGCGGCGAAAACACCCGGAAACGTGAGCAGAAAGCGTACTCGGAACGGAATCCAAAGGCTAGGCCGGAAGTTCACGTATCAACCTTCGTACGATCCTTTTATTTTCTTCGATTATTCATCCTATCAACCCTTTGCTCTTCAAAGGCCATCTTAAGTAGCTAAACAGCAGAAATCTTATTAAAATTTTAAGCTAATTTTAATATGTTAAACTTCGAAATTTTCGAAACACACTATGTAGCTATTGCTTAATTAAATTGAGATATTAAAATTTAACATAACATCGTTTTATTTTCTTCGATTATTCATCCTGTCAACCCTTTGCTCTTCAAAGGCCATCTTAAGTAGCTAAATAGCAGAAATCTTTACAATTTCCAAGTTCGGTATTAAAATTTTAAGCTAATTTTAATATGTTAAACTTCGAAATTTTCGAAACACACTATGTAGCTATTGCTTAATTAAATTAAGATATTAAAATTTAACATAAGATCCTTTTATTTTCTTCGATTATTCATCCTGTCAACCCTTTGCTCTTCAAAGGCCATTTTAAGTAGCTAAACAGCAGAAATCTTGAAAATTTCCAAGTTCGGTATTAAAATTTTAAACTAATTTTAATATGTTAAACTTTGAAATTTTCGAAACCTACTATTTAGCTATTGCTTAATTAAATTAAGATATTAAAATTTAACATAAGATCCTTTTATTTTCTTCGATTATTCATCCTGTCAACCCTTTGCTCTTCAAAGGCCATCTTAAGTAGCTAAATAGCAGAAATCTTTACAATTTCCAAGTTCGGTATTAAAATTTTAAGCTAATTTTAATATGTTAAACTTCGAAATTTTCGAAACACACTATGTAGCTATTGCTTAATTAAATTAAGATATTAAAATTTAACATAAGATCCTTTTATTTTCTTCGATTATTCATCCTGTCAACCCTTTGCTCTTCAAAGGCCATCTTAAGTAGCTAAATAGCAGAAATCTTTACAATTTCCAAGTTCGGTATTAAAATTTTAAGCTAATTTTAATATGTTAAACTTCGAAATTTTCGAAACACACTATGTAGCTATTGCTTAATTAAATTAACATATTAAAATTTAACATACGATCCTTTTATTTTCTTCGATTATTCATCCTGTCAACCGTTTGCTCTTTAAACCCCACTTAAAACGGCTAAACAGCAGAAACATTGAAAATTTCCTCGTTCGGTATTAAAATTTTAAGTTAATTTTAATATGTTAAACTTCAAAATTGTCTAAACACACTGTTTAGCTATTGCTTAATTAAATTAAGATATTAAAATTAAAATATATAATAACATATTAAAATTTAACATACGATGCTTTTATTTTCTTCGATTATTCATCCTGTCAACCGTTTGCTCTTTAAAACCCACTTAAAACGGCTAAACAGCAGAAACATTGAAAATTTCCTCGTTCGGTATTAAAATTTTAAGCTAATTTTAGTATGTTAAACTTCAAAATTTTCGAAACACACTGTTTAGCTATTGCTTAATTAAATTAAAATATTAAAATTAAAATATATGATAACATATTAAAATTTAACATACTAAAATTTGTTTAATTAATTTACATCATGGCCAACCGCTGCGAGTTTCGAGAATTTCCATTTAAAACGTCTCGAAATTTGCTTAATTTACTCAAATTGTACTGAGATTTATAAGTGTCGCTGCTTAATTTTTTGCCATGCACAAATTTGTTAAGACCCGGTTTCAAAGCTGTTGTCATACGATGCTGGAAAATTTGTTAACCGACGGCAGCGTATGAGAATTCGGTCAGCGGCGAATCGATTTGATGCAACAATGAAACGCGTTAGCGTTGTCACGCGTCAGAGAGGAGACGGCCGCTCGAATTTTGATAAACGATCCCCGGCGATTGCGACAGCAATTAGCAATCGAAAACACAAATGTACCTACGACAGATTGGCTGCTCGTTTCCGAGCTGCATTATTGACGCGGGACAAAGGGCCCGCCGGATGTTTTCGAATTTGTTCATCGACGTGATGAGTGTGCATGACAAATTGCGTGGCTCACGGAATTAATCAAGCATGATCGATCCATGTTTTCGATCAAATACGACGCGCGAACCTTCGATATTTCCGTGAATTTTATAATTACCAATTATGCTTCGGAAAAATGCAACGCAGAAAGGTGTTTGATTAATTTTGCAAGCTACTCTGTGCGCAATCGAATCCTTTGGCGACAGTTTTAATTAGCCAAGGTATCAGTCTATCTAGGCGCAAACGTTTTGAATACCATAAGTACATTTCAAGGCTGGATTCTATTAGGCACCAATTTTTGGTCATTTTGCTTTAAACTTGAAATTTTTATTGTTGACTTCTTACTGAGACCCATAAAATTATAATTCATTTATAATATCAGTCTATTTAGGCGCAAACATTTTGAATACCATAAGTACATTTCAAGACTGGATTTTATTAGGCACCAATTTTTGGTCATTTTGCTTCAAACTTGAGATTTTTATTGTTGACCTCTTACTGAGACCCATAAAATTATAATTCATTTATAATATCAGTCTATCTAGGCGCAAACATTTTGAATACCATGAGTACGATTCAAGGCTGGATTCTATTAGGCACCAATTTTTGGTCATTTTGCTTCAAACTTGAAATTTTTATTGTTGACTTCTTAATGGGACCCATAAAATTATAATTCATTTATAATATCAGTCTATCTAGGCGCAAACATTTTGAATACCATGAGTACGATTCAAGGCTGGATTCTATTAGGCACCAATTTTTGGTCATTTTGCTTCAAACTTGAAATTTTTATTGTTGACTTCTTACTGAGACCCATAAAATTATAATTCATTTATAATATCAGTCTATCTAAGCGCAAACATTTTGAATACCATAAGTACATTTCAAGGCTGGATTCTATTAGGCACCAATTTTTGGTCATTTTGCTTCAAACTTGAGATTTTTATTGTTAACCTCTTACTGGGACCCATAAAATTATAATTCATTTATAATATCAGTCTATCTAGGCGCAAACATTTTGAATACCATGAGTACGATTCAAGGCTGGATTCTATTAGGCACCAATTTTTGGTCATTTTGCTTCAAACTTGAAATTTTTATTGTTGACTTCTTACTGGGACCCATAAAATTATAATTGATTTATAATATCAGTCTATCTAGGTGCAAACATTTTGAATACCATAAGTACGTTTCAAGGCTGGATTTTATTAGGCACCAATTTTTGGTCATTTTGCTTCAAATTTGAAATTTTTATTGTTGACTTCTTACTGGGACCCATAAAATTATAATTCATTTATAATATCAGTTAAAAGAAAAATAAATTAATATTTTTTGATGATTTATTTATTAGGTAACAATATACATATGAAAATATATAGTTTTAGAATTCGTTTTGAAACATACAAAAATCTAAAATTAAAAATTGCAGAATTTTGCTACGCGACCCCATTTGGGATCGCGACCCATAGTTTAAGAAGCCCTGGTCTATATCGACGGCTTGTGCTGGGCGCAGATGTGCGCCCATAGGCCACAGCGATAGTTTTCGCTGGGCGCATATATGCGCCCATAGCAGTCAAAATTTTAATTGCCACTCCAACATTTGAACACCTCACTTCGCGAATTCGCCAGTAAAATCATGAAAAGAAACGGCCAAACGCACCCACCCACATACGCATACTCTCCCCCCCCCCTCTGTCTCTCTCAATTTTTTGTCATCCCCCGTAACACAGTCTGAAAGCACCGATTCAAACGACGAGCGACGTTTCCCGCAGCGATCCAACACGTCCGAACGTTAATTTGTCCGCGTCAACGGCACTCGAGCCATTTTTAAGGCATTAAGGGTGGCTCCGTGCACCCTTTAATAACACCCAGACCCAAGCGTTGCACCGTTGAGGGGAACGAGTGCGAGCGGCGACGGGCGGATTAAGTCCGCGCGGCTTTTTTCATTCGCCCCCGTAAATCTTCGGGCTGTAAACGTACAATGTAGTCGTTTAAGGTGAAGCATAACGCGATAATGCGCGCGGCCCCGCGACGTATAAATGTACACCGCCTCCAGGGAGAGCGAACGCAATTTTCCTCCGGCAACGGAGCGGGCTGGCCGTTTAAATTGCCGCCGCTGGAAAGTTCGGGACCGCGCCATCCGTTTCTTCAACTTTGCACAATTAGGGGCGAGCGCGGGCGGGGGGGAGGGTGCATCTGTTCCGCCTGTACGACGATGGCCACTTTCTGCAGCCCGAATATGTGCTGGGAGATGGTTTAATCCGAGACTGAACTTGGCTCTGACAAGGGAAGGACCCCAACTGTACCACACGGATTTCAACGATCTTTCATAAGATGATAGAGTACATATTGTTAAGTATGTCTGCCAAATATTAGCCGTAGTTACCTATTTGTTTTAAAGATATAAACAATTAAAAACATATACATATTGATGTACCATAATTATAAATTTATAATTGTAAAGCAACAGTGGCGAAGCGACAGGTTGTATGTATTGTGAATCGGAAATTCGACGATCGAATCCCCGTCATGTAAATATTTTTTATATTTATTTTTCTTTTTTCTTTCTCTCTTTAGTCACTATTACTTCACTGTGGTGACACTGTGCATGATGAGTTGACTATCAGAATGATAGTTATCGTAGATGTAAAAAAAATTACAAATCGAAAGTTATTCCGAATCAGGATTACAGAACAAAAGCTTGTTTATTGCAGAATAATTTTTAATTTGTATGTTATCTATGTGTCTAGCTATACAGTTTCATCACAGTGAAATAGTAGTGGGACAGAAAAGAAAAAAAGACAACGAAAAAAAAAATTAAAAAAACTTTAGTCAACTGGGATTCAATCGCGGAACTTTCCGCTTATAAGTCGCACAACACTTCACTTTGCCGTCGTGGCTTTGCAACCAAGGATATACAATCATAACACTTCACGGAGTATGTACCTTTAACCAATTATATCTTTAAAACTATCAAGTAACTACGGCTAATATTTAGCAAACATACTTAACGATATGTACTCTATCATCCTATGAAAGATCGTTGAAATCGGTGTGGTACAGTTGGGGTCCTTCCCTTGTGAGATGCCTTCCGGAGCTGTTACTTTTTAATCACGGGTTGTGGGACGGTGGGGCAGTCTCTGTGGCTGTCCCCTGCCATAATACAACCCAAGAATAAACTTCCTTACACAGGCACGTGGAAAGTCAAGCTGTAGTCTTCGATTCTCGGGCGAATGATCCGATAATAAGATGACGCCGGCGGTTTCGTTGGAAAGGAGTTTCGGAGTCCCCTTCCCCAGTTTGGGAGGGGGGCGGGAGGTATAAGCAAAAAGCTGAAGGTACTCCTTCCACCCAGTGGGGTGGCCGATACACCAGATGTTACTTTTTAATCGATCGGTGGGTGTTTGCGTGTATTAACCCTAGAACTCCTGAGCCTCGATCTGTTACGCGAACTCCTAAGGGGGGGTTCCTCGAACCTATACTTCTTTTTATACATTTATCCTGGAAAAAGTTGTTTTTTGGAAAATTGTTTGCTATGTTAGGATATGCTACAGTTTGTAAACAAGACAACATATGTTTTTGCGTTCAATTTGTATTGATTTATGTATATTCATAAAATTAAATACTATTATAAAATGGTATAGTAGCGTGCAGCTAGTTTGAACTTGATTCTTTTGATAAACATGAATGGCTGGGTATAGTATTAAATGAATGTTTTGTGAAAACATGGTTTTTGCAATTGTAACAAATTTGCATTGATTTTAATAAACTATTATATTTTATGCGTCTGCTTTAGCCTCCAGTATACACTCATAACATCTTCCCTTTTCTGTCGGTTCTGTATCTTTTGGTATTTTAGTTCGTAGTGTCTTTCCAGTTAAAGTTCTCAATTAGTTACATAGTTTCATTCTTCGTTCTGTAATTTTTATTGTTTGGAGAAGAGCAGAGCGTGAGGGTCCACTTCGCATGATCGCCACCGTCATCACGACGCGTAGTCAGTTATATTTCTCTTATGCTTACTAATTTTTTACACATAGCAACGTGAACTTTTTAATATCAAACTTAAATGTGTATACAACAATAAATAATTTTAACAGAATTTTTTACGAAAGGGAAATGATTCTAATTTAAGGTTTTCCAATTTGTGGGTTCGAGGACCACCCACCCTTAGGAGTTCTAGGGTTAAGATGCGTGAATGACAATAAGAAGCAGCAAAAGAATGATAACCGGCAGTGTGCGTGAATGAGATATAAACGAGGGGATGCATCAAGCGAGAAAAATAATTGTATTGTCAATTTCAAATATATCATGTAGTATCGTGGTTAATTCTAAATTTTAATAGAAAGTTGGGGGGATGGACGGCAAGAGACCACAGCAGAGTTATAACACTGCGAATTTCTATGTGCAATAAATTTTATTAATCAAGTATTAACCCTTTCGCTTCGAGCGCCGCTTATAAGCGGCATCCACAAGATGAACTGTGGGTACGAGCGCCGCTTATAAGCGGCATCCAAATGTACTTTGTATTTTAATAATTTTGTACGTCTTTTCATATTTAAAATTGTAAATATACTTGTTAAATTAGAGCAATGATTCTTTTATTCAGCACAGTTGTTATTTAAGACTTTGAAAAACGTATTTATAGAAACCACGCGCACTGTGCATATTTTTGTTGCACGCTTCCGTTCAGTGATGGTATTTCGGCGGACTGGACAACCGAAGCGAAAGGGTTAAGATACGTTTGATATGGCCATAGAGTAGATTGTACTAATTTTAAAGAAATACAAAATGAACAGGAATTTTCAGGATTAACCAATAGATGAAAATTGCAAGCGATTCGATTTTTCTTAGTAAGTTGCGAAAGAAAAGAAGAGTGAAAATTTTTTATTCAATCGCATTCTATTGTGCGTTTGAGCGTGTGCAGTCTGCGCGTATAGAGTCACCGGGCGGTCGATGAATGTTTTATTGAAATTAAAAGAAAAAGGGGAACAACGGGGTTTTCGTTTCGCTCGTCGGTACGAGCAGCCATGGTTCGCGCTCGAATGCCTTTTCAAATCGATTCGCGAAAGAATCTCACGCAACTACGACACCGAATAGCCGCATTGTTTGTAATCGATTTCTTCGCGCCGTCCAGACTCATTATTCCAACGGCTCGCGTTAACGCGTTACCGGTTGGCGGCTTTGTTAACACGCTATTAATAATCCGTTTGGTAAGATGAAATATCTTATCGATCGTTCCCGCCACAGAAGGCATTGTGTTGCCTGCCTGCTTTATTAACAGCTAAAACACCGTCACCGTTTTCTTTCCCCCCTCGCTCTATGTTTGCAAGCGAAATCGATAAGGAAGAATCGATACCTATTCTCGTGCCGTTATATGCTTCTCGTTAATTATTGCGCCAAGAAGAATAGAAACCTAACCTCTGGCAAGAGTCGGAATTCTACGCGCGAACATTTTTTATAACTAACAATTTCTCGTACCTTCTATTATAGATCGCATAATATTCGCGTTTCAACGGCGATAAAAGATACAAATTTTTGCACAGACCTAACAAAAAGGTTAAGGTGGAATGGGGCAAGATCGTAAACGAACTAAATTTATTCAAATATACATTAAATTGTACAAGGTAAGGTGTAGAAGTCTGTATTGGATTGTTATGAAGCGATCGGTATAGATGTCTCTCCCATTATAAATAACTTTTCCCGCTTTTTCGACTTTTAAAAAGTGCGACTGTTTATCAAGCACTCATCTAACCTAGAGTTGTCGAACAAACTATCGTTGTTTTGCAGCAAAATTTGTGTCCTTTGCACTTATTTTTGGTAAGTACTAAGAACGTTGTTTAAAGTTTACGTTAAATAAATAAATTCTTTTAATTGTTTGAAATTTATCGAGAAAACCACTACCCCGGTCTTGCCCCGGCAAATATTAGTGCACGGGGTAAGTTCGCAGTTGTCTGGAGCCTGCACAAAGCTCAAGGATTTTTTTTTATTTTTATAATTTCTTGCTCAAATTATGTATTTATAACCTTTTTAGATCCAAGTTTGTTTCTTTTCAAATTTATAGTCATTAAAATATTAAGCTAATTTAGGGTCTTTTATTTGAATAAACTTTTCTCCTCTTATTAACTTTCCTACTTTTCCTACTTACCAATGTTTATAAATGTTTAACTTTTAAACTAAACAACTTATTTTAATCTAGTAAAAAGCATTTTGTAAATAGCTTATGAATAATTACAATTTTGCCCCATAACATATAAAGGTAGATCTCAATCAGTTTTAAACGGCTATTTACGAATTTCCCCCATACACGGGGTAAGTTCGTAATGTTTGTTACTCTTTTTTATTTTCAATCAATGTTGTAATTTCTAATGTAAGTTGGCGTTTTTTGTCAATGCGAATTATAGAGTATTTACTTCACTCCACTTAATACCAATAATTATAAGTTAAATATTTCAAATATAATTTAAAGAATAAATGATTAAAGTCGAATTTAACAAAATCCGGTACGAACTTACCCCACTCCACCTAAACAGTTTTTTGAACGCCTTTTAATTTTATGTATTTTAAAAATACAAAGCTCGATGATGGAAGGTAACAGAAGTTCTGATTATAATATTCGAATAAGGGAAATTCTACTATATACTAACATCTTATATACACTATTACACATTCTATGTCCTAGAAACGATGGAACTTAAAAAAATTCTGTTTAACCCTTTGCAGGTTTCGCGAGAAGCGACACATAGTTTGTCCAATAATACTAATTTCAACAATTTTTGAAGCACTAAAATATTTATCAAGATTCATTCATATTGAATTTCATTCGATTTAAAAACTTATTCACGTGACTATTTAACCTGTTTGATTTGAAAATTTGCGAAATTATCATTTGGTAACCGAGAGTCGCCTGTTGTTTGAAAAATGTTAAATCAAACCCTCTCCGATCAATTCAGCGCCGCCTTTTTCTTCTCCTCGATCAGTGATCGAGATTCGACGTAGTCGAGATCCTCGGAAACTTTCTTAAAGACCTAATGCATATCCTAGACGCGTGTGCTCCCGGTTTCGTAGCCACTATGGAACGACTTCGAGGTCCAGGTGACAGTTTCTCGGTCGTGTCGATGTGGAACGCGGCAGATTGCCATTCCTCGAGATCGAGTCGAGCCGCGAAATTGCGTCCAGCGTCGAACCGAACAGCCGACGCCATGGCGGCGCCATCGAGCATGCCTCGGATTTTCGCCCCGTAATTGGATATGAACCATCGCTTTGAGACAAAGCTTCTCGGCCTCGGTTTCCGGTTATTCTCCCCCTCCCACCCTCGCCCCTCCGCCAGGAAGATCGTAACCGGAGGAACTTTGATCGAGGCACGATCGCGGAACAGGACTCGTGCTCCTCGTGCAACGATCGAGGTCGGAGGGTGGAACCTTCGAGTGGGATAGGGTTCCAGAAGCAGTTGATCGAACGAGCGTGGCCGGAATCGCGTGCTTCGTGGAGCGTTGATTGGGATCGGGGCCGTTCCGTTTTGTAAAATGAATAAAATGTGGGGCGAGCGAGCCAGGAGACGGAAATTCAGGAAATTGGACAATTTCAACCGGCTACTATCGGTTCAATGGTCGGTTGAACAGATGTTAATACAGGGGAAAAAGATTGTATAAGATCGCGTAAGAAAGTGCGTTCGACGACACGTACAAGTTATATGTTTCTATAGAAAGTTATGAGAGTAAATTGTTAGATTTTATGAAATTAGTGATGTTTCTATGCACCTTTGGCAATTACTTGGTAAAGAAATTGTTTTATTTATAAACTACAAGTAATACACGTATAAACAGATAAATGTTATTAAACGACTCATACATCCAATTCTTACAACCATCAACCGCGAACTGCGCGGCGTCGAGCACGCTCTTGTCTTTTATACTTGTTAGGAGTATTAGTTTCGAATATTCTGGAAGGTCCTCCACGCGTCATAGAATAAGCCGTAGGGAACATTCTGGAAGAACCTCGATAAATGACAAAACACAGTCGCACGCTTACACACCTACACAGATTCCCACAAATCACGCATACATCTCTAACATAAATGAAGAAAGTCACTCGGGTGTTCTTTTTACTAATGTACAATACACTGAGGAGCATAACTACTGCACTATCCCCATTTTGAGTGTTTCGGACTTATGAGTGGGAATGCAGAACTTTATAACGAAAAAGAAACACAATAGCATTGAAAAACAACAAAAACTGTTCGCTCAAACACGCTTTCGGAAATAATTGAAACGTGAAGCAATTTTTTAATAGCAATTCATAATCCCTAGTCTCGTCAAATGCAATTTAACGGAAAATGCAGTAAATTTTAATGAATATTGCACAAATATTAACCGTTTGCGCTCCTAAGACAACTATCGAGATAACTGTTCGCAAGATTCCAAACACAGCAGTTTGAATAACCTACTTCCATTAAAACAAATTATTTTCAGCAAGTAATAAAATAACCTACACTGAGGAGCATAACTATAGCACCACCCCGATTTTGAGCGTTTCGGACTTACGAGTGGGAATGCAAAAATATCAAATATATGAGGTGAAAGGGTATGGTAAATAATAAGTTTAGTGTAAATATCTGTTACAATTCATATTGGCGAGATTTTGCGAAAAGAACCACGGTTCTTTTCAAAAAGGAATTTCCGTGATGGTAGTGTGATGGTTTGGGGGGCATTTTGCATAAATGGCATGTTGAAACTGAGTTTTCCATCAAAACGGATGGACAGTACAGAATACATCAGCATACTACAAAATAATTTATTGCCGTTTATTAATGAAAATAATACTGTGAAATGGACGTTCCAACAAGATAACGCGGCCATACACACCAGTCGCAGAACGATGGCATGGCTTCAGACAAACGGGATTAATGTTCTCAAATGGCCAGCGTGTTCTCCTGACCAAAATCCAATGAAAAACGTCTGGAGCATAATTGTAAGGAAGGTTTATACAGAAAATCGACAGTTTCAAAACGTTGTAGAACTGAAAAATGCGATAATTGTAATCAGCAATGAAATCCGCGAGGAAACTTTTCAAAAGCTGACTGAGTGCATGTCAAATCGCATTTTTCAGGTTATAACAAGAAAAGGTGGACCTATAAATTATTAATTGTATCTTTTATCAATTGTTCTTTTGTGTTTGTAATTTATAATTCTATCTTTAATGATATTGTGCTATAGTTGTGCAACGATACAAAAATCAGTTTATACGAATATGTCGTTTGTATCGATTTTCTAATGTTTATTGTTTATCATACCCTTTCACCTCATACAATCGACTTTTTTGCATTCCTATCCAAAAATCCGAAATACTCAAAAAGGTAGGAGATGCTATAATTATGTTCCTTAGTGTAGCAGACGAAAGTTTAAGAAGACAGGACAATGTAGAACATAATTTTATTGTTCGCAACTATTGTTCATTCTTATCGTCATTATGGTAGAACACTATTTCTTAATTAGCATGGAATACAAATTTTATTTACACTATTCTTTCTTATTAATTAATTTATTTTCTTTGACCTTTCAGTTTTCTACTTTCGATCCCTACCGTATGAGCTTACCATACAAAATGGGTTAACTTGATCCAAATATACGAAATTCACGGAAATAGCAAACGTTCCGTCCGCCTTATAAACCAACTTCGAGACGGCCCGTTGTTCCAAGCACCTTCCATCCCTTCACCCCAGAGCTTCATCGAGATCTCGTCCCCCCCCCCCTTCCAGCTCCTCGAAGCGTCGTCCGCCTATCATTATCGTGGTCGCATTAAGCGCTGGCTGGCCAGCTCTCTGGCCGGGCCGAAAGGGAAATAATTTGCCAAGTTGCATTAACTTTTACGAGCGTCCCGAATAAACGGTAATAAAGGCGGCTGCGGCCGCACAGCCTCGGCGGGCGGATACGTAAGTTGCGCGGCGCGCAACAATAGGAAGATACGGGGCGGAAACGGACGTCGCGCGGAGCAAACTTTTCCGCGGATAAGAATCTAAAAGTGGCCGTGGCCCGCGCGCGACCAGCCCTGGGCCGAGCGCTCTTCCGCGGAAAGAAAATTGCGTTCGGTCGCGGCGAAGATGCCGGCTATCGCGGCGTATTATCGCGTCGTGCTTCACTTTAAATGACTGCATTATGGTCGCCGTGCCGGGGGAAACTGGCTCGCGCAACGACCGCCCCTGGAGCGGCGAAAAAAATGAGGGGAGACGAAACGGAGGACAGAATCCTCGCTAGGAATCGAGAGAGAGAGAGGAAGGCAGAAAGAGATAAAGAAAATATTGTAGAATTTATTTGTGGGTCAGGCTTATAGTAAGAGAATCAACCATTTGCGCTCGTATGTCTCAGCGTATGCGACGTCATACATACAGGGTGTTCGGACAGCCCTGGGCTTAAATTGAAAGAGTAACTCCCTGAGACATTCTAAGACGAAAATCAAGAGTAACGATTTTGCGTTTGAGGCTTTGTTTACGAGTTACAACTAGTTAAAGATATCGTTTAATCCAGACCGTTCGACGCTTGAGAGCGGGTAACCGAGGCAACTCGGTCGGTAACGTCGCTGAGTCCACAGTGATGCTCAAGAGTCGAACGGTCCGGATTAAACGATATCTTTAACTAGTTATAACTCGTAAACAAAGTCTCAAACGCAAAATCGTTACTCTCGATTTTCGTCTTAGAATGTCTCAAGGAGTTACTCTTTCAATTTAAGCCCAGGGCTGTCCGAACACCCTGTATAGGAAAGTTCTATAAAATGTAGAACGGAAGATGGAATTCAGGTGTGAAAAATAAAAGTGAAGCGATTAAAAATTAATAAAAGTATATATTTTTTTTTGTTAAATTTGGCACCGATATCTAGCATTGCATTTAAATGGCCCGGAGCGAAAGGGTTAAAGTCGTGTCGAGTCCATTTTCGAATTGCCCCCCTGTGGGGCGTGGGCCCCACGTTGGGAAACACCGGGATAAACCGTCATCGAACATTCGACAAGGCCCTTTCCACACACCTGCGCTAGGATCAAACATTCGCAACGACCAATTGACGAACACCACACACACACACTCACACTCATTCTCATCCATTCTTTCACTGTGTAGTCAATTTGGCAATTGTACAATATGTAAGAGAGAATGAGAGAATGAGAGAGAGGACCAACGGTCCACGATAAATCAGACAAGGCTTGGTGCAACGGTTCTCTCGAACTTTAGGGACGTTTCCTCGCGATGTGGCGGCTCTCCACGGTGAACGTAATGCCGCGTCCACACTGCTGTTCGCGAACAGCTCGCGAACAGTTCGCGAGCTGTGCTCGCCAGCAGTGTGGACACTTCCGCGAACAGCGAGCAGCGAACTCCTCAGCGAACAGCGAACAGTGTTCGCTCGGGAAGCGGTACATCAAAGAAACTGTTCGCGAGCTCGAAGCGTATCTGGACGCGTTTGTAACACAGTATATGGCAAAAGCTAATAGCGAACTGCCCATGAATTCAGAGCGAACAAGCTTGTAACTGTTCGCGAGCTCCAGTCTGGATATGCTGCATTTTCCGTTGGCAAACAGCTCGCGAACCGCACGCGAGCAATTCGTGTGCTGCTCGCGAACTGTTCTCTTCTATGTGGACGCGGCTTAAGGACCGTAGACTGTCGTGGAACAAATGAACCGAGAGGACTTTTACGATCGCCGTTCGCATAATGACTTCCGCGGGGAACAGAGGAGTGAACCCGTGTGTCGCGTAGACGCGACATTGCCGAGTTCCCTAGGACGCGCCGATTTGATGGCCGTTTTATGGCTGCTTCTACTTACCGAGGCTGCACGTATGCTTTTCGGCTCGTTAGAGGGACTTGTCGCGGGATGTGCTTACGGAGACGCGTCTCGTCGATGCACTTGGGGACTCACTTGTTGTTGGAAAGGAAAGGGTGATTGGAGAGACGATACTTCCGGTTAATTCCGCGGCAAGTTGGTCGCCTTGATTTGGGGAACTGGGAATTTTAGAGAGTGTAATGTGTGCGTTGCAGCGTCGACAGTATTAGCGACGATTAAACAACGCATAGAACTAGAGTGATAGAGTGGACTGTGTCTAAATGAATGATTGCGACTTCGGATGTACTAGGCTTTATTTTAGGTATAAACTGTTTCAAAGTTGTGACGAGAGTGTCTCTTCGAAGACACTTCATATTTTACAAAAACTCGGAGTGGGCGTACAATATTTGGCTATAGGTGAGGGAAAACGATCTATTAATTTCTTATTGGCTAGCTATGTTCGAGTGGAAGTGGTAAGATCTGTGACGTTGAAGGGTTTTTCCCAAAAGACCACAGCGAGTAATAGACCTAAGGAGTACCTTGACATGAATGAAAACTGCAAACAAAGACTCTACGGCTAAAGTTAAGGGTTCTGACACCAGATGTGACTGACCATAAACCAAGGAAAAAATGGGCTGGAATGTACAGACTCCTTGGGTCCTATTTCTGCTACGACTAGCGAACTATGGGTTGTAAAACGGCAAAGGTTTTCTAAAGAAACTAAAAAATACGTTAAGCTATTGTAATATTAGAAACTAGACTTATCCTCTTATTTTATGTGCTTTTCAAGACCTAACAGAGAGTTTTGTCGTGTACGCGTTTTCCACAGTCAGTATTAGTGTGGTTAAACTCGTACGTCGCACGCCGAATTAACTTTGTGCGACTAATTATGTATAAGTGGACTGTATAATAATAATAATGCCGGTGTAGTGACTAGAAACACTTGATACTTTATTCTCGATACATTGCAAGTAACTTTATATTAAATGTTTGTATGGTATATGGTGGCTATTGCAACTCGAAAAAATGGTACGTTTTAAATGAATGATCGACTAAAAAGGCTCGTTTTTCGCCTGCCAAGCGCTAATATTGGGTTGGCAACTAAATGATTGCGGATTTTTCTGATGGATGATTTTAGCACATTCTTTGGTTTTGTCAACGTGTTTAAAGCAACTAATCTAGTGTAAGGTTGCTCAAGTCGTACCACTTGAATTATAACCACAAGCAAATATACATTTGGATCAATCAGATGTTATACCAATTTCGTTATAATAAATAACAACAATATTAACACAAGTTTTGAATAACACGTTTAATTTTTATTTATTTGATAAATCCTAAGTTTTATACGGATTTTTCCTTAAGGGGTACGACTTGAGCAACCTTACCCTATATTGTTTTCTTGTTTTTGTACTTCCACCATTAATTAATAAGAAAATTATATCGATTATTTATTTAGTTTCGTTTTTATCCCAATTTAAATACGGAAGGACAAAACGCGCATTTCAGATATATTTTATTGTATTATATAATAGCTATATTTTCAAGTAAAAATTTTGAATTTTCATTCTTATTTAAAATCCGCAATCACTTAGTTGCCAACCCAACATATATACATGCCCTTGGCTGGGCGGGCACCACTCCAAGGACAAGATGATTCGTCGGTCATCCTTGGAGTGGGAAGGTACAGCCCACACAAGGGGTGGTTTCGGAGTGTACCTGATAAAATCCTAGACCCCAGGGGGTCACCTAAAAGTCTCGTTATTTAAAATACATTATCACGGCATGCAATCAAGTGTGATAGCCCAGCGCTGAGGAACCGTCATTATCAAAACTGTCGTTTAAATATCTGCGAACCTAACGATCAGGTAAATTTCGCCTACTAACGGTTCCTAATCATCATTTCAATAAAAAAGGGTTCGCAACGCGACAAGTTTAACCGTTTGCGTACCACGAGCCGCTTTCGCGCTCTTCCGATTTCCTGTCGAGAAAACCCAGTGCATTTGACCGATACAGACAATTGACAGCGCGCTTACAATTTGCCAAAATGCGCTCAAACTTTTAGACGCATGTACGTCGCATCGCCATCACCTAGTATAAGAATATATATATAATAGTATTTCATAAAATAATAAGTTACAAATTAAAAATATGAAAAATTTAAAGGACAAACAATATTTCGGCACATAATCAAAGGAGCGCGATCGCGCTCTTCGGCTTTTTTCAACACATTATCGAAAGAGCGCGATCGCGCTCCTTGGCGTTTTTCGATCGTGTTTTTTGAAAACCCTTTGGTACGCAAACGGTTAACCTCTTGACGCCCTTGGCCACATATGTGGACATTTAGTATTTTATAATTATAACGCTCACTGGGCACAAATGTGAACGTTAAGTTTTTTCGTGAATTTTTATTGTTTTCCCAATTCTTTTTGCTTTTTGTATCCCTATTAATTATGAAACGAATAAATCATAATAAACGAAAAAATTAAATCATTCTTTTTCTTCCTACAAAAAATCGTCCCTGAAGAGGTTAAGTCATCGTTTCGTTGGTTTTGCATTTATTTGGACAATTTTCTGAATTGCTCGTGAAGAATCTACGGTTAACCTCTTGCACCATTATCACGAATCTGACTCGTGATGAAGATTTTAGGTCAAACCTGAATATCACGAGTCTAGACAGTGAAACACTTCCTTCGCCTGAGTCTGTGTCCTAGAATCATCAGTGACGACCTACAAATCTCCCTCTAGGCCAACAAAGCGATATTCATCGCGATGATCATCGCCCACCCACACTTCGTCGAAGATGAGCGACAATCATCATCGATGGCTTGGCGATCGACGCTCGAGCTTCGTGACACGATCGCATTCCGTGACACCTCCTCTACGTGTTACATCCCCTCAAGCTCGTTGTCGTTCGGATTATATACAGTCTCTCTCAAAAATATTTGTAAACCTACTACAATTTTATTCTGAATCCTCAAAAGTAAGTAATTCTGTCTGTTCTCTTGTTGGAGCGTTCTTTTAACCGATTTTATGATCTCAAAATGTATTAGGGTGTTTGAAAAATGAGCTACAAATTATTGTACTGGCAAAAATAAGTGTATAACGTGGGATACATTTTTTTTCTACGATCTTTCGTTTCCCTGGAAAATCAGGTTGAACGTTCGTTGCATGCACAGCCTTTTACTCTACGTCTGACTAATTTCGCCCTATACTACTTGCCTCCCTGATACCCTGTAAAACTAACCACATAACGAGACGAATCACACATTTTCCCAAGCAATTTACTCAACTGTCGTACGTACAGTAGCGTGCAAAAGTTTCAGACTAAAGAGTCAACGAAGACAAATTAATTAATTTACAAGTTGGTAATCAATAAACAGTGTTCTCCCAAAGTAACAATAAAAATGGTTACACAGACACGATATTTGCAATCCATAAAATAATGCTCTACATTGTTTTCTCGTTTTAACCCTTTGATTACGGCAGACTTTGGCACGCATTGGCCGTACGGTACGTCCACTGGGTACGGCCAAATTTTTCGTTAGACATTCATTTCTGAGGAAGTATATTAAAATATTCAAAATACTGAAATTTATTACATTAAACGAATATTACTTAAAGTGAACATTAATTTTAAGCTTTTCTTAGATAACAATATTTTATTCTTTTAAGTAACAATCTTTAATAATATAATAACGTATGATATATTTCAAAACACGGATGAATACATAATCCTACATTACATTTTTTACATTCGTAATGCGTATCCTTTCTTTTATCATTTTTTGCACACACTACGCATCTACGCCCTGCACTTTTTCGAATTGCTGTATCGCTTTCGTATGGAGACGAAAAATGCTTTTGCATCAAACGAAAAGGCTCATTGTTGGTATCTCTACCTCTTAATTTATATCCATTAATTTATATCAAAATAAGTTAATCGAAACAGGTAATCTACATTACCATTAGAGGTCTACATTACCATAAGATCAATTATAAAATTTTAACCCTTAGCGCTCCGTACGTTTCTTTTCTTCATATGCAACAGTCTCTTTTTCAGACAATTTTGAATTCTTCGTGGAAAATACGTCTTTACCATCGCTGAGCTTTACCTTCTCAATATAACATTCTTCCATGTCTTTAAGTATAAAAATAGGTCAGAATATAGTTTAATGACAAAGTATCTGGAATATAGTCGTATTAAATACTGAGTGTCTCCGTAGCGGAGCCAACGGAGCGCTAAGGGTTAAA
>JAOPTO010001148.1:40552-182520 GCA_033822845.1 Tetrapedia diversipes
TATAGGAAATGTTCTATAAAGTGTAGAACGGAAGATGGAATTCAGGTGTGAAAAATAAAAGTGAAGCGATTAAAATATTAATAACAATATATTTAAAACAATTTAACAAAACAACTTAAACGACTTTACAACTTAACAACTTTAACACTCTTTCTACGTTCACAACCAAACCTTTCTGTCTTCACCGTCCAATACTTTCTGCTACGTTAGTCAAAAGCTTTCTGCCTCGCGCTCGCATTTTCCCCTTTATATATTCTTCCAAACACTCGTTTCCTTTCATTCTAATTGTCAACCTTTCTCACTCTACGCATTCGGTCACGACCACCCACAATTTCTCAGTCACGCTGTTTTCCAAAGTTCTCATCTTTCACGCCTTATAAACATTCGAGCCCAAACATTCTGCGTTCGCACGACAATCGCCCAACTCAAGTACTCTTCAGACTTTCCCAAACTCGCATCCGCTCGATCGCATTCCTACATATGTTATAAGTGTTAGGAGTGGGGTGTTTATTTCCTTTTTTGAGACGGGAGATATTGTCGACTTCAGGTATATTTCATTTCATCGGTCAAAAGTAAAATGTACCAAGGATAGCCTTAATCGCGTAAACTATCTGAAATTATTAACGAAGCCTGGCCAAATCGAAGGCACATAGAAAAAATAGGAAAAATCCGAGACTGGCATGGTAATAAGTGCATTTGTTTGGAAGGGTATTAGGTTGAGTCATAAGTAACTTCCGATGCAGCTAAGTAGAATCTATTGTTCGTATCTACCCGCTATGAGTTACCATGACAAGAAGTTTTTGTTTTCACTATATAGACGAGGCTTTAGTTAGTCTTTTATGAACTGTTTTGTGTGATACACGTTACGTTAAACTGTTCTTTTTTAATCTCTGAAACGGAGAGTTAAAAAGTACATATTCGTCATGTAATGCATTGGGAATTTAAACAAGGCAATAGTGCTAAGGCGACAGCTGAAAAAATATGCAGTGTATATGGTGAAGACTAATAACTGATCGGGCAATTAGAAATTGGTTTATAAAATTCCGTTCTGGAGATACGACCTTAAAAGATGAACCGAGGGCGGGACGTCCTTCCGACTTTGACGACAACCTTTTAAAAGCAATATCGGAGCAAAATCCACGTCAATCAATAAGAGGTATAGCAGAAAGGTTGAATACATCACAATCAACTGTTAACCGTCACCTGGAGAAATTAGGGAAAGTCAGCAAGTTAGGAGTATGGGTAGCTTACAATCTCAGTGAACAGAATAAAGAAGATCGCATGTCAATCGCCACAAGTCTGCTCTCACGGGTAAAAATTAAGCCTTTTTTAAACAGGATTGTAACAGGCGATGAAAAATGGGTTACCTATGAGGATATAGTCCACAAAAGACAGTGGCTTGATAAGGATCAACCACCCCTATCAGATCCGAAAGCAAATATCCATGGCAAAAGATTTTATTGTGTATATGGTGGGATTGTCAAGGAATAATTCACCACGAGTTGTTGAAGTCAAATTTAACGATTACTGCAGATAGATACGTTCAGCAGTTGCAAAGAGTGCAAGAGAAACTCCATGAAAAGCGTGCTGCACTCGTCAATCGCAAAAACGTCATTCTTTTGCACGACAATGCGCGACCACATACAGCAAGGGTGACTCAAGAAAAAATTCTTCAGCTTGGATGGTCTGTTTTACTACATCCACCTTACTTCCCGGATCTTGCCCCAACAGACTACTACATTTTCTGTTCTTTATAAAACTTTTTGAATGGAAAAACCTTCAATTCTGAAGAGCAAGTCAGGCAGGCTGTCAAAAATTTCTTCCAGTCCAAACCAATCACATTTTACAAGAAAGGAATTGATAAACTGCCAGGAAGATGGGAGAAGGTTATATATAATAGTGGTGAATACATAATAAATTAATATAATTTTGTTATTTAATGAGAGCAAAATAAATGTCTGATAAAAGAACGGAAGTTACTTATGACTCAACCTAATACGTTCACAATCCAAACATGTGCATTCAAGAATGCAAAACTAACAATATAACGACTTGAGCTTTGCCTTCCTATTTTCACACGAAACCTAACATATTTAAATTCGAATAAAATATAAATTCAGTGTAGAACAACCCTCTATGTGAAAAAGATGTTCCTAATTTTTAACAGATAATGTTGAAACGTTTTAAAGGACAAAAAAAAACAAAAGATTTTCTCCCTGAACAAAAACTACACTCCATTATTTTAATTTCGGATGAATAAAACGCATCCACTTCCATTTTCCCTATCCCTTATCAGAAACATTTCATCTTTACACTTCATTCTTTCCCTACCAGAGGCCACGTGTCGAGTACATAAGCGCTTTAATAGCAGTTGGAACATTAGCGAATGCCCTTCGAACGTTTACCACTATTAGATCTTTTGTATACAAAATAGAACGCTTGCGTCGGCCGGAAGCGAGAAGGAAGGAAGAGGGAAGACGGTGTTCCGGCGACAAGAAAAGAACGAGAGGGGGTAATATTACGACGAGCAACCCCAACCCTCGACTTCCGTTGTGATAAATTAACAGAAGCTTACGACACTTCCAGGTCCTTTGTCGAATGTAAAGACAAGAGGAACGACATTAAGGAGAGGATTAACTGGCAGTGACGATCATTTCTCGAGAAGCTACTCTGATTTTATGATTTACTAGCTGTTGCCCGTGGCTTTGCCCACACGGAAGTACTTTGATTTCAATTTTAACTGTTTTCAAGAAATGTCCAATTTTACAAGCCCTTAACTTTAATTTTAACCAGAAATTTAAATACTTACTAATTTTTATAGTGCTTACTTCAAAATCGACAAATCCTCAAACAAACTTCCATCCCTTATTTTACCCCCTTGGGGATTGATTTTCCAAAAACGTTGAAGCACGTATTTCTTTATTTCTAACCAAAAAACTAAATACCATTTTTCATAGTACTTGTTTCAAAATCGGCAAATTCTCAAACAAACTTCCATCCCTTATTTTACTCTCTTGGGGATTGATATTCCAAAAACGTTGAAGCACGTATTTCTTTATTTCTAACCAAAAAACTAAATACCATTTTTCATAGTACTTGCTTCAAAATCGGCGGATTTTCAAACAATCTTTCAACTCCTATTTAAAAACCCCTTAAGAGTGGAATATCAAAAAATCTTTCTATAGTGGGTGCTTGCGTTATAAAAGGAACCCATTGTTCAAATTTAATGTTTCTAGCTTTAGTAGTTTAAGCTCTGCGATGACGAATCTGTCAGTCAGTCAGGACATGTCTTTTTATATCCATAGATTAGGCTGGGATAAATATCTGTAGAATGAATTTTGTAGAATGAATGTTGTAGAATAAATTGTGATGTTTTATTTTAACAGACTTTCTTTATAGTAATAAAACGAAACATTTTATTTTCTGAAAATGATTTTATAGGTATCGGAAGTAAACTTCAGAGATATTCAATTCTTTCAATATAAATAGTCTGCCAACTTTTATTAATTTTATTTCACAACATGAAATTATAAGGTAAATATTAAAAATTGTAAGATATTAGTTACAAAAATTGACATAATTCTTTCTTTCAAATCAGTTAAGTGCTTAAAAACGCAGATACACCTTATAACTCCGTCCCTTATTCTCTCTCCTCAAATTTCTTCTTCTATCCGCTTCCATCTTACTTTTATCAAAAAAGACTACCCCACCCAAATTCAGAAAGACAATACTCGCCAGCGTTTAAAGAATTAAAAATTAAACGCCCTCTATCTCATCTAACGGGAAACAAACTAAATATTCTTCCGCACTTCTTACACCTACATGAAAAAAAAAAAAAAAAACTAGAAGAGGCAACTGTTCAAAGAAACAGCGGTAATGACCAAAACCTTTCCAACCCGCCGTGCACGTAACTTCCTTGGTTCTACAAACCAACGGCCGCAGTTCCAGCCCTAGTCGAACGTGTCCGAGCCGCGATCTCATTATCCAGCGCAAAGAAACGAAGACTAACCTGAAAACGATCCCCGTGGAACAACAATCCCTGTCCCGTCGCGAAACGATTACTTATTGAGCAAAGCGTAACGGGGACCCAGCAGCGGCGAGCTTATTTCAATAAAGGCAGCGCGTGAGAATCCGCGCGGCGGAGTAACCTCGTCAGGGAGAGCGTGGCGCTGCGGTTAGGTAATAATAAAGCCGCTGTTAGGGTGGAAAAGCGACCCGCCCCACCATGGACAGGCTCTTAAAGGCGGCGATGAAGCACGCGCGATGACCAAGGCCCTTTGGGGGTAGACAGAGGGGTCGGGGTAGGGGTGTGGGGTTGGCGGGGGAGCCCGCGGGTCGGGCTATCATAATATAGATTAGCTCATATGGCTCTCCCCTTATGTTGGCTCGGATCCGGCTCATAGCCTCGAGTGCTCCGGGATTCACTATTCATACACGCGACAATTAGATAGGCATTACTGTGCTCGCGTGGCCCGACCAAACGCACACACCCCCAGCGGCGCTAGAGCACACGTACGTACATAGAGATGAGACTGCAGGGGGGAGAGGGTAGCGCCGAGGAGCGGAATTGGTTGAAACCAAGGACCAGGATGGGCGGCCTGAGTCAACCCCTAAGCCAGTGTAAACACGTTTTAATAGAGATTCGCTCGAGCGGTTATAATAGCTTTGCGGATGTAGCGGCCCGTCCGCCTTTCGCGCACCCGCACCCCTCGCCACCCCACGGCACTCCGACGTCTGTTCTCGCTGCACCTCCTTCTACGAGGTAGGGGGGCACCTGGATCGTTACGGCTGAGACTGAAATTTGATAAATTTCATGGTGTACGTCGGTTGACAATTTTCTTGCGCCCCGACGGAAGGGAATTCTTTAGGGTGACAGAGATTGTTTTAAGGGATTTGGAAGGGAGCAGGGGGAGCTGTTGAGGTTGATTCTTTGAGGTTCGATGGATTTGAGCTAGGTGGTTGAGGATTGGAGTCCCGATTGCGTTGGAAATTTGTGAAAGTGATATGTTAATGATAGTGAGAAGGGAGAGTGGAAGATCTGCTGGAGGAAGCTGGAGGAAGCTGGAGGTGGACTTGTGGAACTGAGAAAGAGAGGAGGAGGAAGGGAGAAGATACATAATCGGGAGAGGGGGAAGAAGATGAAAGACTATTAAAGAGAAAAAAGAATTTAAATGATAAGAAAACCAAAGATAGTTTTTATAAGAGTAGGCTAAGAAGTGCCATTTTGAATTGAGGGACAAGTGGAAAGACATAATGAGTTAAATGATAAACTAGGGAAAAGCAATCAAATTTGATAGCAAATATTAGTAGTCGCTAAGTAGAGTAAGTTTAGAGGTTGTAAAAAATATATAAAGTTTGTAACCCGGAAGTCATCCAATACTAAAAGGTGCGGATTATAATAATCATAAAAAAATATTACTGATAGTAAGAGATTTATGTTTCGGCTGGTAAATAATTTAAGTTCTGAATTTATAAGATTAATGGGATTGAATGTGTGATGGATATAAGAAAATGGTTTTTACCAAGATTATGTAAAACAACGGCATTTTAGATCGTTGTTTCTGACTGATATTGAAGATAGCATGAATAAGATGTTACTATAGTTTAATCAAAATAACGAAATGATTATACAACTTTTTAAACAAATGATGCTAATCTCATTGTCTCGAAATACATTATATTTTCATTTAGGACTATTTTTTACAGAATGTTTGTAATGCAAAATTTTCTTTGACAAATAAAGATCTATTGAGATTTTTAATCACTGAAAATAATTATTTTAACAGAATAACGAAAACTATTCTAAACTTCTTGCTATACAAATTTTGATATTAAAACTTATAACAAAGGTTATATAAAAAAAGAAACAGATAATTTTCGATACTATTAAAACTAATATTCAAGCTAAAAAGATACTGTTATTTTGTTATGCAAATTATGTTATTAAAAGTATATAAAACTGATAAAAATAAATAAATTTCTTTGTTAATACTGAAAAATATTTTAAATGATCAAAGAATAATTTAATTTATTTTTTCCAACTTTGATTTTCTGGAAATCTTGTTAAAAATTATTATTTCATTCAAAAATTAGTAGACGTTGGTATAATTCTATGATTCTGTAATGTTCTCTCGATTGTCTGATTAGATTAAAAGAATATGACACATTATATGTTTTTAAATATTTTGTCAGCATAACTCCAAGCGATTATTTAAGGGGGAGCCCTCTGAAAACCATGGGGCGCATATGTTCCCGGACGAGTTAATTCATTTGCTTAATAGTTACACGCCTATAAATTGGTACCTGTTTCGATAGAAATATTGTTACATTCTTTATTATAACACAACCAATTTACAAAGATTATAGTATCTACTTAATTACTAAATTTAGGAACGTTAAAAAAAGAACAATTTATTTACTCTACGATATATAAAATTATTTAAATTTATATTCTTTTTCTGCTGACTTACTTTGCTGACAAAGATGTTTAATAATTGATAAAATTAATTTTAATACATTATTTAATTTTATTTTACTAAAAAAGAAGTTAGAATTGTACATAATCAAAAAATAAACGTCCTTCCAGTTAAAAATTATATTCGATAATTCGCATTTGTGAATACATTAACAATTTCAGAAGGTATTAAAGTTTACTTTAAAACAGGAAATTATATCTCCGTCTAAAAGAAAACACCAAGTAGCTTCAATCGAGTTACACTCATCTGGAACACGAGTAATTACCACAGTTAAAAGTGAAGCAAGCAAACTTTAAAGTTTGTTTGATAAATAAAGAGAAACCATCTTAAGAAGCAAATTCGTGATTCTACAAATAATTATTAATTAACCCGATAAACAGGGCACGCCGTGAAGTACTGAATTTGTCGAAAAGATTTCTTCTCGAGAAATTATAATATTATAGGGCACGCTGTTAAACTATGAGAGAAAAGAAGCTTCTAAAAAATAACTCAAA
Organism: Tetrapedia diversipes; assembly: GCA_033822845.1. Classification (NCBI taxonomy): domain Eukaryota; kingdom Metazoa; phylum Arthropoda; class Insecta; order Hymenoptera; family Apidae; genus Tetrapedia; species Tetrapedia diversipes. The sequence continues at coordinate 47,523 of JAOPTO010001148.1, forward strand.
GCATATTTATTAAATTAATGCTATACAATATGTAAATAATTCAGAACCTTAAAGAAAGAACAGCAAGTTAAAACACATACATACATATGAATAATTCCATTGCTTTTCAATGGAAGAATATATTCATAAAATAAAAATTTTTCTCTAAATCAAAGTTAGATAAATAATATCTATAATTTACAACAAAGCTAATTATTTCAATTATTCCTATAACAAAATTTCAGACTACAATTTTTGAATAATTACTGTTCCAAATTTTCTCTAGCGGAAATTATTAGAAAACTGTAACGAAATATTTTTTTTCCACTATCCAAAAAAAAGTGTTAAAAGTCTCTTATACAATAACTAGAATTATTTATAATTTATTTATAGAACTATTATTATATTCTATATAATAATTTTATTATATTATATTATTATATTCTATTCATAGATATTTACTAAATTAATGGAATCGTTTACTTCAAGCATTACATTCTTCGTTTCATTGAAACATAATTACTATCCATAAGTTACGTGAATTAATTCAAAAATGTAGGAGTAAAAAATGACGTTTGCCAGAAGAAACTTAAACATGGCATTTACGGTTACGTTTAATAAAAAAAAATGTATCTTAACCGTTTGATCAAATTCATTATTCTGAAGAACAGCGCGCACCACGAATTTCATTCGTCATTCAAACTCAAATTTTTCCTTTCCCATTAAAAAATATTCCAAAACGTCCATGGAAGCCTGTCATCGCAAACATTACCATAGAGCTTTCGCAAACTGTAACCGAGGAACCCATAAACGTAGCCCGCGCGACGCGATTTCGACGGAAAAGCGTGACACGCGAAAATCTGGAATGTCGGTTAGTTACCACAAAGTTTATCGACTTACGGGGCAAGTTTTCGCCGTTGAAACGGTAGCATAAAAGTAAGGCATCCAACGTGCAAGGAACTTTAATAAAACCGTGCTTCCTCGCCCGGAGAATACCGCCTCCCATCCCCCCCCCCCCGCCCTTTACGTACCGTCTCTTTCTCGTAACTGACACAAAAAGGATGAGCCTCACGATATCACAGTGCAATTATCTCCGAGGAAATGAGCTTTGCATAGGCAGCCAGGAACGTGTGCAATACCCGCTGGAACTTATGTATGAAAGAGGTCGCGCTAGGCAAAGGCTCAGTATTTATACGAGTTCCACGAGATAAAACGACGTCTTGGGGCCGTTCAAGCATTTATGGTGCACGTTCCAGTTTTGAAAAGGAACACGGCGATGCACGGATGAATCGCCGTCCTCTGGCCATGATTCTAAAATCGCCGGGGAAATTAGTTGACAGACCTGAGGTCGACCCGAGGAGTCGCCTCGCGAAAAATCTCTTCGTTAGATTTAATAGGGACGCGACCTTCGCGCAGAAACACTCCATCCTGATAGATCGTGCATTTTTCATGGGGTTTTGCGTGTCGAGGCTTCGCGAGGACCAGGTATGGACGAACGATTTCGAAGGTCCAGATCGAATTATAAAATCTAAGTGCTGAACGATCTTACCCAAAGAAGAGGCAATTGAAGGTGTCGCTTTTGTGTTGGTAGTATCAGTTGTTGTTGTATAGTAGCTGTTGGAAATTCGTGTCCTAACGAATAGCAGAAACGCCCCATCCTGATAAATCGTTCATTTTTTCATGGGGTTTTGCGTGTCGAAGCTTTGCAAGGACCAGGTATGGACGAACGATTTCGAAGGTCGGGATCGAATTATAAAACCTAAGTGCTGAACGATCTTACAAGAAAAACGGAGAAGAGGCAATGAAGGTGTCGCTTTTGTGTTCGTAGTATCAGTTGTTGTATAGTAGCTGTTGGAAATTCGTGTCCTAACGAATAGCAGAAACGCCCCATCCTGATAAATCGTTCATTTTTTCATGGGGTTTTGCGTGTCGAAGCTTTGCAAGGACCAGGTATGGACGAACGATTTCGAAGGTCGGGATCGAATTATAAAACCTAAGTGCTGAACGATCTTACAAGAAAAACGGAGAAGAGGCAATGAAGGTGTCGCTTTTGTGTTCGTAGTATCAGTTGTTGTATAGTAGCTGTTGGAAATTCGTGTCCTAACGAATAGCAGAAACGCCCCATCCTGATAAATCGTTCATTTTTTCATGGGGTTTTGCGTGTCGAAGCTTTGCAAGGACCAGGTATAGATGAACGATTTCGAAGGTCGGTATCGAATTATAAAACGTGAGTGCTGAACGATCTTACCCAAAGAAGGAGCAATTGAAGGTGTCGTTTTTGTGCTGGTAGCATCAGCTTGGTACACACAGTATTTGTTGGAAATTTGTGTCCTAATGAATAAACCAAAATCGATCGCCTCGAAGAAATATTTATGTAAGGTCGAGCTATCGGCTGTAGAGGTTTCAGGAACGGGTCAAATGTTTTTTCCTTACCACGTAAGAATTAGAGGACCCTAACGAACTGTGTCCTATAGTCTCTTCTATTCATTCAAGTCTTGCCTCTCGCTGTGCAGAGATCAGGTTTCCTTCCTTTAGAAATAAAGTTTAGTGAATTCTTAAATAGAAGAGTTATCTTTATCTTATTCCTTTTTAATCCACAATTCCCAATAGTAGCGGACAGAAGCTTAAGACCAGAGGGTTAAAGAGAACAAATAAGTGCTAAGCTACCATCAGTGTGGTTACAATGCTAAGCTACCATCACTTGTGGTTACAAGGGAAGTAGTTAAGCTCGATGATATGTCAGACAATGGTTTGACTCGTAACGATCCTAAAAACACGAAAAAATTTTATGAACAATTTCTGAGAGCTGTAACTTAATTTTTAACAATGGTAAATCATTAAACATGCTCATATGTAAGTTAACAATCAATTTATCCCAAATTTGAAATAGGTATAGCGAATACTGCAATACCCAGTAGTTTATTAATTATAAAGTAAAATGGGCTTGTTTACTACTACCTTTTAGCAATTATTTTATTGAATATTAAGGCAATAATTTATTTTGGTGTTTTGTTATTTCTAAAATGCTTCTTGTTTAAGTATTCATTAATGTTAAATCCATAATATCTAATATCACAAAAATAATTGAACAACGTTATCTGTTGTTCTTCTAAAGAAAGATTCAATCATACGTTTATTTCATTATTATTAACAATTTTGTAGCTATTCAAAGATATTTAAATTGTTATCATCAGCACCTTCTAACATAATTAATGTTCATTCATTAATAACTCCACGGCAATTAGTGAATTATTTAAATCCAGAAATTAGATTTCTTTCATTCATCTTGCTTTTTAATTTTCTTTCAGCATTAGTATTATCATATCACGTAAACACAATCACCTAAACATAATCATTATAATATACAATAATTGTAAAAGGTATTTTTACTTCATTACATGTAAACTTGAATTTGTATTCTTGTTAACCAAGTCCAATTATATTATACCTCCTACTATCATATTTACTTAACAAAACTTCCATTCAACTGTTAAAGTGTTACATTTACATAGAAACACATTATATAATCTAGTTAAAAGAATGTTTCATTAAACAATATGGATATCTACAAATACTCTCAATATTCATTGCTGTTCAGAGCGCAGTATATGATTCTCTCGAATACTTCGTGATATGCAGTGAAGAACGCAGAATTATAACTTAAAAAATGTTATATATCTATAAGATGCTGTTTTCTGCTCGACGTTCAAAAGGAATCTGTCGTGTCTTTCAAAATTTCTAGTATCGATGCTCCTATTGTGCATCGTGTTTAAGAACTAGCTATTTTGTAACTGATGGAAAAAACATACTTGTAGGTATGGTAATATGGTTATCATAGAGTATGGAGTATGAGAGACGATAATTTTTGTATAGAAAAATGAGTGTGGCAAGTACGTATGACAAACTATAATATGTAAGTAGACATCAAGACGTTTGTGTTGTGGAATAAGTGTAGCGATGTGTGATCTATGTGAACTGTACCTATATGAATAGTATTGGTAGAGAGAGCAGTGAGAAGGTGAAAAGGATAGAAAGACAGTCAATGCGATAACAGTAATCGTAGAGTCAAGAGATATAGATATAGCGATAAAGAGAGAGAGAGAGAGAGAGACCCAGACCATCAGTGTCATTAATTTATGTTATTTTTCGTCGTTTTACTGTGTTTATAGTTGTTGTTTAAATAAATTGTATTAATTATTATTACCCATTTACTCACAGTAGGGGAAATAGGTAACCCCATGGAAAGACAGATAGAAAAGACGATAATTTGACCCTACAATCAAATCAGCAAATCCACTAATTTAGGCCCTTGCTAAATTGCTTTTACGACATACAAAATACATCAAACATACGTAAACAATGTTATAAAATTACAGGATACTCTAGTCCAACCCTACTGTTACATTCTCGTGCCAATTGCTACGTGTCTAAAGAAGCAGAGTGACAATTGTGTTCGCATAATTTCTCTCAACACGACAGCGGTGCAAGCGTTGAAGGGATCTTGTCTGGTAAGAAAGAAAAATCGAAACAACCCCTTCCGTTCTCCCGCCAAATCTGCCGCAAAGGCCAGTCTAACCTGTTCCCGGAGTCCGCGCGAAATTCCATCAAATCGGCCCCTAAGAACGCACGTTAACCTACGCACCGGAATGAACGAGGGACTCTTAAGCTTTTCAGCGTGCGCAAGCGGAGTCCCCAGGAGGCGGCGGAGGAGGAAGAGGAGGAAGAAGATGAGAAGGCGGGAAGGGGTCCTCGGAGAGAGGGGTGTTCTTTAAGCTGAATAATTCAAGCTCTCATTAGGGCGACAAAAGCACCCTGATGGATAGCTGCTTGGCTCCGTTGCCTGTCGTTTGTATGGGGCCGCACGTACACATTTTACGTTTCCTACGTTACCTGGCCGTGTACGTATGCCGGCAGCCTCTTACTCGGCCCTGGAATATCCACTTCTGTTTAATACTATACACATCCCTCTTCGCTATCCTCTGTATTTGTTGGCTTTTATACTTTTCCCCGGGAATCTTTCGTTTCGCTGGATCCGAAGGCGACCGCTTTCGACACTGCGATATAATACATCGCTCCCCCCCCCATTACGAATTGATACAGTGGGGCCTGGGTTTTTGCCGACAAACTGCGACGACTTAATCTGGAGGCCCAAGCAGTGCTGGATTGAGCCAATGAGCGAAATAGGCACGTGCTTAGGGCGTCAGGAATAGGAGAATACCATATAAATTCTATATATTAGTATAGGAAATTTTATTTTTATTAATCTAGTAGGGAGAGATGGTAGGGTTCAGGTGTGAATAAAATAAAGTGAAGTGATTAGAATATTAATATATGTATTTAAAATAGTTTAATAATAACGACTTAAATGTTTTATCAAGTGCACATTTTTTATTAATTTAGTAGAGAGAGGTGATAGGGTTCAGGTGTGAATAAAATAAAGTGAAGTGATTAGAATATTAATATATGTATTTAAAATAATTTAATAATGACAACTTAAATGATTTTTCAATTTAGCAACTACGACGTTCCTACTTCTTTCATTCCCTTTTTGCTTCCAGTTCGCATTTCCCCGTCATATATTTTTTTTAAACACTCATTTTCTTTCTTTCTAATTGTCAACCCTTCTCACTCGATGCATTCGGTCACGTTCACCCAAAATTCCTCAGTCACGACGTTTTCTCAAGTGCTCATTTTTTATTAATTTAGTAGAAAGAGATGATACAGCTTAGATATGAATAAAATAAAGTGAGGTGCTTAGAATATTAATATATATGTTTAAAATAATTTAATAATAACAACTTAAATGACTTTTCAATTTAGCAACTACGACGTTCTTACTTCTTTCACGATGCATTCGGTCACGTTCACCCAAAATTTCTCAGTCACGACGTTTTCTCATGTGCTCATCTGTCACACCTTAGAAACATTCGAATCCAAACATTTTACGTTTCACATTTTCCTAAACTCGCATCCACTCGATCGCATTCCTACATTAGTAATAATGTAGCTGAACGTTCGAGTGGATTTGCATGCGAATGAAAAGAAAGTGTAAGTATGCAAAAATATCTTTCACCTTTTTTCACCGCAAGTTTTAATTTGTTTTCAAATTTACTGAAATTTAATTCATTACAATTTATGGAATTGTTTGAGGAACCATGCGCCACGTTAGAGTAAATATTCTGTATAAATGGGCCTTAAAATCTTTCAACTGCTTAGGGCCCCTGTAGGATTTAATCCGGCACAGGATTAAAGGAATAAAAAATGTGTGGGAATAAACACTTTACTGTAGAGTTCTGAATAAATATTTGTTGCCCATGTATAGTGTGTAGGAGATAGATTTAAACTTGTTTTGTAATGCTATTTATCTGTTATTTAATTTTATTCATTCGTTATTTAGATATGTTAATAGCCACAACAAGAAACTTCACATTATCATGTTAGAAGGAATAATTTATTGTTCACAGAAGTAAATATATGCACAGTTTATAGGGGCCTAGAATCTGTGCATCAGACATGATTTCACGTGTTCATGTGAATTATTGTCTACTGTCTCGACTTAATATACAGACTATGATCTCAAACGAAAAGGTGCACGTATTCACGATTGTTTCGATAAAATGAATTCATTTTGACGTCACGTCATCAGTTGAAGGTAAAACACTGTTTTGTTCAGCGTCTTTATCGTGACCAATTGACTATTCTTCATTAAAATGTAGTATACATACAGTAGCGGACAAAAGTTTAAGACAACAGGACAATGTAAAACATAGTTTTATGTTTTACAAATATTGTCTATATACTCATTTTTATTGTTATTATGATGGAACACTATTTATTGATTAGCATAGAATACAAATTTGATTTAACATGCTATTTCTTATAAATTAATTTATTTATTTTCGTTGACCCTTTGGTCTTAAACTTTTATCCGCTACTCTAGTTTACGAAAGAGGGGAAAAGCAGTGGAAGTCACAACAGAGCTCCTACAGTTCAGTGTCCAGAGTAATATCAAAAAAATATAATTGGGAATTAATTGTTTCCTAATGAAAAATAACCACATATTATCTCCAACTAAATTACTCGCTTCGCCTCATTATCCCAGCCCAGAAATCACAATTTACTCACTCAAATTTCAATCAAACTCGAACACCGTACATTCTATCTTCAACTACCCTAACACTAGATCTTACTTTCAGTCACCAAAGATTCAAATACTTGTTGATAACTACAGACAAAACATTCCCTGTCTCTAAAGTCTCCATTGAAATCCCATTCAACCCTTTGCTCGGCTGCATTCCAACAATTTGTTCCCTCTCGTTACCACTTATTATTACAGAGACTCGTACCCGGGATTGTAAATATCCTTCTACCATTCTATTTATCTCTCTAACCCGCCCCCTCCCCTGCCCCTGTTCGACCGTCCAACCCTCCACTCCACCGCCCCTCCTAACAGCCCCGTACCCTCCACCTGCAGCCCCTTGTTACCCCCCACGTCGCCTCTTTGTTTTATTTCGAATGTTCTTTCATTTCTTAAAAGGTTCTCCGGTGTTAATTAGCACAATGCGCGGCGGCATTAATTATTACCTGTGCTAATTACCCGAGGATAAATCGCTCTCGGCCGTGGGGTGGCGGTCGGCGCTGGCGGCGGATTCGAGGGTCGCAGGGGCGGTTTCGAGGGGGTGGGCAGGCGGCCGGGCTGGCCCATTACCGTTATTGCTGCAACAAACCGTCCAACAACAGCGATAAATACGAGCGAGAGGCTGGCGTTACAAATGTCTCTCTGAGTTATGATTATTTAGCGCGACTGCCGCCGGCCGGGATCGTTCGTTGCGGCCTGCAAAACGACCGGCTGCTTGTTTCTGCGCAACTTTATGCGGTCGCAGCTTTTGTCGCTGAACACGTCCGGGTTTACCTTCCGCGCTCGTCTTCTTTCACTTTCTCTTTTACCTTTTTCCTGTTTCTTATTCCTCTCTCCGGCAATCCCATGCCACGGTCCCGTTGGATATCCACAGTCGGAATACAATAGCAAACGAAAGTTTAAGACGGAAGGACAGTGTACAACATATTTTTATGGTCTGCAAATATTGTCTGTAGGTGCATTTTTATTGTTATTTCGGTAGAACACTATTTAGTGATCAGCACAGAATGAAAATTTTGTTTATTATCCTATCTATACGTATAAAAAGACATGTCCTGACTGAAGAAGAGATTTAAGGAGAAAGAATAAGAAAGTTATAAAGTGTATTCGCGTCTTTAAGTACGTAACTGATTTGAAAGAAAGAATTATGGTAATTTTTGTAATTAATACCTTCCAATTTTTAATATCTGCCTTATAATTTTATGCTGTGAAACAAAATTAATAAGAATTCGCAGACTATTTATACTGAAAGAATTGAATATATTTTAAGTTTACTTCTGATACCTACAAAATCATTTTCAGAAAATAAAATGTTTCGTTTTATTATTATAAATAAAGTTTGTTAAAATAAAACATAACAATTTATTCTACAAATGTTTATTCTACAAAATTCAGATATTTATCCCAACGTATTCTATGCATAAAAAGACATATTCTGACTGACTGACTAATTTATCATCGCAGAAACTAAACTAGTGAAGCTAGAAGCATAAAATTTAGATAATGGGTTCCTTCTATGACATAGGTACCCACTAAGGAAGGATTTTTTTATATTATACCCCTAAGGGAGTTAAATAGGGGTTGGAAGTTTGTTTGAAAATCCGCTGATTTTGAAGCAAGTATTATGAAAAGTGGAATTTAGTTTTTTGGTTAGAAATAAAGAAATACGTGCTTCAATGTTTTTGGAAAATCAATCCAAAGGAGGTAAAATAAGTGATGAAAGTTTGTTTGAAAATCTGCCGATTTTGAAACAAGTACTATGAAAAATGGTATTTAGTTTTTTGGTTAGAAATAAACAAATATGTGTTTCAACGTTTTCGAAAAATCAACTCCCAAGGGGATGAAATAAGGGATGAAGGTTTGTTTGAAAATCTACCGATTTTGAAGCAAGTACTGTAAAAAAAAAAAACGCGAGCAACAGCTAGTTCCTTATAAATTAATATAATTTCGTTGACTCTTTGGTCTTAAACTTTTGACCGCTATTGTACTTAAGTACATATAGCATATACTTGGACAGTGTTTCAGCAAACCTTGTTCTTACATTCCGTTCATTTATAAATATCATTTTAAAAAATTAATGTTTAACGAATTCTTAAAAGGAGTACTATTAACGTCAGTCGAAATGTTTTGTTTTACAATCAAATTCCTGTGCGGAGATGGTCAAAATTATTTTTCACCATAAAATCCTCTGCTTGAAAAATTTACGACGTTAAAACATTATAACAACTCTTTGTAAAATGCTTTTTGCATTATATATTTTAAATATTTTAGTAAAACGTATAAATGTTATTGAATTTTAGAATTATAAATAAAACATTACTTTGCAATTTTGTAAGTAAAACGTTATCTTTAAGATCCGTAGAGATTTTATTATACTTCATAGTATGAAATTCACATAGATAGATCATTTGTAATTTCATACCGACACTTACATTTAGTTTCAATTCTGTCCACTACAGATTTGTGATTTTACCCTGAACTGGATTGGTAACGTTGTGAGTTACACTGAAATGGTAAGAGGATTCTCGAGCTCCTATATTTCAAGAGAAAACTATGTAGAGGTATACAAAATTTCTTGTACCTTATATGCGCTAAAATCAATATTTCTTATACCATCGATATTTGAGATGGTTGGACACAGAATTCAATAAAATATTAAGTTTGTTTTGTATCTTATCTGCGGCTATGTCTATTTCTGTTGACTCTACCGACTTTGCCAATCAGATTACTTGTAATTGCAAAATTTGCCGCACTAAATTGTAGAGGGCATAACGAATCGTGTATCTGTTTGCACGATCGGTATTTCAGTTTGTACGACATGAAGTCCCGTAAGGTGTTAGGTCTATCCTGCACTTCGTCTGTGGAAAAAGGTTTACATGTCGGGCGGGTCGAATATATGATGTAGAAATTGAAATTACGGCAACTTTTAGCATTAATACTCATAAAACACGTTACACTACTGAAGGTAATTATTTTGTAATGTTTTTGTAACAAAAATGTAAAGTTTTAAACCAGTTCGTTGTATAAATCTCGCTACATAACAGATGTTTTCATCGCATTCAGTGCCGGACGTTATAACTTGAATATTAATTATTGTGCTAATAATCTGTGTGTAATATATTCCATCAGATGAACCGTTTCTTCCTGTATGATTGCAAAACCTATTATTTGAATGTATACTTGTCGTGGAATAAAAACTGACCCGAAAGTGACGTCATGTGAGAGAAATCAATAATTACACTAAACCCGTTGAAGTTCCGTTAATGTGTTTCGCAAAATCTGTCAAGAAGTTCATGATTTATACAATGTTTACAGTATTACCTGCTGAATTTTTTAAATCCTTTTATTAATAGATTATAAATATTCTTTAGGTATTAGTAAACCAACATAATGATGTCTGACAGAAAAGCAGAGCTTGAAAGAAAGAAAGCTAAGCTTCAGGCTATTAGAGAGGAAAAGGAGAGACGTAGAAGAGAAAAAGAGCAGAAAGATGTAAGATATTATTATTTAAACTTCATATTTATGATCTTTTTATTTATTGATTTATTGGATTTTTATATTAAAGGTTGAGGAAGCTACAGTTCGTGCTGCTGGAGCAGACAAAGATCATCGCAAGGAGTTGGATGCTATGCTTTCATCTTTGGGTGTAGCACCAGTGTCTGGTAAATAATTTTATTAAGATTTCACATTTTTTTAAATGTATGATCATTACTTTCATATAATTATTTCTAATTGCAGATGTATTATCTAGTTTATCTAGTATGAATTCTTTAACACCAGAACAAAGTGCAAATGCTACGCCTGATGCTAGCTTACAGCCATCTAGTATAAATTCTGCTCAAAGGTATTTTTATTATATTATATAGCTTTTAATGAATATATGATAGAAAAGATCTACAGTAAAAGTTTTATAACAGCACTGCTAGAAAGAAGAATCGAGAACTTACAGTTGTTTCTGTGGCACATACTAATATTCCACCAAAAGAGCCAGTGGTTTATACTAAGCAGACACAAACTATTCAGACATCGCATACATCTCACGACGGTGAGTCACATATTCATTTTTTAAATTACCGCACTTTGTGTTGCTCTCAGTTGTGAAATTAAAGTTATATATAATTATTAAACAAAATTTAGTATTTGTGTTACACTAATGTTAATTTAACCAATCCTATTATAAGATTAATATAAAAAAATATGGTTGATATCTTTTATAATAGATACACAATATTATTATACATAATTTATTCAGTCAAGTGCAACAACACTTAATCCATTGTATTCTGAAATTAGCACTACAAATTTAACGAATCTTATTAAAATTCTATATTGTCTTACGTAACTGAAACATTTCATATTTTTAAAATTATTTGAGATATGAAAAAATGTTATAAAATAAAATTAAATGGCACGAAATGATGTACATTCAAGAATTCATTGTAAAATTTAATCAAGAATTAATTAAGGTTTTTCAATTATATTCTTGCTTATTAGTACACTTTTGTTGACATACATTTACAAAATAATACTGAAATACCGATATCGTTATTGTATGAATATCGATATATTATCGAAAACCGAAATAAATACTAGTATTATTTCGGTATTTTGATTCAGTAAATGGAAATAAGAATTGAAGTCATATGTCAAATTGTTACCTAAAGGGGAGACAGATATTCACTTGTTTATATTCCATCACTTTGTCGTCGAGCCATACGATCTCCTTACAAGGAGGAATAAGGAATTAAAATGTTTTGATCCTCGATCATCGAAATAGAGGTCGTACTGATTGATACCGTAACGCACAATATTCGGACGAATGTAACATGTATTCTTCATTTCTGCGGACATGTTTCTCTGCAATCCGCGGCTTCCTTCACGCGAGACAAGAAGACAATGGTTCTCGTTTTTATTAAATTAAAACGAAATAAGGAAACCGAAAAAATTACCGATAGATATATAGATAAAAATACCAGTATTTCAATTATTTCGCATACCAGTGTAGATCCCTGTTACTATGTACTATGTATATATAATCTTTTATTATTTTCTACTGATTTTCTATTGAATGAATATTAAGATCTGTTGGCAAAATTTGGCAGATGAAGTACTTCGATATTTCTTCAAGCATATACAAGATGTTAATTTTATAATTTTCAAAACAGTATAAATGGTTCACATGGTATATTTAATAAATGAAATATTGAACGTTATACTTTTGATAAAAACTTGAATAAATAAAAATATTAAAATCTAAAATTTTAATTACTAATAATTTTACATAATACGAATACTTATTTATTTGCTTAGCAGATAAAGTATTTTCTATAAAACCGTACTTTGAGTGTGTAATTTTCAAGTTCCTACCAAATATTTAAGTAAAATATGTTGAAATAGAAGGAATTTTTCGGAAAACCTAATTCTTTTGTAAAAAACAAAAAATGCGGAGTTTCATATTAGAGAAGAATGTAATTGCATTTATTAGGTATTTTGATATGTTAAAGTACATACAATTAATTCTAGAATGTGCTTCAATAAATGCTATTTAATTTTGCTTTTCATAGGACATCCTATATATATTTGTATATGCAAAGTTTAGACAGAATTATGGTGTAATCATAAGATCAGCACTTCTTTATTCAAAAATAGATTAATATTGTAAAATAAATTTTTTTTAAATATATTACAGCTATCAATATAATTATACTGAAACTTTAGATCATATATATTTTTTATATGTAGATAATTATATTTATCTTTTATATAATTTTTCAATTGGTAAAGTTTAATAATATTCTTCCATGTTATCTTTCGATGTCGTGATAATTTATACAAACTAGTCGTACAAAGTAAGGTTCTTGAACAAGCAGAAGTCATCTTGACAGTATCATAATATTTATAAATAGACGTGAATAATGATCTGTAAAATAAGAAACGTAGATTAAATTCTTCAAATTGTTGAGTTTTTAAAGATATTTTATTATATATTTTAGATATGTTTTTAATCGATGACCATGATTTTGGCTGAGTTCTACATATAAGATGTTAATTTTTAAATATACATACTAATTTTTAAATATTACTTAACTTTTCATTCGAAGTTTTTGTTCAAAATTTTTTGATCATAATGTAAATAATAAATTAATTAAAATATATTTAAAACATAAAAAACAATTTAGATTACTCTTAACTTAAAATGTATTAAATATCATAAATTTTTGTAATTAAATCGTAAAAATTATTAGATATTAAATTTACAAAAATTTGAAGTTATTTAAATAAGAATACAAAGGATTAAAAGTCTTATAACACCTTTTTAGTGTTTTTAAAGGTGCTGTCACTTTTACATATACCTAGATATGATTGAATATGGTAAAGTGGGTGGTGTATATAAGAACATTTATTTTTAAAATATAAAAGCTATTAATGAAATTATTAATAAAACGTTAATACAGTTACTAAATATTAACAGTACTGTATAATATTTTAATTAATATATATTATACTATACAGTTAGTTATATCAGTGTAACTTGTTTTATTTATAACATTGATTTTATTGTGCTAACAATAAGAGTTACTTTGTTCGTTTACATTATGTTCTATAATTAACTTTAATGAGGAAACTTACATATTCTTAAAATACATCCTTATTGAAAGTAGCATATTACATACTTCTTGCACTATTGATATTTTTGTTGTGTGTGTTAACTTCTATTAAATTGGATTTTGTAATAGTTTTCAACACTTCTAAAATAAACTAAATGTTATTTAAAAGGTATTTATGGCAGCTTGACTAGTTTGACTAATAATGTACATTTAATGTATTATTATTAGTGAAATGATAATTGTGATAAAAGAGTGTTATATGTTTTAAAGTGAGGGAAAATATTAAAGTTTGTATTTACTTTTAATATTAGGAAATCTTATCACTATGGTATTCTTCCTATCTAAGGGTATTCTAGTAGTAAAATAGCAAATTTTGTTCCTATTTTATTTGTGATTTTTTATATACTACTTAGGAAATGCATTAATAGAAATGGATAATATCTAACACAAAATCAGGTTGTGGAAACAAATATTTTTCTTGGTGATGGAAACTACACTTTATCTTTGATATTTTTCATTTTCATTTTATTAATCCGCAATTTCAGTTGGTAATAATTTTCAATTTTTAATTTATCTTTCAATTTTATTTCTAATTAATGTTAAAATTCATAATGGTCTAAAGAATTTTATATATCTCATACCACCTACTTTACTACACATTTTAAGTCAAAATATATAAGTATTGCTTTAAAATATGTTCTGAACATATTGCTTTAAAAATAAATCTAGATTTATAATTACAGTTCATTGTTTCAGTAATGATACATTTTGCTTATAGACTTTATGATAATTAATTGCTTAAAACATTTTCAATACAAATGAAAAATACATTGCGTGTTACATGCGTGTCCTCTTACCTAACTGATTTTGCGGTATTATTAAATATACGCGTATTCCACTGTCTTGCGACACATACGGTCAAATCAACTGGTGTTGGACATAAGGACTGTCCGCATCTTCTTCTGCATACACCATCTACTCCTCCTGTTCAACAACAACACCAACTCACTCTTACTCCGCAGGCTACTTTGAGACTGACTGGTGGCGTCCCAGGAAAGGTGGGTCTGCACCAAACTACCTATGTATGTTCTGTCTTCTTTTTATTACCTTTCCTATAATTGTTGTACAACAGTATATGATAGAGGTAGATATATGGCGATCTATAATTACCAAGGGTTGTAGAATCAAATCAGAGAGTGCTCTCTATTTTTCTTAATTTTTATTAATTTCCCTAATTTATGTTTTTACAGATTATTGGGCATTAAAAGTCAACCCAATTATAATCAACTTTTATTGATTTTACAACCTCAATTTTATAAATGTTGTATGTGACAATAGATAAATATGTTAAATCATTCAGTACTATGTTTGGTTGTTTAATTGCGTTTCAAGATACAAAAAACATGAAGTGAAAAAATTTTTAGA
Source organism: Tetrapedia diversipes (assembly GCA_033822845.1). Classification (NCBI taxonomy): domain Eukaryota; kingdom Metazoa; phylum Arthropoda; class Insecta; order Hymenoptera; family Apidae; genus Tetrapedia; species Tetrapedia diversipes. The sequence goes on from JAOPTO010001148.1 coordinate 62,673, forward strand.
AGAATGAAACATATTATTTAATTGTCAGGATTTATTTTGTGATATACATTTTATCTATTGCTTCCATATGCAATACCTAATTGTTTGCATAGGTGATAAGCTTTCAATTTGCTTTACATCATTTAATTAAATAATATACTAACAGCCTATTAAAGTTATACAATACATTAACATTAGGCGTCCTGTTTGTTGGGAAAATTTAAAGATTATTACAACAAAGGTCAATCAACCTTGACTCATGTGTGCTAAAATTAAATTTATCAAACAAATGAATAATTATTGTTGATGCTTTAATAATATAAAGAAATAAGTATGCATAGATGGCAACATTGTCTTAATTGTAGTTGTTACTGTAACATATTAGCAACTGAGTTTTTATAGTACTATTTTTAATATTTAAAAGGAAATATAATTTTATTTATTCTAGTGTGCAAAATGTAGTGCATTAAAAATTGTTGAGCATTCTAACAGAATTTCTATTTTGAATAACTCATAGTGGAATTTAGTTATGAGAAACTTAGGGGGGTGGGCATAAGTGTGACAAGGGATGTAAGTGAGATATTGAGTTTTATTTAGAAATAAGCATCCATTGGTAGTCACATTAGGTAACAAATTTTTTATTATCTTACATTAAGTAGCCATTGACTTATTAATTCAAATCAATGGTAGAATATAATATTTAAAAGAAGGTGTTGAATTATAACAAGGATTTAAATTATATTAATTGGATTATTTCTCAATGATGTAAGAAGCATTGAATATGTATGTTTCCTCTAACATATAGGAACCACAGCACCGCACAATATAAAAATTTACAAATCTGTACCCACCTAACTACATTCAGCAGATAACAATTTTTTTATTTTTTTTATATTGGTATAAAAACACCTCAATTTCTTTTTGTTCCATGACAAATAATTATACGAAATAATTTAATTTTATAAAGACAAAATACTTGTATTAAGATGCACAAAATATGTATTACACAGACTTAATGAAAAATGTGTTATAAATACTCTGAAACAAGTGAATAAAAATAACATATTTTTTTTTAAACTTCAATACTAAATACTTAATGCAACAGTACTGTTTATTATGTTTTTTATTATTTGACTTTTTACATAGTTTATATAAAGACCATTTCTCTTAAAATGCTTATAGTCTGAGTGTAGAGAGGTGCTATTAGTGTAGTGCATTCTTAAAAGATTGTAACTAAGTGCAATTTTTTTCCCTCCTCTTCTCAGCTCATGCATTCGACTATTACGGTAAGTTATGATTTCTCTTGGTTTTCAACAAGTTTTAGGTTCAGATTTAGGTTTAGCTATATTCCGTTTATTCTCTCAGGATGTATAGTGTCTAAAACGTATTCAAATGAAATACGAATTTCAAGTAATAGGATAATATAAATATGTAATTATTAAATTTCACATTCAAGTCTGAATTTTGTATATTAAGATAAATTTTTAGATAAGGGACCATTGCATTGGTTCGCTTTCTTTAAAATCTAATTAGTTAGAAATGCACTCTCTCTCTCTCTTTATCTTTTTATCTTAATTATTCATATAAAATTTCATTAGAAAAGTGAATTAAGTTCGAATATTTATTATTATTGTAGACATATACAATGACTCTCCACCCAGAATCTAAGATATCTTTGCTATCTTATACCTTTGCTTTGGACTTTTTGGCTCTTTTATCTTTTATGTTGATCTTTTTTTATTGGTGTATTTATCTTTATTTTCTGTACGTATTATTTTTTAAGTATTTATCTGACATCCCGATTCTCAAACGGAAATATTTTGGTATTTACACAATTTTAAGGGCATGCACTGTAAACACTTTAGTGAAGAGAAACGAACACAGATTGCATACATTTTTGCTCCGCGGCTCGAGGTATCGTATTTGATACTTGTTAAAGATTGAATAGGAATTTATACTTACAGTAGATATTTATAATTACATAGATAATATATGCAAAATGTTATTATCAAGAAAGTTTAATTGCAAAATGTAGTTCCAGGTTTTGAGTGTTCTAAACGTTTAATAAAATCACTCTGTTTTGAAATACACAAGCTTTTGTAGCATTCAGCTTCAAACGCACGTTTAAAATAATACTTAGTATTAAATAAATATATTTCAAAACTTCTCAGACTACCTTTGGAGTACTTAATCGTTCACTTAAAATTAAAAGATCATATAAAAAAAAATAAAATAAAATAAAAGATCTTTTTATATCTTTTTATGCTTCATTCACAATTCTGTTACAATTTATGATAATGTTAATGAACGAAATACTTTTTGTAACATAAAATCTGAATAATATTTGAATAATTCGTTGAATTATTAGATATTGTTTGAAACTGGGACTGTCTGAAATAGGTGATATTTAAATATGGATATCCATTGACAAATCTTGTCACAACTTAACGCACCTTCCAGAGTTCTCGACGCGATATATCACGATTGTAGCTTTCGTACTGTTTGGGATATTATGGTGTATTAACATGGGTGCGGATATTATTGTCGGATACTGGGATCGGTAAATATTATATAAGCGAAGTTTCCCGTAAAATGGAAAGAATAACTCGGTGACGAGTTCTCTGTGGCTTCAGCTTGTAGTGTCGCAAACGTTCAATTTGCAGATATTGCTTCTTAATAGCAAGGTTTCGTTTTGTTTACGAATTTATAAGCAGCAGGAAGGTTTATTAAATCAACGAAAATTAGAAATTATTTTTGTTCACATAGGAACACATTTTGTGACGACAAATACATGTTCGTAATATTATTAGTGTCTATGTTTGCTTCAACGAAACGTTTCTTAATAGTAATCGTTAAAATGCTGTGATAAAGTTTTAATTTTAAGAACTATTTAGCGTTTTATTTTTTCAAATGGATTTAAAAGGGAAAAGGTGAACTTTGGTGATAAAAATTAGCAGTCGGAGATGTCAGTCTGTTCTGTTGAAATATTTAGATTTTATCAATTTTTCCTCATTTTTATTTTTTTTTTCCGTTACTCTAAAAACTTATTTCTCAAATTTTATAACATTGTATTTTACAATGATTTTATTTTAAAAAGATATTACCATTCCCTTAGATTTGAAATTACTGTCATAGTTTAAAACGAATGAAAATGTCATTGATCTTATTTGTAGTACACGCAGGATGAGTTTTAACTGAGGTTTAGTTAAACGCCTAAAGGGATTGCAGTTTCGCAGAATATTCACAATATTATTAATATAATCAACCGTGTTAACCGTAATGCAAAAAAGAGATCAAACGAAATAAATGTAGTTGTTTGAATGATTAAAGTTATTTAAAAATTTTGCAGTTAGGGCAGTTCTACGTGTTGTATAAAGATAGGGGTCACGCAAATTTGCATACTTTTCATCGATCCCTTTAGAGCACAGTCTTGTCAAATATAACGACAATCAATAGGGCGTACTATACTATTTGCATGAATTATGGATATAGATATAATTAATAATTACTGTATCCGATCCGATATTACAGTTTCAATCTTTCTAGCTAATTGTTGATGTATCTTGCATGACAAAAGGAAAGGCAGTAATTAATAGAACTTGTGCATAATTGTGATCGCTCTATATCGAAATGCCAATCGTGGTCCAAGTAAATTTTTGACAATCGTATTTCGTAGTCGTACACATTTTGCGTGCCACTTTTAGAGATTCAAATAAATAGCTGAAACCTTTCTTGAACCGACCGTTGGATACATAAGTATATTCGTTTATATGGTATACATCAATAATTTTCTACGAGAGACGTGAAATTAGAAACAAACACAACTAACATGATAAAACACGTGATTGATTGACATTTTCTTTTCCCTCCTTCAAGACGAGTACAATCTAAATCCTGGTTTAGAATGGGAGGACGAATTCACAGGTAGGTAATCCTCTCTAGAGACGATTCACTCTACCTAATTATATCACCAATACATGAACTGTATATTCATCTTTTACAAAGCCTACGTTCGAGAGTAATACTTTTGCCAGAAATTGTTGTTTCCTTTTTCTATACAATTATTTCGTATTTATTTATGCACTGAAAGGAGGGAACTACTTGCACTATCAATTTACACTCGAAGTTGCTTGATATAAATTCGTCAGATCGTTAAGTAGTTTTTCTACACTCTGTTTTGTAACCGTAAAAATTTTTGCTTCATCTGTCATGCATGCATAGATAGTACAATATTATACTTCACAGTTTTTATTCAGTCATTCACGTCTCGCTGTTACGCATGAATTACGGTGTAATAAACCACGACTGTCACTTTCATTTTACTTTTACATCGAAACAATATTTGTTCGTTTGCAAAACTGTAGAGGCTAAGTTTCGATCTTATACATGTACAAAGTGTACCGTTTCATTATTTACGCATAGCTGTCTCGATTGTTCGTTACTCAGAAAAATGTTTCAAGTAACATTTACTTTTTTTCAAAGGAGAGACATTGAACGATGGACAGAAATGTTGTTTGTATGGGGGTGCTTTCAAGATTTCAGGGTAACACTTGTGTTTTATTTTTCCTATTGAAATTGGACATTTTCACTACATTTTTCAGACAAACTCATTGACTCACATGTACCTGTCTTGAAGTCATTTACAGTCATTTATAATTGTTTAAATTCTTTGTGCTTTTTATGTTTGCTTAACCGTTTGCGTATCACGGGTTACTTTTGCGCTCTTCAGATTTCGTGTCGAGAAAACTCAGCGCATTTGACCGATTCAGACAACTAACGGCCTGCTCATATAATATATAATAATATATAAGTAATATATAATAATACATATAATATATAAATAAATTACATTACTATATAAATAATATGTAATAATACATATAATAATATATGAATAAATTACATTACTATATAAATAATATGTAATAATACATATAATAATATATAAATAAATTATATTACTATATAAATAATATATAATAATGCATAAATAAATTATATTACTGTATAAATAATATATAACAATACATAAATAAATTATATTACTATATAAATAATATATAACAATACATAAATAAATTATGTTACTATATAAATAATATATAATAATACATAAATAAATTATATTACTATATAAATAATATGTAATAATACATATAATAATATATAAATAAATTATATTACTATAGTATTACATAAAATAATAAATTACAAATTAAAACTATGAAAAATTTAAAGAACAAATAATATTTCGACACATAATTGAATGAAGCACTGTTGTGCTCCTCGACTTTTCTCGACACATAATCAAGAGTGCGATGGCGTTTCTTGGCGTTTTTTGACCGTGTTTTTTGGAAACCCTCTGGTAAGCAAACGGTTAAATTCTTTCACAAAGCTTCCTTCATAGTAATTCGTGGATTTGATTGTAAATACAATAGTGCCCCTACCTAAGAAAAAATTTCTGACCGTCATGAAATGTTCTTCTGGAAACAGAGTAAACTTTATTTGAAACGTTTCTTCGAGTAACTGATAGTTAGGGGATGAATAGCGTGAAAATATTGAAGTGGGACACGCTGTATATGTTTTTATATAATTCACACACACATTAGCTGCTGCATGAGACTTGGGAAGTTGCGTTAATATACCTCCACTCAGTTTTTTCGTATTTTTTACTTTTTCGATTCTGGTACGGTCTTCGATGTTCAAACAAATTGTTGAAGAGAAAAGCAGTTCTGTTCGCTAATGGGATACTGGTATCGAGAACTTGTGATTCGATGGTTACATTATGACGCACATTAAACTTCACTTTAAAGCATCACTTGAGCAATCTCTCATTTTCTTCGGCTCACTTTTTCACTTCATTTGCGTTTATCTTGAAACGAAAGGGTGGAGAGATATCGTTCCGAACGGTTTCCGTGACAATCATAAAATGTATTGCAGATGAAAATTAAATTTTTATTTGCATAATCCACCAACAAGCAGTCCACCTTCTTATACGTAACTAATATCAATGCATGTGATCCAACCTAATAGTTTTTTGTCCCGGTACTGTGTATGATTGTTCATCTTTCGATCGATATTGTTTTTACTATTGTTCCCTTTTTTTTTTTTTTTTAAAGTATTTCATTTAATATGTTTTCATAATATTGTCCAGAAGAGAGTTGCATCCTTTAAACTTCATGCTTTTGCGATTTATTTAATTATTTCCGAAGAATTTTTATTTCGTCTCTTGCAATATTTTCAAACTGTTGTCAGAAACAAGTTGCACAATTTGCATAAGTATGTGAATGCATCGCGATTTTACCCTATATTTTTTTTAAATTCTTTTCCGTTTCGTGCATATTTTCATGTAATAATTACGTTATATTATCGTTTCACGTAGTATAATCTTATTAGAGCTACCAATTAAATTTACTACTCAATTGTTAGTATCACAAGATGTTATAGATTCTTTTTCCTTTTTTCTCTTTTTTTTTTTTTCTTACTTTATTTTTAAACGTAGTGTATTAGAATTCTGAAGGTAGGGCATTTGTCAGAGGTAGATAGATATATCGAAGTTAGGGTACTTGTGGCGGAACCAGCTTATTCACCACAGTTTTGACATTTGATGATGGCCAAGCCGAAGACGAAGAGAACAGCTTGCCGCATATGGACGGTTTCCAAAGCAAGCTTCCACCTGGAATTCTTCCCCATGGTTTACCACAGGTTAAGGAAGTGCAGCCGGCGGTCACACAAGTGGAGCAAGAAAAAGAAAAAGAAAAGCCTAAAGAAGGTAATTTATTTGCTCTCTTAAACAAGCTTTTATTATGATAGTTGTTATTAATGTATTTAAATTAGGAACATTAAATAATTCTGAATATCTTTAAGCTTATCTTTTTTAAATAGTATTGTAATTTAACCCTTCTGCGGTCTTCTGGACATTTTTGTCCCAGTCGTGTTCGCATTTCCTCAAGAAATTTGATTAAGTTCGTGCGATAGGTAAAGAAACTGTTATTAACCCTTTGACTACCACGTCGAAATCACATGTTTCATTCAGAGCATCACGAGAGTACACTGCTAGATGCAATATTTCATAAAAATTAATCTTTTATTTTCGACGTTCTAATAACAATTTTTAATTGTTCAATGGGGCACTTTTTACTTAAAAGTATCTTCTAATTAGTAGTAATGTTGAAAATGCAGTAACTGTCAATTTTTATTCAACTCCTAGCTAGATGCAATCTTTCATAAAAATTAATCTTTTATTTTCGACGTTCTAATAACAATTTTTAATTGTTCAATGGGGAATTTCTTATTTCAAAGTATCCACTAAATAGTGGTAATGTTGAAAATGCACTAACTGTCAATTTTTATTCAACTCTTAGCTAGATGCAATCTTTCATAGAAATTAATCTTTTATTTTCGACGTTCTAATAACAATTTTTAATTGTTCAATGGGGAACTTCTTACTTCAAAGTATCTTCTAATTAGTAGTAATGTTGAAAATGCAGTAACTGTCAATTTTTATTCAACTCCTAGCTAGATGCAATCTTTCATAAAAATTAATCTTTTATTTTCGACGTTCTAATAACAATTTTTAATTGTTCAATGGGGAATTTCTTATTTCAAAGTATCCACTAAATAGTGGTAATGTTGAAAATGCACTAACTGTCAATTTTTATTCAACTCTTAGCTAGATGCAATCTTTCATAGAAATTAATCTTTTATTTTCGACGTTCTAATAACAATTTTTAATTGTTCAATGGGGAACTTCTTACTTCAAAGTATCTTCTAATTAGTAGTAATGTTGAAAATGTACTAATTGTCAATTTTTATTCAACTCTTACAATTGTAAGTAGTTGAAGTGCTCCGGTTACCAATGACCACCATGGCGTTACAAGAAAAACCATAGCCGGTCATATATGACCAAAGTAACAGTCAAAGTGTTAACAGCTGCTATATCCTTTCAATTTTATGCTTAAGAACCATTTTTCTCCAAATTAGCAAATCTTTCTAATGAAATTAAAGGATCTTTGATTGCAACAAAATTTGAGGAACGTAAAAGGGTTAAGGATGTTCAGAAAAGATAGTTAAGCCAGTTTTTGTTATGAGCAGACGATGTGGTTATTTATGGTAACGTTAATTTGTAGTCAGAGAACTCAGCGAGGAAGAGAAACAAATGATCATATTATCCGAAGATTTTCAACGATTTCTTGATCGCACTAGTAGAATTATGGAAAGGGCATTAGGAGAATCGGTTAATATTTATACAGACTATACTGGTACTATGGATGGTGAAGATGGAATGTGAGTGAAAATAAATGTCCTTTAGTATTAGGCTTAAACTGTTTCGTTTATCATTTTAAGAAAATCTTTTTATGCTTATTAACTGTACAAAATTTCTGCTTTGAAATACAGGTTCTTGAATAGTAGAATAATAGAATAAAGTAATCCGTGTTTGATATATCAAGAAGGAAAAGAGAGTACAGTTTGTGTTGCTGAAAATATTTCGAAAAACAATAAATATATTTTTCATTGTAACTTAGTAAACGTATGAAAATTGAATATTTCACATTTCCATAAAATTGGAGCCAATTACTATACTTGAAGTATTCGTACAGTGCAAATTGCAATTCCTGGGATTTATTATTCGCACTAATCGAGACCTGCCTGTAAAAATAATAGTAAAATATAAGTTTATCGCCAGCTTTGTGGTAATTAAAGAGTTAGAGAGGGTTAATTAATCTTCTAGGGATGAAAAGAGTCATCAACGTTTATGGTTGAACCGATGGTTCTTTTGCGATCGATGGTCTCGAAATCGTTGTGTGACCTCGATGGATTGGTCACCACAGTTTCCAGAACTTCTCGCGGCGTCGTATAATAATAACGATGACACTCCTAACGATCCCGACGGAGTGTGTCTGGTTTGGAACACAAAGTTCAAGAAAACCACGCCGGAGTTCATTTTCCATTGTCAGTCTCCGGTTATGTCAACTACGTTCGCAAGATTTCATCCTAATTTAATCCTAGGAAGTACTTACTCCGGACAGATTGTTCTCTGGGACAATCGAGTGCAAAAACGAACACCTATTCAACGTACCCCGTTGTCGGCCAGTGCGCACACTGTAAGTTGTACCTAAAGAAAAAAGCGTTTAACATGATGAACATGAAGAAAAATTCCACTTTTAGCACCCAGTGTACTGTCTAAACGTTGTTGGAGCACAGAACGCACATAACTTGATAAGTATATCAACAGACGGTAAATTGTGCTCCTGGAGTTTAGACATGTTATCACAGCCACAAGAGACGCTAGAACTCCACACCAAACAATCGAAACCGATTGCTGCCACTTGTTTGGCATTCCCGCATGGCGATGTTAATAACTTCGTCGTGGGAAGTGAAGAGGGCACTGTTTACTCAGGTAAATAAACTTAGTAATGAAATTGTACAGAGGAATAGGTGTTTTGAAAAAAGGAACTGATCGGTCAAGAAGGTTCTTGGGTAAGTACCGTGGGGTCGATCACAATCCTCTTTTCAGAGGAAGAGTTCCAGAATACAGTCTTCCTCACTTCATCATGACCAGATCCTTCAGGATGCAATGTTGGGTTGTTCGCTATTCCTATATCCGGTTCAGCGAGAATTGTCAGGAAACATAAACGTGATCAGACCAGAGTTGAAACGTAACGCCTAGGTCCCTACATAGTAGGAAGGAAGCTAATTTCTTAAACAAAAATGATCAAGGCACCTGAACCAAGCTTGGGACCAAGTTAATCTAGGCATGAACTGAAATACTCAAAGGATTAAAATTTGATATGAATGTTGTATGCATCATGCGAGGGTCCTTTTCTAAGACCGTTGAAAAACGTTTCTATCTCTTATCTACAGCTGCAGGGTCGAAATACAAACTTTTTGTTTATATTTCCTGCCAATTGTCGATGAACTGGGCATAGACTTTTTCATGCATACTATAAGCAATACATCCTTTGACTCCCAATGGCTACATGCCTTCACTTTAAGTGGTGACTTGTTCTTCATTCATACTTTCTAATGCATCGACCAAATTCTCAGTCATAATTGTTAAATAGCCAAAGTAATTGCAGAGATTGCCCAAAAGTATGCAGTTTCTAATATACATTCTTGATTTATCGACACTCTCACTAATCCACTAACGATAACCTGTTGTGCTGACACAATTGAAAGGTTAAACTGTAAACACCCAAAAGACTCATTAGAATCTCTCATGTATGTTATCATATTATTTGCAGTACTTGCCGTTTAAAATAACGGAAGTCAAACGTTATTAACCATTATGTACACATATATAAATATTTGTAAATATTTTTAAATAGGCACGAATAATAAACGGATGTTTGAAAAAAGAAATTCTGATCCATAATACAGTACTGTGCGAGTTATGCATTATGATGTTCCGTATTTGTTTAATAGCTTGTCGTCATGGTACGAAAGTTGGAGTATTAGAGACTTACGAGGGTCATCAAGGACCAGTTACTGGGATTAGCGCGCATGCTATGCAAGGTGGAATAGATTTTTCGCATCTGTTCCTAACGTCGTCCATCGATTGGACCATCAAACTTTGGAGTCTGAAAGAGAGCAAGCCTTTATACTCGTTCGAGCACAATGGTGATTACGTGTATGACGTTGCATGGTCGCCGACCCATCCGGCTCTGTTCGCCGCTGTAGACGATTCAGGGCGGCTAGATTTGTGGAATCTTAATCAGGATACTGAAGTGCCTACGGCTAGCGTAGTAATCAACGGTTGCCCGGCTCTTAATAGAGTTTCATGGACACCGAGCGGTTTACACGTAACAGTCGGCGATGATACTGGAAAGATTTGGGTGTACGACGTTGCTGAGGTAAGAATGTTTTTCCTTATTCGCACCGGCTCATGTTTGATTACTCTACGTTTATAAGTAATTACGTTGGTGTACCAACGTGTTGTCGTAGATTATCCGTTTAATTATTTAAAATGGGTAATGCTGATGTTTGTTCAAATGTAGCATTTAGCACATCCAAGAATTGACGAATGGAATAAGTTTTTGTACACGCAACAAGAGTTGAAACACAACAAAGCGGACGAAGAATTGCACAAACTTAATTTAAGGGAGCCTACTTCTTTGACTTCCATGTTTCCTCTGTTAGCAACGTGCCCGGTCAGATAAAGGTATAATTATATTTAGAAATTATTGCAAAGGTCGGCTTGAATATCTTAAAGTTTAAAATCAAATGAATTCAAAATACTTATAACCATACAGCAAATGTTTAGAAACGAAAAGATGAAAAGAACTGCGTACCGCACTAACTGTAATTTATAGATGTACTCTTAAGTATTTATAGAATATCTTTATTCTGTATAAAATTATTAAACTGCAAAACAAACATATTAGTACTTCACGCGTATATGATTGCTGTACATCTAAACAGTTATGAATTTCATGTGTCTAATAGAAGTAATATATCCTTATTGAACAACTTTAACACGGTAGATTATTAAGGATGTGTGCAACATATCTGTGCATGTAAATAATAAAAGCTATAAAGCAAGACTTAAATTAACGTATTGCAGAAAATAAGATAATTAAAAAAAGTTTTGATGTATATGCTTTTAAAATTTTCGCGATATTTATTTTATTGTTTTATTGAACTTTATATCTTTCAGAAATAATTTTCATTAATATACATTGTTTTCGTGCTAACGTTTTTATCTAACATACTGAAAAAAAAATACGAATAAAACATTTAAATGTCATAAAAACTATTAAAAATTATCTAATTCGGTATCATAATTTTTAAATAATTTCATTAATATTTATATTATTTAGTGTAATTAAGAATTTATAATTTTTTTTCATAATGTATAGTTCATAGTATAGCAAAAATAGCAAAATTCATTCAACGAAAATTATCTGTTACAATTGTAAATATAACACTTCTTTTTTGCATTATTACACACTGCTGGTCTTTATCTAAAATGTGATACCGTTGTACAATGTTGTGTCTGAATGCGTACTTCTGCTCAAGTCAAGCATATTTTAAAGTATAATTTTTATTGTAAAAATATAATTTAATCTACAGTTTGTTACACGCTGAGTAATATTTTGAATGCAGATATAAATTTATTAGACGTTTTTTATAACGCGCATTTCTAACTTTAAGTTATAATAAACAATAATAATTGTCGAGGTAGACAAACGAATTATTTCCCTCAATGCTACAAATAAAATTTTATTTAAAAAAACCGTATATACTTTGGATTTATTTAACAAACAGTGAAATTAACTCCACGAATTCAGTGTTACAGTAAACATTATAATTGATGTTTGAATCTGTAAGAACAAATATTCTGATCATGATTTATTATATCAAAAGTAACATGTAAAACATCTCAAATTATAATAAATTTTATTATCAATAACAATAGTTCACTTACATAATGAATGGATGATTTAAGAATGTGCTGAAGCACAAAATTACGTATTGCTAGAAACAGTTGAAATTATATAATTTTTTAACGTAATAATTTTGTTTGCCATTTAAATTTAAAGATACCTGTCCATAACAAAAGTCATTTAATAACAACATGCCAATTTTATAAATCAATTATACGAATTCTATACTTAGATTTGGTACGTATCTTTGTTTTTTTCATAAAATTACATCTGTTAATCTTTCTGTACACCTTTTAACATTGAAAACTCGAGTTTCCAGTAAATAGATTTTATTAGTTACTAGTTACAAAAATGCAGTACGTTACATTATATTGTTCGATATGCTTTCCATTTAGAATATTATCTTAATCGTTCCGATCAACGGCGTCGTCGTTGAAATTTTCATAAAATCCACAATTCCATTCGTTCTCTCTCGATTTCACGAGCAACAAAACCTTAAACGGTAAAATATAAAGGTTGCAGTCTAACGCTTCGATTGAATATTATTCGACGTTGAAATCTTGGCAGTTACTCGCAGTTAACACCTCTTTACGTAGTGTTAACGTTGCACTGGACATTGAACATACAAGGACCGAGCTAACAATTAATTTGTATACAGTTCGTACTAGATAAAACTTATTAGGTGTGCAAATTAATTCGGTGCCTTTTTCGTGTGGAACCTTCCTTCCTAATTTTTGAATTTTTCCTAACTGAAGTAAACGTTGCGATAAGCATTGATGGATAACACCTGGTTGCAACGCAGACTCTTGTTTAGTTTCTTCAAACGTTTTTCAAAAGTTTGCTTAACACTAGATTTACGGGCTTCATAAGCAAAAATTGCAACAGCAATTTATTATTGTTCCCAATAACTTTTGTTGACTTTTATCGATGGAATGATACGTATATATACCCAAATCTATTTCCCTCTTAGTTGTGCAATTTCAAATTCTGAATAATGTATAACTATTTCTTAGTATATTCAGATTAGAAACAGACGTACAAGAAATATCCATAAATCTAGTGTTAAAATTCCTCGCCTCTCCTAGACATGCTTGTCCGATAGATTAAAATCTACGTTTCGAAATTTTTGAAACTACTCTTAGCACGTTTTATACGTCACATCGTCATTACCAAAGGCGGAACAAACCATTTTTTTAGCTTCACAAGCATCTTTCTTTGGTTCAAAAGCAAAAAGAATGCAAATACTTCAATTAAATATTTCTTGTCGAACGCCAAATTGTTTACTGTTATTAGGATGAAATTATTCCGAGTTGTCATGATCGTTTTAATGTACCTTGGAATATAATATTGCTACTTTCAAATCACCATAAGGCAGGAAAGGTATTTTAACCTCCTATGGGCCCGTGTAATTTTCAGGTCACATGTTAATTTATTGACATTTTAACAAATAACTTTTTTTTTCATGAGATGGTGTATACGTATTAATTATATATTATTCTATAATGTAAAATTGTTTAAACTAGAACATTCTTTTTCATTTGCATATATAGGATTATAATTGTTGATTTTCCGTTTCATCAATTTTTTTATATTTAAAACAAAAATTCGGCCCATAGAGGGTTAATTAATTATATAATGTTTTATAATGTAAAATTGTTTAAACTGGAAGATTCTTTTTTATCTGTATATACATATAGGATTATAATTATTGATTTTCCGTTCCATCAATTTTTTTATATTTAAAACAAAAATTCAACCCATAGAGGGTTAATTAATTATATAATGTAAAATTGTTTAAACTGGAAGTTTTTTTTTCATTTGCATACATAGAATTATAATTATTGATTTTCCGTTCCATCAATTTTTTTATATTTAAAACAAAAATTCGGCCCATAGAGGGTTAATTAATTATGTAATGTTCTATAATGTAAAATTGGTTAAACTGGAAGATTCTTTTTCATTTGCATATATAGGATTATAATTGTTGATTTTCCGTTCCATCAAATTTTTTTATATTTAAAACAAAAATTCGGCCCATAGAAGGTTAATTTGAATGGAGGCTGCAAAGGGTTAAATGCAAAAGCACCGAATTAATTTACACGCCTAATAAAAAAGTTTTCTGAACACGCTCCTCCGGCTTGGTCTTTTCACCGTTTCAGTACTTCCTCTTATTCGTCTAGGCGCGGATTCATGGTCGCGTTGCGGTACATCGACGATATAAATTAAGAAGAAAATGGTAAACGAAATCACAGATACAGAAGAAAAGACTCAATAAAACAAGCAGAGGTGATCAATGTATGTTTGCCAAACGCACGCTATTGCAATCGATACGCATCGACGTGTGTTCTCTTTAGGTAATCGGAAATGGGAAAACTTTGGTGTACGGTATCAAACGATTGAAAACGCTGTTTCACAAGGCGTGTCGACACGCAAGCGTTCAAACGTTTATGCATGTGTTACGGGTGTCATCCAAAATGAATCGTACTAACTAGCTAAATCTCTATCCTCGCCGGCTTCTCGTTGTTATCGTCACTGAGCAAAACGTACGTTTCCCGTGCCAGCAATAACTTGTACTGTCCGTTGGCTAACATCGACGAACCCCTTGTTATCGTTCGTTTGCCTAACTCGATCGCCTCGTGGGTGAACACAGTGCTGTTGTAGAACTTCACGAAGACGACGAATATGATTATTAGACCGACTAGAATTAATCCGTACGAGGTGCAAGGGGCAGCAACGTCGCTGAATGTCGTTGCTAAGTAGACCCATCTGCGGATTGAAGGCGTCAGTTCCTCGATGCCCTCCTCGAGCCACATGATCGGGAACACGATGTCGGGAAAATTCGACACGACACCTATCTGTGGTTGATGCTCGACCTTTAAGTTCAACTGCACGCGAACTTTCCCCTCTAACGGCACACCGAGTTTCTGTGAAACAGACAAATGGTACTGTACTACTTAGCGTTATTAGTTTTCACTTATTTCCTTCAAGATTTACGTCTAGATTAACACTTAGCTAACCGAATGGGGAGATCTCCCATTTTTTCCTCAACAAAGCGGTGCCATTGATTCTATTTACTTTTGTTATTAGTTGGTCCTAAGCTGATGTTGAATTAATTAAAAATTGTATTTTGGAATAGTAGAAAATGCATTTGATGAACCGTGAACAATACTAGTTCAAGGCTAACTAATAACAAAAGTAAATAGAATCAATGGCAAAGGAAAGAATTAAAGATCTTCCATTTTTTCCTCAACTAAGCGCTGCCACTGATTCTACTTACTTTTGTTATTAGTTGGTTTTGAGCTAACGTTAAGTTTATTAAAAATTGTACTTTGAAAAAGCAGAAAGTGCATTTGTTGAGCTATGAACTACACTAGTTCAAGACTAACTAATAACAAAAGTAAGTAGAATCAATGGCAGCGCTTTGATGAGGAAAAAGTATAATAAATAATAAATTAATGTACGAAGAGAGTCTCGTCAAAACTTGATCATCTCAAGCAGCTTAGAAATTAATTGTTAGAGAGAAAGATGTTTCAGATATAATGGAAATTCTCATTATCCAAATGTTCCAATATCCCCAAACTCGAATAATCTTCTATTCTTCTATTTTTCTGATCTGTAAATCCTTAAATATTGAAGTAAATTGTCAATTTTGTCGATTTCTATTTAGACGAAAGAAATTCAAATCAAAAAGAAGCGATTGTTCTGTTATTCCAAAATTCTATATGTCCAGTTTTGCTTCCATATTAGTTCGGATATGGGAATCTGTATTGTGAAAGCTGCATGGTATGTTAAAATATTTCAATACCTTGATATCATGCGACTTTTATTTGAAATGTCTTTTTCTGTACCATGATAATTTACATGTTATCCGAGGTGATCAAATTGCGATACTCACCCTGTATAGTATATCGCTCAATTCATAAATTAATATTAAAATTTTAATACGTTTGTTTCTTATTATACATTTACCGGTTGAATTTTAAAGTAGGTTTCATGAGCATCATGATCCGGTTTTAATCCTTCAACTGCATTTAATAAACTAGGATCCGCTTTGTAGAAATGAGGAAAAGAAAGATACACTGGCGCACCTGAAATATATAAAAATATACAAAAATATAATTATAATAATTGTACACTCTTATAGCATTCTTTGTATTATAATTGCAAAATTGAGCTTTTCCTTTTTTTTACAAAAATAAGTCTAGCTTGTAATAAAAAGCTAACTTATTGCATACTTATTACATAAATACTTATTTACACAAAAAACAAAAGGTTCAATATTATAATTGTATTATGAAAGATATTATAAAAATGTATGATTATTACAATTACATATATATACTGATATAAATTATATAACTTATTATATAATAATTATGTAACTTAATCAAATTATAAGTTAAAAATGCTGATTAATTTATGGGTTGCTTAAATGTGCATATTTACACCTTTTGTGTTTCACTTTTCTTTGATAATAAAAACAGTTTTATTCAGAGAATCGAAGAAATTTTATTATATTTTATCAACCACACAATGTTTACGATTTAAAACGGGTATTAATCTTTTATCTTTCTTACAGCAAAACAAGAAAGCAGTTTTTAAATTTTAAAATAAGTTATTTGAAAGAATAATACTAAATTTTTTACAAGAGCATTCTTTACGTTAATATCTTCTACAAAATTATTTACAATTTTTAAAATAGACTTCACTTTCAGTGTATTGTTATAAAAAGAGCGCTAGAAAATCTTTGTTGTAATTTTGGTTTTAATTAGTTAAAGATTAAAATTAACAGGAATAATTTCAAAATTAGTAGAAAAAGTAATAAAAATAATTTGAAATAGTTCGTACGATTAATTGACAACTTACTATACTGACATGGGCTGATATTTTGCAAACCGTTTGAAGGGCAAGTCGATGTATCATCCGAGCAAAAGCATTCGTTTTCCGGGGCTGTCTCATTGGGACGCCCAAACACAGCGTCAGGAGGGGTATACAGGTCTGCCTTGATCCCCGATTTTTCAGTTGGGCCGCGATATTTCAGGGGTAATGTGCGACAAAGGTCTTTGTCCCAGATATGAACAACGTCAGCGCCAGTTTTGTCTCGGGGTGGAAAAAAGGATCCTGTAATTAGTAAAACAGTTAACATACAATCGAACGATATAATAAAACAAAAGTAAATCTTAGAACCTGATAATAAATAGGAGAAACAGTTTCTGGGGATTTATAGTATAAAGTTTCAATGATTTTATACTTGTTTCAAATATAACTTCGTTTAACAACTTAACCCTTATTTTTTTAGAACAATAAACAGTAGATCGACGAATTTTTAAGAAATTAATTGCTTTATTTCCAAAACGAGAAAAAGTGCATAATTAATATCGTTTTACTGGATTTTATGGAAATTTTCAGGAATAATAAGTATATGAACAGATATGTCCATGCAAAATGACACTGAAGTGAAAATTACAGAAAAATAATGGAAGTTGAAATAAACGATTAGATGTATGCATGTAATATGTAGATTTGTATACAGTTATAAATATAGCTTTTATAAATTTACAATGTGTTTATACAAAATTAATTATATTTTTTTTGGGTGTGGTACTTCTCCCAACAGTCCCCCTATGTGGATGCCAGGTTTTTTAGTACAAGTGACGCAAGTATCACGTCATGCCGCCTATATGGCGACATTCGGTTTTTTTAGAATATTTATAATATCGCGAATATGGCGGCATTCGTTCGCTAACGGCTAAAATATGGACGAAATCTTGTAGCAATATTGTAGGAATGCAATCAAGTGGATACGAGTTTAGGAAAATGTGAAGAGTGCTTGAGTTGAGCGATAGCCGTGTGAACGTAGAATGTTTGGACTCGAGTGTTACTAAGGCGCGAAAGTTGAGCACTTAAGATAACGTCGCGACTGAGGAATTTTGGGTGAACGTGACCAAATGCATCGAATGAGAGAGATTTAGAATTAGAAAGAAAGGAAACGAGTGTTTGGAAGAATATATGACGAGAAAAAGGTGAGCACGAGGCAGAAAAAGTTTGCCTGTGAAGGCAGGAAGAGTTTGACTGTGAAGGCAGAAAGAATTTGAATGTGAAGGCAGGGAGAGTTTGACTGTGAAGGTAGAAGGAGTTTGACTGTGAAGGCAGAAAGGATTTAACTGTGAAGGTAGAAAGAGTTTGACTGTGAAGACAGGAAGAGTTTGACTGTGAAGGCAGAAAGGGTTTGACTGTGAAGGCAGGAAGAGTTTGACTGTAAAGGCAGAAAGAGTTGACTGTGAAGGCAGAAAGAATTTTACTGTGAAGGCAAAAAGAGTTTGACTGCGAAGGCAGGGAAATTTTGACTGTGAAAGTAGGAAGGGTTTGACTATGAAGGCAGAAATATTTTGACTGTGAAGGCAGAAAGAGTTTGCCTGTGAAGGCAGGATGAGTTTGACTGTGAAGGCAGAAAGAATTTGAATGTGAAGGTAGGGAGAGTTTGACTGTGAAGGTAGAAGGAGTTTGACTGTAAAGGCAGAAAGAGTTTGACTGTGAAGGCAGGAAGAGTTTGACTGTAAAGGTAGAAAGAGTTTGACTGTGAAGGCAGAAAGAATTTGAATGTGAAGGTAGGGAGAGTTTGACTGTAAAGGCAGAAAGAGTTTGACTGTGAAGGCAGAAAGAATTTGGCTGTCAAGGTAGAAAGAGTGTGATTTTGAAGGAAGTAAGAACGTAGTAGTTGCTAAATTGTAAAGTCGTTTAAGTTAAACTATTTTAAGTGCATATATTAATATTCTAAGCACCTCATTTTATTTTATTCACACCTGAGCCCTATCATTTCTCTCCACTAAATCTATCATTATTGCTGTTTTATTTCGGCAAGATGTTACAGAAACTTCGATTTCGATTTATCTCTGACAAAGAAACCGCACAACCCTTTTCTGATGCCCAATAATTCATGATCGTAAATACGAATTACTTCGTATATGATAAAACAACGCGAATTAAAATTGATTTATTAATATTTACCTTCCGAAGCACGGATATAGTTACAAGGCGCGTTCGGCCAATATGGCAAACGATCTAATCCGTTTAAACGATTTATTAATCCAAACTCTCTCATGTCTGTGTGTCCCGTAAAAATGGTGGACACTTCGTTTAATGTCCCGTTTCTCTGAAAATTAAAATCGTCGTCGTATTCATTATAAAAATAAAGAATCTTCGTCGACAATTATCGTTTGTATACAGAAATTAACACGTTTGCGGACGTAAGTGCTATAGCATTCATTTCCATTGTGATACAGAATGACATGGATGCTATAGCATTCAAATTTTAAAACCAATTATTATTGATTTAATTTTATATAACCTCGATTCAAATATCGTCGTGGATGCTATAGCATTCATTGAATACAACTGTTAAAATGTGATATTCTGATTGCTCTTACAAAATGTGTCTAATCGCATTTCAAATATCACAATTAATTTAGATAATTAATTTAGCATCTCACTGAGCTTTTTACTGTCCGCGAACGTGTTAAATTGTATTATAATACTTTATAAATTTCTGATTTCCATCGTAATTATGCGAATAAAGTATTTTTCGTGTTGGTTATTACCTACCCCAAGGAGAAGACCCATTTGGCTCATAGGACGCCTTGTTTTTGGAAAGAATCGATGCGCGATGCTGACTAACGGATCGTTATAACCGAAAACGAGTTCTTGAGCGGTCACAGGAACAAACGGTTTCATATGCAGTCCGCTCAAAAACATGGATAACCCTAGAGTAATAAATCGAGGTAGACTCTTGCTTTGTGTGGACACTGTCTGAAATTATGTAAAATTCTTTCATAAAAATTACTTCTGTTTCAAAGCGTTGCGCGTTTAGAAAATTGTAACTATCGTACGCAATAAAAGTTATTATACGCAATGAAAAATAAATGCTTTAATAAAATAATGGTACGATCTATTAAAATTAGAACTAGCATTAAAAAGAAATAGAATAGTCGAATAAATTTATGTAGACGACGTGTAAATAACTTTATATATGTAATTGTGAGTATTATAACAAATTTACTTACTAGTAACGGTATGTTTGGTACTATTACTTTGAGATCCTTGTCTTTCGACAGTTCTGGTACAAAGTTTAGAATTTTTTTGTGCTGATAGCTTACAGTGCCGTTATTATGAAAAACGATATTTACTTTTTCCATATCCTCCCTGTAAAGTAATAGATGTTTCCTTAATTATTGCTTAATATCGTTTTTTGAAGACATTATAAATATCAACATTAGCAAGTTTAATAAATCGATATATAAAGTATTTCTTTTAATTTACATACGCTTATTGTAAAAATAAATTCTTCTGTATCTAACTTAAGCTGACAAAAGATATTTGCAACAGAATAAAATGCAATTTCAACATTATTGTTTATACAAGGTAAAGAATGTTACGACTGGAAATCTACTGAAACTGCATTTTATCTAAAGAAGCACTGATATAAACACGTGAGCCTGTTTTTTCTTTTTTGCAATCTCAGAGATACAACCGAAATTTAAACAGATCTCAAAACATAGTTATATCTACATTATGTCAGGTATAGATATTAACATGAATAGGAAGCAGACATTTTTCATATTAAAAATTTCCTACATATATTAACTTTTTTAAATTATAAGTAATTAATGGATTGAAAATATTTTTTAATATTTTACTATAATTTTTTATATTATTTTATTATAATATTTTAATGTCATGTGGTACTAATAATTTTTGCAGCTACCTTTTGTTATTCCAATTCTTATTTCTCTTATCTAAATTTGCAGCAACGTTTATTCAAAACTGTAGGAAATATTATTTTATTTTGTTATTCTAATTTTTATTTCTCTTATCTAAATTTGCAGCAACGTTTATTCAAAACTGTAGGAAATATTATTTTATTTTGTTATTCTAATTTTTATTTCTCTTATCTAAATTTGCAGCAACGTTTATTCAAAACTGTAGGAAATATTATTTTATAAATAATATTTACCTGTACACGAACGGACCAACTTCTTGTAGTTTTGGTTTCTCGTTGTATTGCAAGAAATTCTCCGTATTAGTTACATTGAATATGTACACTTTGGTCAATCGAACCACTCCGGGTTTCTGCCAGTATTGAAAAGCAAGAGAGCCATTCCATAATCGTAATTGCTAAAGAAAAAATACTCACATTACAAATACAGTAATTCTGAAAATATAACCGAAGATAACACAAATATATGTATTTAAATAAACCTTTACAGAAAAAAAGTTTACTTCGTCTTCCTTTTATGAATAAATAAAATAAATAAAAGAGTCAAGTAAATACAAATAAACTATACGTTACGAAGATAAATTGTCGTTGCAGAATATATATATAAATATATATAAATAAATACAAATATATATATAAATATATATAAATAAATACAAATATATATATAAATATATATAAATAAATACAAATATATATATAAATATATATAAATAAATACAAATATAATAAATGACACAACACAAAACTCTGTTTCTATTCATGGCTTGCAATCAATGCTGAAAATATCGAAATACTTGCTGACCAAAAAATTGAAAACTGACGTAGTTGTATTATGGAGGAAGGTAGTGAAATTAAAGTAAGATTATTTGTGTGATTCGATGAGGTAAAGGAAATCTATACTTTAAAATAGCAAATGCAGAAACTGGTTTCAAAGTTTAATCGCTGTAATTAAAATGTTGCAAGTGAAATGTAACTCATCCTTCGAGAAAGTGCAAGGCCGGTCGTAGAAATGTAGCTTCCGCTTTATGTCCACTCATTAATCGGTGAGTTACACGCATTCAAAGTGTGTTATTAGTTTCAAAGTAATCGTTTCTTAACACTTAGCTGATCGAATGAGGAGATCTCTCATGTTTTCCTCAACAAATTGATTCTATTTTCTTTTGTTATTAGTTAATCTTGAGCTAGTACTCTTCATAGTTCATTAAATACTGGAATACTGCTCTGTTATTTGGTCTCCGTATCAAGATTATCTTTGTATTCTTACGTTTATGTGTATTCTGTATGGGTTGTCCTATGGAAATCGATGACCATAACTATGTGCGACTTCTATCAGATCTCAATCTATTATCGTTTAAGAAACGTCGTACCTTACTTGGACTTCATTTCGCGTATAATGTTTTTAACATTAGAACTACCGACAATTCAACTGTATTTATTTGCATGGAAGAAATGAAATTGGGAATTACATGAAAATACTGAATACATAGAGAGCAAATATTTATTTATGCCTTCTATAGAAAATCATAATCAATTTTGGAAGCTTTACCACAGTAAATTTATAAGTTTGTTATGAGTAATCATCAATTGCTCATTTTGACTGCTCTGGTAGTTCTAATGATAACGGTTTTGTTCATTGTCCTCAATATTTGGAGTCCTTTAACACTATTCCTACCACAACCAATCAAATGACCGTTTTTAAAATTTCGATTAGAATTTCATATATACAACGTAATAGAATCGCCTTTAAACTTTATACTTTTTCTCAAATATACGTATAATACGTTTTTCAATATTCGTTTCCTTTTTCATTGTTTATTTTCTGAGAAAAATTTGTAGTCTGGCTTACGTGGGAATGTCGCGGTGGGAATAGGTATACGTGAAGTGTCGGTAGGAATAGTATTAAGCTTAACACGTCTCTCACAATTATTCGTCATCATACTCTTATGTTACAAGAATCTCATACTACGCTATATGGTACTAATAACGGTCTTAACACTATTCTAAAAAATATCAATATTTATTGTAAATATATTGACTTCTTTTCTACCCATGCTAGCTTTAAATTTCAATTGTTGCGTTGTTTTGACTCTTATCATTAAACTATATCTTCTTTATGTACTCTAAAGGCTTTTTCGAGTAAACAAATAAACAAATAAACGAATTGATTTTCTGCTTTTCCAAAGTACAGTTTTCGACACATTTAACACTACCTCAAAACTAACGAATATAAGTAAATATTAGGGGAACTGGAAAGTGATGTTTCTGTCATTTCATCTCTACATATTTTGCTAAAAAACCAATTTTATTTTATCGATCTGACATTGAAAATTTGCACGTTACATGGCAAAAGGTTGTCAATGATGAGGGTGATTATATCATTGATTAAAAATAACAACTCGTTAAAAATTTATTTGTCTGAATTTAATGTTAGAAAACGACATTACTTTCCGGTCCCCCTAATAGAATCAATGGCACCGCTTTGTCGAGGAAAAAATGGGAAATCTACCTATTCGATTGGCCAAGTGTTAAAAAGTGATAAAATTTATCCTTGGATGGCAATTTCAATCGTACTTTTACCCGTTATATCGTGCAAGCAGAACAAATTTAATGACAGAAAATTGCTATACGCTTTCATATCTATAAAAAGAAAATATTGAAATGCCGAGGGATGAGTATTTCGAAATGAAAAAAGAGAAAAATGTAAAACAATTGTAGAACACCATAGGTTTTCAATACTGGAATAGAATTGAAAATAATATAGTTTGGGTTTGATAAAAATTACATGAAATACGGTAAAAAGAACCAGGCAAATAATATTTTATAATAGCAATAAACAGAAGGATATTGTAACATAATCCATTTTTAATAGTAGAAACACGGGAAAAACAGTAGCTTTAACTGAGTGTTAATATACAAGTATTTAACGAATTTTGAAACACGAAGTTTCTTTCAAATCGAAACTTTAGAAGAACAAACGTTACTATTTTTTTCGACTGATTTTAGTATGTAGAATCACTATTCGATCAGTTATACTACGATTTTTAAGACACCCTGTATATAATAAGGTAAAATATAAATTTTTAATTACATTAAAATTTATTTATCTCATATTATGAAATAACACAGGAACGAAGAAAGTATTTTGTAAAAACTTTTATTTTAATATATTTATCATATTTATCGTATATGTAAATTCAAATAATTGAATTTCGAAAAGTGTATTGTTTATTTCGATACTCTCTATTTAAATATTCGTCCCTTTTGTATAAAAACATAAAATAGTATGAAAGAAACGTATTGATAGTGACTTCATTAACATGTTGTTAATGTATGTATCAATGAATTGCATAAACGTAATCTGGTGAATAAATAACTATGCTCGATTAAACGGTTAATTGATTATACACAATTATAGTCTTAACGTGAAATATGATTCCGTGTAATATGCATATTTTGTTGACAAATGAGGGAAATCGATGTTGTACAAAGTACAGTCGTTACTTTTTATGCTACATCATACGTAATTAAAGTCAATAGGAATAATAATAAACAATATATTGTTGTTAAGACTTACGTAATCGTAAATATTAAAATTAAATGAATAATTTATATTTTATAGTTGAAATTAGTGGGTAAGGGTTATTATACATACCTTTAATATAACATAATCCACCCATGGTATACTGCTTAAAATAATACCGATCACAAGCGTCAGAATTCCTATAAAAATCGCTGACAGTCTACCTGTAAAATACAAAAATAAATTGTGCAATAAGTAACACACTTTATCTAGTAGAATACTTAAACAATAAATAGATTTAATTTTCTTTCATTATTTATTTATAGTATTTTTTTTTTTTATATAAATATAAATTCGAAGTATAAAATGCAATTAAAAAAATATTTGCGATAGAGTAATGGCCGAATCATCATACATGTCCTATTGAGGTGATATCTTATTACAACAGCATGAATATCGTAATATATAATAATTAGAGTACCTTGACAATACTGCATTACGACACACAAGAGAAATTTAAATAATTATTTAGCAACATGCTACAGAAGAGCTTATTAATTAGAAACATTGCAGTAATTAAATAAACATTTTTACGTATTTAAAATTTTGAAATTGAATATTTATATTGTCATGTACCTGTTTTTATACTTTTTACAATCATTCCTGATAAAACATTTTAATATCATAAACAGAAAAAGTGAAAACACTGTTTAAATCAATTTTTGTAACTTTATTATTGCAATGTGACAAAAAAATTATACAAATTAGGAATTAAGTGTTTTTAACACATATTTTAATATGTTCAAAACGACAATCTTATTCAAAATTTCACTTTAGCAAAATAATATTTGTGAAATAATTAGAATAATAAATAAGGGTTTTTAAAAACGTAGCAAATAATTAATTTACTATGCTATTAGTGTAATGCTTTTAACCTAAACAACCAAATTTTTTTAAAATTATTTGTACCTTTCCAAAAATTATCTTTGATTACTTCTATTATAAAATACTGCACTCGAATTCGCTTTAATTACCCAATCATAAGTAACATCGTTCAACGTTGGAAACACTCTATTCATTCGACTTTTGTTAATTATTTAAATTATTTTGAATTTACAAATATAAAATGGCTACAGTGCTTAATAAAACGTTTTTTTTCATCAGGTTCTGCATTTTATTTCCACAACAATGAACTTTAATATTACTCACTAATAGCAAATTTAATATAATTGAACTTAAGTAAATATGAAAATATGGATCTAAACAAATATCTTTTGCTGCCAATACATTTATTATTATATACATATGTATATCGCAAATTTAATCGATTTAATTCAACTTTACTTTAATATCTAAAATTAATATTTTAAGTTTATTTTAGGATTTTTTCATGTAACTATTATTCACGATTCCTATTCCAAGTAAATAATATATAATAAGTGATTATGTTGATTTAATTAGATTTATAGCTTTAAAACAGGATCAAATCCTTTCTATAAAAATTTTATTTCTAATTATTATTTAATACGGTAATATAAATAATACAAATAATTAAATCGGAAACCTCGATCCATATTTTATACTGAAAAGAAAAGTTTGCATAGCTACTTAACTCTTGATTTGTATTAAGATGAAAGGTCACCCTGAACAAGGACATGAACGTAAGTATGTATCAGGTACTTTAAAATCGATGTTCAGCATTAGGAAAGTAGGATAGTATGATGAAAGTACATGATCGGTGTCCATCAATGTAATTTCGTTGACCTGGTGTGCTCATTGCATGATAACCCTATTTATTAAATGCTTGTATCCGTCATTGCCACTTAAATTTCATTTAATTATCCTGCTAATGTGGAACGATAATTTAACACGTAATAGGCAAACATTTCTACGGATAGGTAGGATCGGTTAACTCGTCACTAAGCTTTAAGAATATCATGAAAACACTTCTGTATTAGACAAAAATAAATTTCACATTTATCGTAAGATGAAATAACTGGATTTAGTTATTACTTTAATGAAAAGAACTTGTGTAATAATTATAGGCATAGGAACTAATAGACTCCTTGCATATATTAGCTGCTTTAGCTTTCGATATGAAACGTGGACGATTTTACACAATGCAAATTAGTATTGCACTATTTTTCTGTAATATATAAATAGGTCTCGATTAATGTAAATAATAAATCCCAGAAACTGAAAGTGTTATTCGACCTCAAATATAATAATTGGTTCTAATTTGATGGAAATGTGAAAGATTCATTTTCAAATGTCTATCAAATTACAATGAAAACATATTTATTATTTTTTAAAATATTTTCAGCAATATAAATTGTACTCTTCTTCTTGAAATATTAAATATGAATTACTTTATTCTATTATTTTTACGGTTTCAAAAATATATTTAATACTAGAACTACTGAAGATTAGGATATACTTATTGGAGACAAAGAAATCAAATTGAAAACTGCACGAAAAAAATACCTAATGTAAGGAAAATAAATTTTATCAGTCACAGTAAAAATCGTAATAAAATATTCAAATGTGTAGTCACCATAGTAAATTTACCACATTTCTATGAAAAATTACAAGCTGGGTCATTTTGATCCCCTTGGTAGTTCTAGTGTTGAATCTCTCGAGTATAAACAGTTTTATTTTCATCCCTGGGTATCGATATCGCTTTCACCTCACATTAACTGAATTTTTACTCACATTAAACGCGACCTGGTATTTTACACTTTGCATTAATCGAGACCTACCGGTACTAACTGGGCAAGGAAAGAATAACCCACTTTTCGAGGTAGATAATTATGATCAAACACAAAACGAATACCATTTCTAATAGAAACGTGCAAAAATTTTTGAGCAGTAAGTAAACAGGCTTTAAAGAAGAGTAAACTTCGTGTTTGATTTTCTAATAAACGCTATCCGGGTACACACAGGGATACATTCTTCCATATAGGACAAGTCGCTACTACACAGTAGGTCACGAGGACAAGGGAACGGTTACAGTAGGTAGTTACGGTGTCTAAATTTTACTGAGAAATTTAAAATAGTGCAGTAATTAACAATTAAAGGAGAACAAAGGAATTATTAACAAAATACAATACTTTAGGCATATTCGAAACAAAATTTGGGTACGATACGTTAATTTTTGTCTGTTTTATACGCCTTTGAATATGGAAGAAAATAAAGTGCATTTTAGGCATTTAACCCTTTGCGCTCGAGAGGTGATTGTTAGTCACCAAATGATAGTTTCTCAAATTTTCAGACTCTAGTTAGTTTGTTTATTAGTTATATTCAGAGGTTAAATTGTCATATATGTAAACTTTAGTACATGACTTAACTAAACTAAATGACGTTTAATATAGGCGAATCTTAGTAAATATTTTGAATTTGAAAATTTTTGAAGTTAGTATCATTAAACGACTAACGGTCACCTCTCGAGTGCAAAGGGTTAAACAGACTATTTCAGTTTAATTATTGTACAAATCTATAATACTGTTTTCTGTTTAATTCTCACATATCAAATATCAAAGTTTTATCAAATACTTCTATCAGACTCAAAATTTCAGGGTTAAACGAATTTATTTGTGACATAGTGTACGAATACTTTTTGGAGCCATTGTACCTATCTCTTCACTCTTGCTGAAACAATCTATCACTTTGTTTCCACGAAGTCGAGATTCTAAGTAACAAAGTTCCAGCTACAACTGAACACAGGATTATCTAGGAATTCTATGAAATAGATCGTTAAACAGTCAAAGGTGGAAGTTGCTCGATACAGCTTATTAAGAAAAAGTCCTTGACATAATCTATCAATTCATCCTCGGTAGAGTGTCGCGGTCAATATATTGCTGACCATGTATTATGAAACGTAAGGCTATTAAAACGTCGACATGGTAGCAAAAAAAGGGAAAGAGGCGAGTCGAAAGGACCGCAAACAATGTATCGTGTGTCCGGCGATCAATGGAATGTTTTCATAGAACTCTGTCTACCGGCCTTGAAGTGATAGTGAAATTTTTCGAAGGCGAATCGAAGGACCTCGGCGTTCGTAGAAATTCAATATCCCGAGCCGAAATCACGTCGCATCACCGAATAATCAACAGGTTTTGTAATTATAGAAACGTTACGGACACATTCTATATTTAGAATGCATTACTGAAGATATGAATGTTTCTTGAGGGTATTCACACTTACAGTGGCTCCAAAAAGTATTCGTACACTATGTCAAAAATAAATTCGTTTAACCCTGAAATTCTGAGTTTCATAGAAGTATTTGATAAAACTTTGTGGGTATGTAGATCGTAATATTATACGTATGAATTAATTTCTTCTTTTCATCTAAATGCCATTTTAAAGGGTTGAAGTTTCTGAGTTTTCTCTCATTTTTTAAAGATAACTTTGATGAAGCAAAACCTTTCAAATAGAAAATGTTTAATTTTTAATACTCTATCGCCCTGCCATAAAAAAGAACACAGAAAAGCTTGTATTCAAAGCGTGAAAAGTCGCTGAAACTTTGAGATTCGTTATTAGCCCCCGTAAAAATTGTTTTGCCGCCAAAAAAATTGCTCATAAAGTTTCATTGAAATCAGAATTTCCGAAGTAGATGAATTCCCTTATAATACAGTGTACGAATACTTTTTGGAGCCACTGTATATTGAATATTAATCCTTTGCATTCAAAGTATTTTTTCATTACTATTACCAACAATTCGAAGCAATTTCAGTGGAAAGACATTATTCACATATAAGTAAATAATATGCGTATTTAAAGAAAAGTCATTGTTGTATGTTATTGTTTTTTTAATTGATGTTATAATACATAAAAAAAGCAAGAGCAGAATTTCCTATGCACAATAGTTTTTACGATTTGTCTTTGTTCTTCTGATATGAACTGAAAGTTATTTGCATTGTCTCCATAGGGGAGCCCTCGAGTGTAAAGGGTTAATATGAAACAGTATTACAAAAATTCATCTTTTGGTAAGTATCTAATGAAGATTGAATCTCAAAGAATTTAACACTTTTATTTAACAATTTCGTTAGTATTTTTCATTGTAATTATTTAAATGTTTTCACGATTATAATTCACTAATTACTTTTACAAGTAAGCATTTGACATTTTTCTTTGTCGATTGAATTTTATAATTTCGTATTAAGCATTCGCAAATGCTTAAAATTGTATGAGTAAATGTGAATAAAATAAAACTTTTTATTAACACTAGCAATACCGACGATTACAGTGTACTTATTTGCATGGAACAGATCAAATTGAAAATTGTATGAAAAAAATATCAAATATACAGAAAACAAATCTTTATTTATACCTTCTGCAGAAAATCATAGCAAATTTTGGAAGCTTGGTAAAATGAATTTATAATATTACTACGAATGATCATTAATCCGTCATTTTGACTGCTCTGGTAGTTCTAGTGTTAATCTTATTCTACCTGGTGATCAACATTGAATAGAAATAAGCACTATAAGAGAATGTAGAACGTTGACCAGTAATTTCAATGCCACCTAAATGTTATTTTTCGCGGTATTTGGGAGTTTCCAACATTCTTCTTACCTCATATTCAAATTTTCCAGAATATGATGCACGTTCATCCGGCTCTGACTCAATGTGTGTTACCTCTATTAACGACGGGAATGTTTACAATGACGTGAAAATATCAGAGGTATGCGATCGTTTCTAAAAATTTCAACATTATTGTTAGATAGATTTAGTATAAATGAATCGAAATGTAAACAATCTTCCGGATATAAATTATTGGACACCCAATATTGAACAAAGGGAAGGTTATATTATAGATACAAGATAACGTTACCATTCATTAATTATTCAAAAAAGACAATAAGAGTAGGAAACACAAAAATTTTTATCTTTATATAATAATAATATTTTTAATAATGGTTGAAAATTAAGTACAGTAGAACCTCCCTTATCCGAACATCCAATATCTCAATATTTTACATAAATATTCTGTTATACCAATAGAGTGTTATCCGATAATAGTTCTTCGCTTTAAAAAGATATGAATTTTAACAGTGAAATAGATATAGGATACGCAAATATTTAAACAAATTATTACATTTCTTAACATCCATTCAAAAAAAAGAAACTCAGTATAAGATAAAATAATTGGTCTCATATTTGAAAATTCTTTTATTTGAACATTTCTGTCTCCCTATTAGTTCATATATGAAAGGTTCTACTGTATTATATTAATCATAATTTGTTCTCCTTTCTTCTTCATTTTTTTTTATTTTAATGCAGTTTCAACCTCCAAAAGGAAGTTATTCTGCAAACTTTATTGCATAGAATACATTACAGTTACACTTATTGTTCTTTCATTCACTAAATATTATTTGTCTGTGCTGCGACAAATAGATTTTTCATATGGAATTATTATTTGTGATTATTTTGTAATTTTGCAAAGAAACAAAGAAAACAGATCATTTGTGAATAAATATAATTTCAGAATATCCGTGAAGATTTAAAGTACATCGCGACGACATATTTTCGAGCGCGTAAGAACAATGTATAGTGACAAATTGGTAGTAATATGAATGGTTGTCTTATACTATTACCACAGCTTAAAGTTTTTGAGTAAACAATAAAATAGATTTCGATCACTATCTCAGATGCTAAAAGCAAAGAAAAGAAACATTTAAAAGATCAGAATACGTTAAGATATCAAAATTTATACACCTGGTTATGATAAAGTTAAATAAGTTATGATTCTCGTATTATTATTAGAATGTCCTCTTCTCAAATTTTGACTTAATTTTTAAAAAATTAAAAATTCTAAAGTTCTCACATTTATGTTTATGTAGTCCATTTCACATGAAATTATTTAAGAGCTTTCACCTTGATTTCTTTATTTATGGCTATTTTTAGGTATTTTCACCTCTGTTCACAAGCATTAAGGCACCTATTGGGCTTATACCAATAATAATTAAATCTGATAGTTAAATCGAACTACATAACTCTTATAATTTTAATACACCATATTAGTAAGAACAATATAAATTATTTATTGCATTTGGTTTATTAGAAACGTGCCATAACATGGATAAAACTTTTTCTCGTCACTGAATCTATACATATTAAAAGTATTCCTCATATCAAACACTTTTTACACAAACGAACATTTTTTCGATACCGTTAGTTTTTTAATACATTCGCGACCGGCAAATTTTTTCCGTTTCTAATACTGAGCGAAAATAATGAATTTTTGAAACTGGTTGCCGCATACTGATAAAGTTAAAGCAAGGATAAAAATAATAAAAATTTGTTTTGTAATATCAGTGCTGCAATAATGTGTTGTTTAAAATAAAAAGATTTTTGTAATTAGTATACTTGCTTTATAGGTAGACAATAGAACACTTATTCTTATTGTGCTGAATTATTATTGACGTGAATTCACGTTAGCGGTTGCGAATGTGTTAATAGAAACATTTCGACCTGTTCAATTAAAATAGTCTACCTATATATTATATAATTGATAAAATATTTACTGTCACATTGAACACACGAATTGTTGTGAACTAAATAATAATTCTAAACAGCTTTCTGTAATTCTCTGATGACTTTTCTAGATTTATTCAGCTCTCTGTAAGTGTTTTAAAATTTTAACCCTTTTTAAGGCAGAGGCGATATATTTACCACCAACAAAAACTTCAGCAAACTCAAATTCAGCTTGCATGTGACTCTGTTGACGGACAGTGGGAATATTTTTACCACCTATTTTTCCAAAACTTCCGAAATAATTAGTGTTTTTCTTTTAAGTTTATTTTTGTTATATAAATAAAAACATGCCAAAAATATAAGCGCAAGTTATTTTATTATTCCGAATCCTTCTGCCTTATAAAGGGTTAAATAGAGATGTACGCCAGATGAGAAACGAACATTATTATTTTCTCCTTTATGTCACAGAGAAATTTAACACTTAGCCGACCGAATGAAAGATCTCCAATTTTTTTCTCAATAAAGTGCTGCAATTAATTTTATTTGCTTTTGTCATTAGTTAGTCTTAACCCTTTACTGCATGAATTAATAAAGCGTTGAAAAAAAAAATTGTTTCACGGTGGAAATAGCTTTATTTAATTATCAATAAGACATATTAAAAGAAAAATAATGTAAAAGTTTTATATTTTGGTGCATACGAGACCAAATATGGAATCGAAAAAAAAAAACTAGTTGTGAAGTATAGAAAACAGTTAAAAAGCGGAAAAATTATTATCCGTCGAGAAAGATGAGTATATCGACTCCATGAAAATATTTTTTCTGTCAAAAAGTACTTACGTTTTACTCTGTTATCGTTTTCTGAAAATGAATCACTCGCACCTCAATTCTGCTTTCTCACCCATTTGCACAAAAGTGAGGTTATTTCGAAATATCATAAAATCATAGACAATTTTTTCGCGTTTTATTATTGATAAATATATATTTGATGGATTAAAATAGTTTGAATTATTTTATAATACTTAATTTGGAAATAAAATTGAATCAAAACTGCAATACCATATATGGGCCCATATGCGGTAAAGGGTTAACCCTTTGCACTCGAAAGGTGACAGTTAGTCGTCTAGCAATGTTACTAGTTCTAGCAAATTTTACAAATTTTTAAGTGCAAAATATTTACTAAGTTTCGCTTATATTAAACTTCATTTAGTTTAGTTAAGTCATATACTAAAATTTACATGTATAACTGTTTAACCTTCGGTCTGATTAATAAACAAACTAACTAAAGTCTGAAAGTTTGCGACACTATCGTTTGGCGACCGACAGTCGCCTCTCGAGTGCAAAGGATTAAACCAGTACTGTTCATAAATTCTTCAAAGCACAATTTTTAATAAATTCAACACCAGCTCAGGACCAATTAATAACGAAAGTAAATAATTAATCAATTAAGTAAATATTTAATTTAATAATTTAAAGTGAATAATAAATCAATGGTACCGCTTTGTTGAGGAAAAAATGAGCGATCTCCCCATTCGATCGGCTTAAAGGTACCATTATACTGCTATAATTTAATTATTACCATTTCGCTAAAAATCTGCTAGTGGCCAGTGACTTATAGAGCGTAATGTACTGTTGATGGAAGTATGCGAAGTGATGTACCGCTCGAGAAGTTGCGGTATCTACGTGATGTTTGTTAACCATGAGTGATATAAATTATCAACGCCGTTGCATAATTTTACGATCTCTCCTTTCTCAGACGCCACTGCGGCTCGCCTCTGTTAAGGTTCGCTTTCTTCACGTGTCCTCGAAAAGAGAACTTGGAGATGAAAACTTGTCGGTCAGTTTCGATCATGCGCGTCTCTCTTCGCCGTACTTCAAAGCTTGAGTGATGTTTGTAAAACGGACGTTTTAATTTGAGATTTACCAATTACCTATGATCACACACGCTTTTATTCATAATTATACTGGTTCTTGGTTAATTAAAGCTGAGTAACATTTGTAAAAGAAAGTACTGACTTCAGTTCATTAATTAGCTATTATATGCTATTCTTGATTGTTTCTTGATTCATGTTATTAATTGTTTAAAGGTGGACAAAACTTGTTGATTTCTGATTTAACAAATACTTATAATGGCTTGTGAAATTGATTAAACGGTTTAGTTACATCTTTTTATTGAATGAAATTTTAACTATAATAATTAATCATTTTTTTTTAGTAAATGTCCTTTTCAATGCTTTGTGAATTTTTTTTATTAATTATGGTGCTTTATGGATAATAAATATATTTCAATCAGACAAAAAATAGAAGAAAAGAAAGTATATTAACACTAGAACTACCAAACCAGTCAAAATGACCAGTTGGTGATTATTCATAGCAGCCTTATAAATTCACTGTGGTAAAGCTTCTAAAATTTACTATGATTTTCTAAAAAAAATATGAATAAACATTTGTTTTCTATGCATTCGATATTTTTTCATGTACTTTTCAATTTGATTTCTTCCATGCAAATAAATACACTTTAATTGTCGGTAGTTCTAGTGTTAATGGAGAAAGTAATATAAAGAAGAATTTATGCGAGTTAGAGGTCAAAAAGATAAGGGATTATTAGACATTGAAACAAACTATCAATTTTCTTGATTGTTATTTGAATAAGTGAAGTTTAACATTAGAACTACCAACTTGGTCAAAATGACCAATTGGTAATTATTCATAGCAATTTTATAAATCCACTGTAATTAGCTTCCAAAATTTACTACGATTTTCTGCAGAAGGTATAAATAAAGGTACAAATATTTTTTCATGTAATTTTTAATTTAATCTATTCCACGCAAATAAGTACTCCGTGATCGTCGGTAGTTCTAGTGTTAATGAAGAAGAAATCGATTGTTTTATTATTCGAAAATCTAATTTCTCACATCTCTGTTTCCCTATTAATTCGGATACGAGGGTCTCTAGTGTATTTACAAGCTTACTAATCGATCTGTTCAATTTTAAACCGAACTTTGAACGTTCTTTCTATAGATTTCAATTCTAGTAAGCTATACGTAACGATGATACGAGGATCTTTGAAAGTAGCCGAAGAAGTGCCTACTCGAATACATTTCGTCACACTCTTATAGGCTACGACGTAAATTAGCTTTTAGTTACACATTTGCCATTCTTATGCACCTAGCACATAATAATCCAAAGCTTCTAACGCTTTTGTACTTGTATAACGTTAAATGAACTGCCATTATCAAATTTACATTTGCTCAAAAACTTGTTCTCAATTATCACTTGTGCACACTATTAGTACAAGCAGAAAGCAATGTTTGCTTATGACAAACGCGTACAAAGGTACACGTGATTCGGCTTTGTCATTTAAAGCATTTCATATTCTTGTAAATTTAAAACTTTTAAGGATCATCATCTTAGAAGTATCACATTTTACCTGTTACAAGCATTGTTCGATGAAGCAAGAAATGAAAGATGAGAGCAATTTCAAAAGTTATAAGTTGTCAAATAATTTTCGAATAAATTATTGCTGCATTTTTATTAATTTTAACGTTTTACGTATGCAGCATGGTTTTTCCTGCGTTGAACACTTACGTTCGTGTAAATCGATTACGAAAATGTAAATTTAATTTAAGTGGTTCTACAGTTTAAAGGAAGAGTTTAAAATAGTTAAAAAATGCATGTTCAAAAAGCTGTAACTTGCTTATTCCCAGTCCTCTTATATTTACTACCATTTTTACAACTAATCATTATGATTTTAAGTATTACGTGTACCTTACGTGTGAATTGACAATATGTTTCGTGTGTTTTTGAATACATCATGAAATGCATTTTCCAGTGACGCAAATTTTGCTTGTTCAGTAGAAGAATGATACAATAGTTAGCAAGCGGTTAATGTGATTATGTACGTAAGCAACAAATGGAGAAAAGAAAACTGGTAATACTAGAAGTGGAAAAGAATATGAAAATTTTTTCCAAATTGTAACAATTTATTTTGTGCTTAATAATTATTGATCATTATTGTAATATTAGAAAAGGTGAAATTATAGATCATGAAAGTGTCAAAAAAGTGATATTTTTAATGAAGAAAGGGATAAATTCCATGCTGAATATGGTAATAAGTATTATAAATGCTAGGATAGTAAAAAAATAATTATTATTATAGCACTTATCATATTTTTTTTTTTTTTTGGTAGGTACTTTGATCTATTACAATCCCTCATTTACAAGAATATTTAGATATTAAAATACTAGAATACTAACGATACTAACCTCAAACATTTTCAAATTCGAAATATTTACCAAAGTTTGTCTATATTAAACGCCATTTAGTTTAGTTAACTGATACACTAAAATTTACGTATATGACTATTTAACCTCTGAGTGTGACTAATAAACAAATTAACTAAAATTTGAAAATTTACGAAACTATCATTTGGAGACTAACAGTCACCTCTCTAGTGCAAAGGGTTAATTAATGTAATGCTGCACATTTTATTAATCAACGCAACTTCTTTTTTCGAATAGTTTCTAATTTAAATAAATTATTTTTATATATAAATATATAAAATTTGTAAACTCATATTTTTGTAATTTGGTTACGTTTGCAATTAATTATAGATAAATGTATATAAATATGTGTACAAAAATGTGGAAAGGAATTAAGAACAATCGCATATCGTAGAGCTTAAAAATGATATTTAAGCCAAACGTAATCGCGTTGCTTTGCAAAAAATTGCTCGCTTCCCAACAATCGGCGAACGGAAACTGCAACCATTTCTTGTATACTACGAAGGCAACGATCTCTCAAGAATGAAGTTCACGCTTCATTCATGTTTTCAGTACACGTTCCTGCTGATTGCTTTATCAATTTGAATGCAACAATTAACCCTTTGCACTCGAGAGGTGACTGTTAGTTGTCTAATGATATTAACTTCAAAAATTTTCAAATTCGAAATATTTACTAAGATTCGTCCACATCAAACGTCATTTAGTTTAGTTAAGTGATATACTAAAATTTACATACAGTGGCTCCAAAAAGTATTCGTACACTGTGTCACAAATAAATTCGTTTAGCCCTGAAATTTTGAGTCTGATAGAAGTAAAGTGATAAAACTTTGATATTTGATATGTGAGAATTAAACAGAAAATAATATTATAGCTTTGTACAAGAATTAAACTGAGATAGTCTGTTTAACCCTTTGCACTCGAGAGGTGACTGTTAGTCGTTTAATGATATTAACTTCAAAAATTTTCAAATTCGAAATATTTACTATGATTCACGTATATTAAACTTCATTTAGTTTAGTTAAGTGATATACTAAAATTTACATACAATGGCTCCAAAAAGTATTGGTACACTGTGTCCCAAATAAATTCGTTTAACCCTGAAATTTTGAGTCTGATAGAAGTAAAGTGATAAAACTTTGATATTTGATATGTGAGAATTAAACAGAAAATAATATTATTACGCTTTGTACAAGAATTAAACTGAGATAGTCTGTTTAACCCTTTGCACTCGAGAGGTGACTGTTAGTTGTCTAATGATACTAACTTCAAAAATTTTCAAATTCGAAATATTTACTATGATTCACGTATATTAAACTTTATTTAGTTTAGTTAAGTCGTATATTAAAATTTACATACATGACTATTTAACGTCCGGGTCTGAACTAAAATCTGAAAATTTGCGAAACTATCATATGCTAGGATTACGATGTCCCATGAGAGGGGACAGCCGAGTACAAAGGGTACAAAATTAATTTC
The DNA here is from genome assembly GCA_033822845.1 of Tetrapedia diversipes. NCBI lineage: Eukaryota > Metazoa > Arthropoda > Insecta > Hymenoptera > Apidae > Tetrapedia > Tetrapedia diversipes. The sequence goes on from JAOPTO010001148.1 coordinate 100,564, forward strand.
GTATCTCAGCAGACACTTTGTTAGATTAACACTAACATGTTGGGTATATACCTATTTTGCCTGAAACGGGTCGATTTGACTCAAGCATGAAAATTGAAGTTTAAAAAAAAAATTAAACTTTATTTTAAATACAGTTTATTCAAAACAATTTTTACGTATATATTCTATTTTTAAAATATATTTTCCCTCAGATTTTTTTATTACATTTATCACATTTATTTCTACTCCTTTCATATGAAACTTGAATTTGACAATTCATAAGTGAGTCAAATTGACTCTTCCGGCAATCTAGTGTTAAATGATAGGATATTTCAACGTATTACAAAATACGACAATTTTGTCATTCATATAAATTTTTACTGAATTTTATAGAAATTTACATAATCAATGCTGCAAATAAGATATTTACTTGTCACTGTTATATTACGAACATCGAAACTGATGACTTAATGACAGTGGTTAAATGCTGTGTAATAAATTATGCATGAATTATGAGAATGTATCGATAAAAATAATGATAAGAAATTAACTATTGAGTAAGGTAAACAGAACCGAGTTTTCTCAACAGCAGTGACGCTAAACAGATTCAAATGGTTTAGAAAAATGATAAATACATATATTATAGGTACAAGGATTAAACTCAGGTTAGATTAAAGTAGCTTTAATGGTATGGTTAATATATAACGGTTTTTTATAGCATTTGCGTAAGTTATTTCGCAAAAGTTTGCAAAGAATTATAATAAAAATATATATCATAAAACTGTAATTGCATTTAATGCAATGAAATATAGTACATTAAATTGTCTTTAATTAATTTAGTCAATCTATGTCAAATTCATCTGCAAGATAATTTTCTTCTTCTTACTTATTCTTACAACAACCAAAAAACGTTGCTGCAATACTTTTTAAAAGTACAATCAATTTAATATAGATGTTTGATTAAATACATATTTCATACGACAACGAAATACGAGGGTAAGTCAACTATTATCCGCAAGGTGGTTAAAAATTTAATTTTAATACAAATAGGAAACGTATATGTACATTTAAAGCAGACATAATATATGTCTATATATTAATAATAATATAATAATTAATAATATAATACATTTGTACAGACATAACAGCAATTAACCCCTTAATGCATAATTTTTTTGAAAAAAACCGGTCAAAGAAATCAATTTTTTTTAATGTAAAAAAACAATTTAGACCGTTGTCTTGGCAAGAAAATTAAAAAAATACAAAAATATTCAAAATTTTTATTGTATTATAAATTTTATTGTCGCTCGAGTAAACTCGAGCGTGCACGTTAAAGGGTTAAACCACTTACATTTCACGACAGTACTATCGATATAAAGAAAAATATGACCACATTACGGATAATAGTTGACTTACTCTGGTACAATTGTATGAAGAATAAAATAAATGGGTGAAAACATTGACAGCTCGATCATTCGATTGCTCACGAATTAATTTCTGCAAAGAATGTATCGTTATTTGCCAACAGCTGATTCCAGTCGTCTGTGTCCAATGGACCCGAGACAACTTTTCTAGGTTTCACAGGATTTTGAAAGGAACGGGAAAAAAAAGGTGTATTTACGATCGTAAATGTACGGTCGTGCAAAAGACGAAGGTTTTGAGCAATTAGTTCTCGGTTATTAGAAAAATATGTGAAAGGTTTTACTGCTGACATGCGATGCAATAATTGGTAAAACATGCTCGGCTTTGTTTTTAGTTTCCTTTTTCTTAAGTCCATGAATCTGGAACAAATGTTTTTTCTGAACTGGTCTTGTGGTAATGCGTTTGACAAGTCGTGGCTTATTTATCTCGATCACATTGACATTTTAAGAAAAAAGTAATTAATAGTAGTCGAGTAAAAATGATATAGTAAAAATACAGTAGCTTATTAAAGAGTAATTTAAATATTTTCTTTCAGTTGCATTGACGTTTAAACAACAAAAAGAAAGATAAATTAAAAGTAATGCAGTTAAATTAACAGTAAAACGTGTAATTAAATAAAATTGTCATTGAAGACTAATTAAACTTTTTATCATACACGGATTTACATTTTTATATAATTGATAAACGCTTAAAAGTAATTTGCATAAGTGTAACTGTAAAGTTTTAAACTAGGTATTTATAAAATAATACTGAATTAATTTTACTGAATTAATTTACTAAATTATTTTAATTCTATTTTACTTAAAAAACGAATAAGGAAGATATTTGTAAGTAACATACAAAAATAATTGTGTTTTTCAATTAAAAACAGGTAACTTGAGACAGAGTATCTAGAATACTTATTAAAAAAAACATCAAAACATTTGATTCAGTAATACAACAAGGAAATTAACATATGATTAAATTAACATGCGTTGTTTGTGAAGTAATTAAATCTTCTTTTTATATCAAGTTCAAGAAAGACGTATAAATCATAAATGTTGTTTATTGTAAACTCTAAAGGTTAATAACTTTTTATTCCGTTTGGACGTGCTGTCACTGCTGAGAATAAATGAGATAACAATGATTGTAATGTAATCATTTCTTCAGTATATCAAGATAATCGATGAGAACGGATTGGATGTCATTGAATTGCTAATATTTCAGAGAATGGAGGAACTCATCACTTTAGACCTCTGTAACTAATCATGGTGTGTCAACAGCGTACTACTCAATTTTGTTTCAGTTAAAATATACGAATTCTTTAACGAGTAAAGATAAACAACCTATTTTTTCTCTGCTTTGTAACTATGTACTGCTTAACATAAAATAATTAAATAACTGGTTTGTAGTTTCTCATAAGAAGTATCCAAGATTGCATTGGTATATTTTATCAAAGATTTGAATTAAATTTTGATTAAATTTCTCATAAGAAGTATCCAAGATTGTATTGGTACATTTTATCAAAAATTTGAATTAAATTTTAATTAAATTACTCATAAGGAGTATCCAAGATTGTATTGGTACAGTTTATTAAAGATATGAATTAATTAATTTTTTGAAAATTATTGCTTTTTTCCACTTCCAGCTCGTAAAATCCAAGCCTGTTTTACATAATTTTTGTATTTTGCTTAAAATGGAGGAAATATTTTTTCTAATAAAAGAACACTATGCTAAATAGAATTAAATTGAATAGAAATAACTTAGAGGGCAATAATTAAATTTTGTGTAGTACAAATTGTATTTAATAAAGCAAATATAATTTGTTTACATTTTATAAGTCTTAATTCATTCCAATGAAACATAATTTCAATTTATCTCTCTCATAATTAAATGAGAAAAGTAAAAAACATACGATGCATCTATGAATACAGTATAACAATGATGATAAATGTGAATCGTTTGTTTATCATCGTTAATCTTAGCTTGTAACAGTTAGTGAATATCTCGACAAAATAAGTGCATGAATAACGGCAACGAAACGGAAGAATGTTATTTTAAAAGACAGCAGAAGATGAATAGTGATTGCACGGTCGTGAAACTCTTCGACTTTTTGCTGTCAACTTTGATGTCAGCAGTTCCCCATGAGAAAGGTGTAATGAGGAATATCCTCAAAGTAGCCATGTGTTACTTCCTGTTGGGCTAGGTACAAGTACACTAACTTCCAGTCACTAACAGAAAGTATAAATATGACAGATATTCGATGAAATTGCAATTTCACGGACTGTTTGTCATGTGTACATATGCAATTAATTTTGTATTGTATAATTTTGGTATTCAAATGGTAATATAACTATATTTATGTTTTTTTTTTTCTAAAGTTTTATAAAGCCTGTGAAAAATTATTCTTTTTTATAACTTTTAACTTTACAACTTTACTAACTTTTTACTTCACTTTTTTATCATTTTTAACTTCACTTTTTTATCATTTTTAACTTCACTTTTTTATAATTTTTAACTTCACTTTTTTATAATTTTTAACTTTTCCGATATGACCATCGTAATTAACATTTAACAACAATTTTGCTTATTGTTAGTTTTCTTTAATGCATACAAACTATACAAGATCATAAAACACAGGAAAAATTGTTGAAATAATATCTATTCCAACACGTATGTAGAAAAGTATTAGGTAATAAGATAGAATATTATTTTTGCAATTCCAAGAAACTAAATAAATAGCTCAATCAATCTATTATTTAAGTAAAAAACGAAATTTAGTTTAAATAATTAAATCCTAAAATTGTGAATATTTTCAAATTGAAAACGATGATCCAAACTTAAGATGACCTGGATCAAAAAGATATATAAAAGGCTTTAAAAGAACCAACTTCAGGGAATACTCAAGGTAGTATAATATAAAAACATCATTCATTCATTATTGTGAAAAAGGTAGCTACATAATTTTACTTAGTTTTAATACTTGTTCAATTAAACATTTTATCCAAGCTAAGTTTCTTTTCTGTATATGTAAATAATAGACGGCTTAAATCATTTATTTAATTTTTCAATGATTAAATAATTAATAAAATTAGAGATTAGAAGCTATTTGTTGAAAGATGTAATTACTAATTTTTTTCTTGCATTTAATTTGCTTCCATTTTATAAATTGAACGAAGTTTGACGAATTAATAAGGAATACGGTAATCTACCCTAGATAAAACTTGTTTTAAGGTTGAATTATTTTTGAGTTCAAAAAAGAAAGGAGACAGAAGCAGAAAAACTAGATTGGTTGTTATGGTAAGCGTATTTCGGCCAAAATACATATTTCAAGTTAACTTACACTATAATATTTATCCGCATTAACATCGTATTAAACTCCCGTTTTTATGATTCAAAGAAATGACGCTTATTTTCTGTTTTTACAAAGATACCTATCAGATAAATTAGCATAACATTTGCATATAAAGAATGAAATGTGGAATTCTAAAATGAAATGTGAAATTTCAAAAAATTGAGGTTTAATCTTTTAATTCTTTCTGTTAATAGCTTGTCTTCGTTCGAAAGTTAACATCCTTCTTACTACGTACGAAACACGCCATGAGATTAATTCGGTACATTGAAAGCATTGAAAAATAAATAAAACGTTCGAGCTATTGCAAGTAATTAGGTGAGGCAAAAGCCCTATTAAACGTATAAGAAAGTTAGGCAGTGAATTCTAGTCCGCTGCATTACACTGTTTCTCGTTCACGGTCTACAAAGCTTAGTTCTGCAATCATTATGATGAAACGCCTAAAATTATCATGCTTCGCTTCGAAATCTATAGTGCAGAGATGGCGAACGTTTTTGAGACGTGGGTCAAACTTTAGTATTAGCTCTTAGATCACTGATGCCCATTTGCAAAAGAGTTAAGTTTAAAAATTTTTAACCGACTATTTTTGAAACTAAACTTCTTTAAAATTCAATTGGCTTAACCAGTAAAAAATGGGCGTGGTTTGACGATTTTTAAATTTTTAGTGGGGTTAAAAATTTTTAAATTTTTGGTGCAAACTTTCATTTGCATAACTTTAGAACTGTAATGATCAAACTAAAGGTTGTAGACAGCATTTAAATTGCTTTTTTATTAATGTGGTGCTTGAAAAAATACAAAAAAAAATATAAATTATCCAGACAAATTAGAAAATCTAACCCGAACCCACGTAAACAATTAAATGGTTGCCTAGCAATTGTAAGTCAGAGTCTGATCCACGGGTCATAGTGATCCGTGCCATCACTGCTATAGTGTATAAAAATACAACATATAAAGCCCACATTGACATTACACCGTATAAAGAAATAACAAATAACTCAAAGATGCTTAACACTAGATTTATGGACATTTTTTGTATACCTATTTCTAATATTCATATATTAATGAATAGGTAAACACCAAAAAGAATTTGAAATTGCAAAACTGAGAAGGAAATAAATTTGAATATATTTGTATCGCTCCATCAATAAAACTCAGCAAAAATTGCTAGGAATAATAGTAATTATTTTTGCAAATTTTATTCGTGAAGTCCAAAACCCAATCGAAACCTAGTGTTAAAAATAAGAAACTAAAGTAATTGTTATTTTAATACTTAGCCGAATGGAGAGATCTCCCATTTTTTCCTCAACAACGCGGTGCCATTGATTATATTTACTTTTGCTATTAGTTGGTCCTGAACTAGTGTTGAGTTTATTAAAAATTGTGTTTTGGAGAATTTATAAACAGTACCAGATCAAAACTAACTAATAACAAAAGCAAATAGAATTAATTGCAGTGATTTGTTGAGGAAAAAGTGGGAGATCTCACTATTCGGTCGGTTAAGTGTTAATTTTCTTCCAGTTATGTATATATTACGTTTTACAAGGCGTTTTAAATACAATTTGAGTACTTAGGTACTTTCTGAATTGAGAAACGAGAACGTTGCCCCAAAATTATCATACAGCGACTTCCTGTTTGAGAAGTGACCTTTACAGCTTCATATCAGACGAAGCCAATACTTTCTGAATAACATTCTACACTGCACGGCGAAACGTGTGTATAAATTTTTTAAAACGGAGGTCATCCGGTTTACTGCAGAAGGACACGATTGCCTACAAGCTGTGTCTACTTCGATCTCGAACAACTTTTTCGGGAAGTGTAGCAAACTGCTCATTCTTGAAGGATCAACAATTTATAGTTCATTGTTTCGTGGGCGTTCATCCTCCTAAATTTAATGAACATGCGTGTAAGATCAAGAGCTTTGCAATTTATTAAACAGATTCTTTCAAGAATGTTACTTTGGAAAAATTTCTTTAAACATTGACTAAAATGTATTTCGAAAACTAATATGAACACTGTTAACTGTTAAAAGATGATTCTAGTAAGAAATCATAACATAAGTAATTAACAAATAATAAAATTGAAAGTATAATACACGTCATTTTTAAGTTCTTTGGAATAATAAAATAATATGTAAGCATGAATAACTGAATAAAAGAAGCTGAATAGTTTATCATGTATATTTAAGGATCTATGTGTATTGAACAATTGTCGTGCAAAATATAGAAAGGAAGTTATAATTAGTACTGGTGAATTTTACACGTTAAATGCATTCTTTGCAGCACAAAAAATCTAAAAATTCTTGTCAGTATCATTTCATCTCATTAGTAATGCAAATTTTCGCAGTAGTGATAAAATGAATAAATAGGTTCCAAGAAAAATCGAAAATAATTGATAAATAAAAATGGGAACGTTTACGTCATTTATATCATTTTTTATACTTACATCAACCATAAACAAAGTTTTATATTTTATGCTTTCCAAAAGAAAGAATATACCCCAATTACTCATGGGATGATCTAATGTTTTCATTATAAGTTTAATAGGAATTATTATTATATTATAAGAATTATTATTATATTATAAGAATCATTATTATTATTATAAGAATCATTATTATTATTATAAGAATCATTATTATTATTATTACTATTATTATAATTATAAGAATCATTATTATTATTATTACTATTATTATAATTATAAGAATCATTATTATTATTATTACTATTATTATAATTATAAGAATCATTATTATTATTATTATTATTATTATTATTATTATTATAATTATTGAGTATCAAATGGTATTAGTGAATTTTATTCTGTATTTTATAAATTAGAATTAGTTGGGGGTTAATTGTTGCCATTGTACGCTATGCTAATTTATGTGCTTTGATTTGTGGACCATAAAAAATTTGCATGATTCTAAACACTCTTATTTACGCTGTTTGAAATTTTTGGCCAATGACGTCCATTTTATTTTAATAATTCTAAACAATTGCTGCATGCTAGCTATCGATGACCACCATGGGCTCACTTAAAAAAATTCTGATAATCTACAGTTTTAAATGCAACATCTGTTGACAAGGAGACATTAAATCTGATAGAATTCATTTTAGTTAACAAAGTTTCGTTTTAACCATAACAATGAATCCATTATTTCATTTGTGTCGATCTAACACAAAGGAGCGCAATAATAAAAAGCAATGAGGCCCTTTAACCCTTTCACTCCGACGGGCGTATATATACGTCCTCGAAGAATAACCGTTCATATACAAAGAGCGTATATATACGTTCATACCATATATATTTTTATTTCATACTTTACATGAGATACTTTTTTTAATCGAGCATCTGGCAACGCTGCATACCTCAAACAGTTGATTATCATGAAAGAAAACAGTGATATGATATTACTAAATATAATAAATATTATTATACTTAATACTTTACCGACCGCATAAATTATTGCATACACACTCCCGATCGGCTCATTTTGACGCGAATACGTCGCTAATGAATTGATTACAATGATTTTCTTCGATTAACTGATAGTTTAATATCTCTTTACAATATGCATACGATATCGCTCGAAACAATCACTTTCTTGTAAGGAAACATTATAAAATTTGCAGACTAACTGTAAGCATGTAAAAGCCGATTAATAGGCTTCCGGTCGGTAAAGTGTTAATAATATTATACTTATAATAATTATCATAGTTCGTAGCATTCCTTATCTCAGTGTCAGCTCCGTACACAGAGATCATATTTTGTCACAAGCGTTCAGTAGTGAAAGGGTTAAAGTTCTCTTTGATAAAAAATATTTATTATAATTGGTACGCTAATTGTTAGGGTTGATGGTTTCGTCTCTTGGGCGTGACTCGAAATAATTCCTCGACGATTCCACTAAACATGGAGAAGAATTTCACAAGGACGTAGACCTGTTTCTTGCTACATCCTTGTGTTGAAATAAATATACACCTTTGAAGTTGTCAGTTTTTACCACCGTCGCAAATAAATTTTTATCTATCTAGTTTATTGTTGTTTATTTTATTGAATTTATTAAACGTCTGAAAAAATTATTCTGCTGGAAGTTCGGCTGTCGATTCCAATTTTAAAAAGTTTGAAAAAAAAAGAAGATATTTCTACGTTCTATGACCTTTCCTCTTTAAATTCCGCTTTCTTAATTCATGGACACTCTTAAAATATGGTAAACACTTCCCCCCCCAACTCCGGATTAATCTCTTCCGGTAAATTTGGAAAACCCGAATGTTCTTTGCGTGACAAATACTATTAACAGAGAAATGTTGCAATATTATATTAAAAAAAAATATTCCTACAAGCATTTTTGTTGTTTTTCTGAATCCTAATTCTTAATTCTTAACTTTTTGTAGTAATTCTCAAATTATTGGGTGACCAATTAACACTACATCTATGATTAACAGATTAACAGTACCTGACAAGTTTGTTACCTCATTGACAATACTTTTACGATGATGGTAATCGTTTTACGTTTTAAGGTATTATATGATCCAAAATTGTTAAATTTAGTTAATGTGTTATTCGTAATATACACATACAATTATTTACAATATACACATGAATATACAAGCTAATGGTAACACAAATTTACGAGATCATATACATAATATATATAATATTTCCAATCGAACATTGCAATTCATTTTTCAAATTTTATTAAGAAAGATTTGTTCATTTTGTAATTAGGGGGTAAAGCTTAGACCTCGTCAGGAATTGGTCAATACTTTCTCAATGGCTATATCTACAAGGTGGTTCAAGAACCACGTCATCACAGGAAATTTTGATGAATTTCTTTTATTAACCCTTTGGGTACATTTGACGAGTCTGACTCGTCATCTGCTTACTTGGACGAAGTTACGATGAACAAGTTTGACTCGTCATCTGAATTTAACCCTTTTAGTACCGAACGACGACATATCGTTCCGTATGCCATGGCGCCTAACTATTTGCATCGCGAGAGAGCTCTATTTAAAAATAAATTTATAAAACGTTATAAATGTTTCAATTCTTTCTTTTATTCCGTAATATGCTTCTTGTTGAATTTTGTAAATATCATTATTACTTCCGTTTTTATAAGCTTTTTCCCAAACCTTAGCAAATTCGTTAAATTTGCTTGGTACTAAAAGGGTTAAGAAGCAGGCGTTGATATTTGCGGCACTCCCGCCGGTGAGCGTTGATCGCAAACAATTGCCTGACGTTTGTTTATGTCATTTTATAGTTGCAAATAAGGTAACTATTGGGTTGTTCGAAAAGTAATTTCTATTTTTCCTAACAAAAGGCTTAGTTGTATTTTTTCCTAGCCAATTTCACACTTAAGCCGCATGGTCATTATATATTTTGACAGCATACAATTATATAATTAGTGTTGAATTGAAATAACCAAAATCGCGGAGCTGCGCTAAATGCTACGAGTGTTAGGGATGGGCAGCAAGGGTACTTGGATTAACCCATTATTCGGAACCTCGGAAAAAGTCAGGCCAAACGCGGCTGCCTCAATTGTCGCGGTGAACGACGAGCGGTGGAACGCGCGTACCGAAACTTGAGACCCATCTTATCCACGTGATGGAACTCTTGTGAAATTCAAATGAATTTGAATCAAAAACTTTTATATATACTTCAATTATCACATAAGATTAAAACAAATTCTGAATAAGTAATAATAATATAATTCATTAATAACGAAATAAAAATATGTAAAAGCAAATCCGCGGTAGTAGTGTTTGAACTCAAATAAGTTTTCTGATTATCTCACTAATATCAAACCTAAAACTGAAAGACACAATATAAATAAACAATTAAATATCAATTTTGCCCGAAATTAAGACCACGAGTCAGACTCGTGATATTCATGTTCGGTTTGAAATGTCGAGTACGAGTCAAGCTCGTGATATTCATGTTTGGTTTGGAACTGAACAACAAGTCCGACTCGTGACATCCATGTTTGGCATAAAATTTTCATCACGAGTCAGACTCGTCAAAATAGTGCTAGGGGTTAAATAAAAACAACTCGAGGTCTGCTCTGCGTAAATTCCTCTGAATGGCTCGCCTTTACTATTTCCTGGCCGTCCTTACACTCACAGGGTCGGGGGTCGGTCTGAAAATTACCTGCCCCGACCGTCACACCTTTAGGTGGGGAGGTAGAAATTAAATAATGTTTATTCCAAACCCAACAATTAGCAAGGCTTGCTTGTGAAAAGTTTCAATTGATTCTACCCAGTAATTTTTGGTTGCTGCCCTATCAAATATGGAAAGTAAAAAGCAACATATTCTACTTTCTTACTATCGAAAAGGTAAAAATGCTGTTCAAGCAAGCAAAAAAATTGTCCGATGTGTATGAAGAAAATGTATTGACAGAACTTTTCTTATTTACTATAAGAAAATCGTGTTTCATTTTCATAAAAATAAAAAAAAAAACGAAATTACTTTCCGAACAACCTAATATAAAAATATATTTATGTCACCAATATAAATATATTCCAAATAAAATGTATTACTTTTACACATTAATCCATATAGCGACAAATTAGATCCGTCCCATGGGCGTAAAAGTCTTCAAATAATTTGGTGCTCAAAGGGTTAATAGAGTGAAGTGGAAAATACAATCGAACATGTTTCGAGTTAAATTGTTTACTCAGCTAATGCAGTTTCGACTAATGTGATTCAAAGAAACGCAGTTTCATTTCCTTATTGATGTCACAATAGAATATTTTCACCGGCAATGATATTAAATCATTTTTATCGCAAAGAAAGCCGGTTTTCACCGGATATAATCGTTAACTCGATTTTAGTCGGGCAAGAGCACTTTCGAAATTCCTCACCTATGCTGAAATTAATTAACGGTGAAATTTGGCGTTTCTAGAAACAGTGACTCACAATAACAGACAGCGGTTATTCTCTGTACTCGCTTCCCCTTTGGCGGTTCTCGTATGAAGCGAACGATTGGCCGCAAAACGGTTGAGAAACTTCGTAAGGTGCTAAAGTTTTCGTGAAAAGTAACAGGCAACGTATCCGAAAAAATTCTTGTGCAGTAAATTTGCTCGTATTTCATTTGTTACGTTTACGATCTACGTTCTGTAGTTCCCGTGTCATAAACATTAGATACCTTTGCTTTTTTTTAAAAATAAAACTGGTAAGTTATGCACAACAAACTGCTCAAAAGAACTGATACAAATTATTGGCACGAAATTCAAACAGCCTTTAAGTTCTTTTTTGTTATTTTAAAAAATTGTGTTTGGTGATTAGTATATCTGTCACAATATATTACAATAGGTACCAATACTATATAAAAATAAGTAACTTGCCAAATTTGTAACTTTCAACCTGAATTAGAATTCGTCCTTCATATACTAAAAAAACATAATGAAAAGAAAGAATTTCAATTAGGTCGACCTTAACCTTTAAGTATGTTACATAGTGTTTTCGATGCTATTATAGTTTTAAATTATAGTTTAAAATATGTGACATGATTTTATTAGAAATATCTCAATTGGTAAATACTGCTTTATAAGAATTTGAATTTGGACACAGTAACGTGAAAAGAAGTATTTTAATTTTTATAAATAAGTATAATTCTTAATATTCAAAAATTAATTTCATTACAATTTTATGTTGTATTATAGTAAGTAATATTGTTGTATTATTAAAAAATTGTGTTTGGTAATTAGTATATCTGTCACAATATATTGTAGTAGGTACCAATACTATATAAAAATAAGTAGCTTGCCAAATTTGTAACTTTCAACCTGAATTAGAATTCATCCTTCACGTACTAAAAAATCATAATGAAAAAAAGGAATTTCGATTAGGTCGACCTTAACCTTCAAGTATGTTACATGGTGTTTTCGATGCTATTATAGTTTTAATTATATAGTTTTAAATTATAGTTTAAAACACGTGACATGATTTTCTTGGAAATATCTCAATTGGTAAATACTGCTTTTTAAGGATTTGAATTTGGACACAGTAACGTGAAAAGAAGTATTTTAGTATAATTCTTAATGTTCAAAAATTAATTTCATTACAATTTTATGTTGTATTATAGTAGGTAATATTTTTGTATTATTACATTGTATTATTATAATAGGTACGCCTTTATTCAATTACTATATATATTTTATTAATTTTGTTGGTACATCTTATCCGTGCATGAAAACATTGTATCAAACGATTCTTCTGGTCTCTGCATAAAAATGTTGTACTGAACACACAAGAAAGAACGTTTAACATTGACATCTTGCTTCAAGAAACTAATATTTACGATCACTTTCTCAGTGTCAGTTCTGTTTTCCTTTTAAATGGATAAGAATTCAGCTTCGATCCTTGACGTTTCCTTTTCCTGGACGCTTTCCTTGTTAATATTTTCACTTCCGTCAGATGTAGAACACTTCTTAACTTTTCATTTGTTTCCGTTATACTATTTCTCTGTGATTCGTACGCGCGAAGAAGGTTTCTTATTCATCCTGAACTATTCTATATTTTCTACGCATTTTGCAATAATAGCAATAATGACAAATTGTTGAGCATTGGACAAGGAATCTTATGTATTAAATAGAAAATTAAATAAGGAGAAGTAAAGCAATATCTTCTTTCAATAGATAAGAATATTAATATTCAATATTATTAATATTCAATAGTTGAAGTTCTTGTGTTCATAAAATAATCAGACCAGTTAAAATTAAATTATTATACAAATAATAAAATTAGTTTCCGTGCTATTATTTTGGGGTACGTATGAACTCTAAAATATACTTCAACTATATGTCGACTACGTTTAAAATGTACAAAAATGTTATATGTAAACTAAAAATATCGCTAACTGAAATATTTGTACGTACAGAAGATTTTAATAGAATTGTTAAATTTTTAAAGCAAACGCATGTTAAATTAAATATCTGAAGCATATATATTATTCATAAATTATGTCAATCTTTCATGATAAAACATCCTGTTCATATGTTTAAAGCAGTTCGAAAACTTAATTTTTGAACCGCTATGAGTGCTGAGTTTTGGCGAATATGAGTTTTATGAAAAATAAAAGATTTATTATCATTCTGACGTTAAATAAAAATACAACGAAACGAATTAATTTCTGGATTTCACTAACATCATTCATCATAAGCTGAATACGCATTTCCTGGAATGATATTATCATTATTAATTAACTTAAAATTTAAATTCACAACAATCGAAAAATAACCGTCATGTAAAGGTAAATAATAAGGTAAGTAATAAGGTAAAGTTTACAATTTTTCACCGGAATAAACATTCTTGTATAAAAAATAATATTCTACTCTCTTAAAAAGTGAACATACTTGTAAGTCTATTAATTATTATTTTTAAAATCATACAAATTCTCTCGTTTACCGATTTATAGCTACGATCCTCAAAAAAAGGCATTAACTTTTATCAGGGAGATGCTTAAATTCCTACAATTTGTGACAGTGCCTATCACAAAAATGCTAAACAACTCGTATTACTGCTCCAACCAGACTATTAATCGATCTTGAATAGGAATGATGTGACGCATCGGTATTACGAAGTAGGTTGTAACCACGGGGGTACCATCGGCGCTGGATGTTGCGTGCTACTGCTGTTATCTCATCACTACGGTTACTTAATGGTCATTGAAAACACGTAATATCGAAGACGTGACGGAGCCGGTCAACCGGACCAAAAATGTCTGGTCTGCGTTACGCTGGACCGTGCTTCTTCCAGAGTTTCTCTGAACGACCGAGAGTGAAAGTGATCTCAAAATTTGCTGAGCGCGCATACGCGCGTTAGCGATGGGATCAAACGTACAATCAAACGCGTTGGCTTGAATTCGACTCTTAACGATTAAAACGAACGCTTCACGAATAGGTACAGTAGCGGACAAAAGTTTAACACCGAAAGGTTAACGAAAATAAATTAATCAATTTATGAAAAATGGCACAATAAAATTCCAATTCTATGTTACTCAATAAATAGTGTTCTACCATGATAACAATAAAAATGAATATTCGATAATATTTGCAAACCATAAAATTATATTTTACATTGCCCTTTCATCTTAAACTTTTGTCCGTTAGTGTATATATTTCAAAGATGGAAACAGTATTTTTCAAATAGACTGCAATCTGGATAAAATAGTTTTGAACTCTTTGTAGGAGACTACTTCGGCGAAATACAAATGGTACTTTTAAGTGTAATACTTAAGTATAATAGTAGTTTTAAGTAATACCTCGACCAACTAAATTCTACGTTTCCATGAGTACTGTAATCGAAAATTAATGTTACGATAACTTTATGTTTAAAATATTGAATTCGAACAAAATCCCTATGCTCAATTTTTTCGAACTTCAAATGCCATTTTCGTGAAATTCCATTGTTTCAAATATCAAAATACTATCTATAGGTAGATTCCTAAGCTCTACAGATGTTCATCCTGGATTTCTGTATCAGTTTGTGTAATACAAGCACCTATGTCGAATAGCAGAAATATGTTGTAAATAAATAGATATAATGGGTATGATGTTAATGAAGGTACAATCTACCTTAGCTAACAAACGGAAACTGATTCTGTTTCATAATAATACCTGTATTGAAAGTATCCATGTAAAAGCTTTAAAGCATTAGGATATCTGTGATTAGGATGTTTTGTGACATTCTCTCTACTCCTATGACCATACACTTAAGGATTTTCATTTTTTCAAATATTTTTATGAACGAGACAAATTGGTGCTGGTTAATTGCTCGAAAAACCATGTAGAATCGTATCAAAATTATTTTAATTAAATTACATATGCACGTGTATACAACAGATGAATATAAAAGATAATACTAATATCATGTTACCATTTAAAAATTTATTACACGATATTAGTATTATAAAAAGAATAATATTAATATCGTGTTAGCGTTTAAAATTCATTATACAATATTAGTATTATTTTTCTTATATTCATCTGTCTCTCATTCAGGATATATTAAGAAATATATTGCACCCACCAAAATAAAGAATTATATGTTACCTTCTTACGAAAATGGCACGTCACGAGCACCAACTACATGCAGAACGAAACATAACTGTTCCATTATTAACCATTACAATATTAGTATTATTCTTCTTATATTCATCTGTCCCTCATTCATGATCTATTAAGAAACACATTGCATCCACCAAAATAAAGAATCATATGTTACCTTCTTACGAAAATGTCACGTCACGAGCACTAACTACAAGCAGAACGAAACATAGCTGTTCCACTATTAACTATTACAATATTAATATTATTCTTCTTATATTCATCTGTCTCTCATTCAGGATATATTAAGAAATATATTGCATCCACCAAAATAAAGAATTATATGTTACCTTCTTACGAAAATGGCACGTCACGAGCACCAACTATATACAGAATGAAACATAGCTGTTCCACTATTAACTATTACAATATTAATATTATTCTTCTTATATTCATCTATCTCTCATTCATGATCTATTAAGAAACATATTGCATCCTCCAAAATAAAGAATTATATATTACCTTTTTACAAAAATGGCACGTCACGAGCACCAACTATATACAGAATGAAACATAGCTGTTCCACTATTAACTATTACAATATTAATATTATTCTTCTTATATTCATCTGTCTCTCATTAAGGATATATTAAGAAACACATTGCATCCATCAAAATAAAGAATGATATGTTACCTTCTTACAAAAATGGCACGTCACGAGCACCAACTATATACAGAATGAAACATAGCTGTTCCACGATTAACTATTACAATATTAGTATTATTCTTCTTATATTCATCTGTCTCTTATTCATGATCTATTAAGAAATATATTGCATCTTCCAATATACAGAATTATATGTTACCTTCTTACGAAAATGGCACGTCACGTGTACTAACTACAAGCAGAACGAAACATAGCTGTTCCACTATTAACTATTACTTTCGCAAGTACTATTCGAGTTCCTTGAAGTGAAACTTTTGCGTTTGGAATTTATTTGAATTGCACGTGTGTACGTGTTGAACTTGATCCCATCGCTAACGCGCGTATCCGCTTGCTTTCGGTGTGCGGTCGCGGCCGGCGCCCTTACGCCTCGTAAACGCAGTGGTTACGGTACGTTTTGCAACCAACCGGGTAAAAATGTTTGGACAGGTGTGGTTTTGTAACCCTGACTGCATTCCACGGGAAGGAACAAATCGTTAATCGGGTGTGCGAGAAGAACTTCGACGAGTCACAGTTGCTCGTGTACGTTTTTTCCCATCGCTAATGCAGACGTTAGTTGCTGTTCGGGGGGGCTGAGATTTAGGTCAGAGATGCATCTCGCCGTATGGATCTCTCGATAATCTGGTCACAGCCCAGAAAGCATCTTTTCGTATGCTCGAACAGCGTTCTGAGAAGTTTTACAATCATTTGATCAATTCATCAAACGTTTTAAACACTAGTTAAAAGACAGTATACATGATATATTAAAGTATTATAATTTCTGTACTTGTTTTTCATGAAAATGGACACTTTTAAGCTCCTTTTACTTCTGTTCCATGAAAAATAATATGTTTAATTGGTTTTTAATTAAATTTCATAATTTAGTAAACAAAAATTCCTGCAATTAGTACTGTGGTTTTATTCTATACTGCAACTAGAATTCTATTAATTTATTGTTGTTGTGTTGCTGTTGTTACCATGTTACTCACAAGAATAATAATTTTATATTGTTCTAATCGTAAAAAGTATATTATATATATGGAGAAATTTATTTTCTAGTATATATTTCCTTGTACAATATTGAATTAAATTTATACTAATTTTGAGATTACTTCTTTTTGAATCAATCAAGAAGAACACTGTTTTATATTCATTTTATTGTTTATTTGTTATACTTTCTTCTTGTTGGTTTATTATTAATTTTTACATGTAAGCTTAATGAACATAATAAAAAGATTATTCCCTCAAGAAGGAATGATTAATTTTATAATTTCATGAAGGAAACAAAATTTAAAAATTAATGCATTATGCCTGTTTTTTAATTAATAAGGAAAAGCAACCTATATGGTTTTAGTTAACTTCTTTTTTTTTAGTAAATGAAGGAAGATATAGACCGTATCGATGGCCAGTATGTTCCTTAGATTCATCTCTCAGAAGTTTCTATTTACGCCATTTATGTATCAAACATCTATAAGTAATTTTGGCTAGCTTAAATAAACGTCAATTTACTTTAAGAAATTTAATTGATACAATTGCAACCATCTGAGAATCTTCTAATTGTAAATATAGCTGCTATCGTTGCTTATCTAGAGTAACATATCAACTGATTAATCTATAAAATTTTTATTTCTACTATGTACTTAAACTAGCTCAATTAAACAAATTACGTATTTGTTTGCCGCCTTGCATGATTTAATATTATTTATAAATATATAACATAAGACATTGAAGAAATAAAAATATTTGTAATTAGTAATTAGTCGATACTTAACATATTTATATTAATTACCAATTGAATACTACAGATATTTAAACGTAAAGTTATTATTTACGAATTCATAAAAAGTATTTAGTATAAAATGATTATAAAATTATAAATTAGGTAAAGATGAAAAAGGTAATAAGAGTAAAGTAAAATTTTTAACAGAACGAAGATTTTCTATAAGATTTGGCAAGTTTGGATAGGTATAAATGATGAACTTACTTATGAATCAATTATTAACAAATGTGCGTAATTGTTAAGTAATATTAAAGAATATTTTGCAATAAATCTGACAGAAAACTAGATTTAGCAATATTTTCTAAAACATCATTAGCTTGGTAATGGTTATGGCAACCTGTAAAAACGTAGCATTAAGTTAATACGATACACATACATGACGAAAGTGTATGAATTACGATAAAACAACATGATGTTATTAATAATATTTTTGCAGGCTAAATCAAGATAAAATTTTCCAGTAAGTCATAAAAAACAAATTGTTTTGTATAAAATATACTTTTCTCGTTTCAGGATGCAACGATTCGTGATATTAATCAAATGTTGAAGCTATATTTTTTAACATTTAACATTATTTTCTTTGTTTTTAATGTCCCCTTTTACACTTTCTGATTTTTTAAACTAATTAACATAATTTATAGCTAATTAATGTAGTTGATCAATTTTGTCAGTCAGTATATATCTATTATTATAAATTTATGCAAAATAGATGATATAAAGAAATTGTTATTAAAATATACTAAATCATTATACTTTTACAATTTTATAATAACAATCGCAGTCAAATTCAATTAATAAAATGAGTTCTAGTAAACTTAATAATTTTTATTTCTCTCAAACGTTTCAGAATATGCATTTAATATAGTGTAAGCATTTCTTTGTCATGTAACTATTAACACCAATTAATGATTCTAATTCATAAAATATAAAAAGAATGTGCTACCATTATTTGGTATACAACTAATAATATGTATGTATAATTTTTCATATGGAAGTTAAACCAATAAAGTTTCAACATAATAGATACTGTATTCATAGAAGACAATGCATTCATAAAAGAAAGTTTACATTAATGCACAAATATGTGTATCTGTTACTTTTCACGTTCTGATTTTTAAAGCTTTTTAATTTGCAGTTTCACAACAATAACATTCACGTGATTATTCCTCTCCTTTTAAAGTAAAACGTGAAATAACAAGTGATCTAAATCGAACAGGTATTTGATGCAGGCACAACTCCTTTCCTAAAACATCGAGGAACGTGATCTCTTTAAACCGTTCGAATTAGGCGATTTACCTTGCGTTGAATGTATGGAATTACTCAATTTACTCTGGATTATTTGTACATGAACTCAAAAACAAGTTTTTCGTATAAATAATGTATTTTGACCTAATTAAAAAAAAGAAAAGTATTTTTAATTTACTTTGAAATTAAAGGAATGTATTAATAATTGAATAGTTATTTTAAAAGATTCAAAATTATATCTAAATTCATGTTAGGTAAACATTTTGTATTCAATTTATAATACTAACATCTCAGTATTACTTATTATTAAAAACAAAAGTATTTAAAAAATATTTCCTTGCCAATCCTATTTAATCTATAAGTATCGAATTCAAAATTAAATTTGAAAGGATATGAACATCAAGACCTAAAATAATTCATTAATAGCTTTCTTTCTTAAATAAACATCATTCAAATTCATTTGTATCATTTTATAACCTTTAAACATGTATAAAGAATGTTTGAATAATGTACTGTAATTTTCAAGTGAAGTTTCTCGATGATGATAAAAAATGGCATAAAACAAACTTTTTTTAACACCTCGCATTAATAATTCTCCTATTTAAAAGCTCATTTGGAACGGTATTGCAAAATCGTGTTGCTCAAACCGTGATTCCGTCGTTCAAGAAGTGAGATTACGCTAGAAAAACGAGCAGGAATGCAGACAAGTACAAGATCGAAACCTACATTCTTGTAAGGCATTAAAGCTTTACCCCTGGGCCTTGCAAACGTGACATAAAATGTTCAATATCAAGCTAATGCCTTGAATTTTGCTTTCTTCGGTCACTCATTTTAGATTTGACAATCAAAATAAAATGAAATTGTACACACGCATATTTAATTAGTGCTTTGATGTGTATGCTAATAGTTTGACTTGATTTTCTAAGTTCTTTTTAAGTTATTTTAGTATTGCGATTCGTAATGCATTAAATAGCAATTATTATTTGTCTGTCTTTATCAAAGGATAAGTGTTTTCGAATTTTAATATGTAATTCATCAGATCTATTAAAAGAGTGATAAAACAGAGTTTTATAATACAATGAAACGAATAATATAGAAAAATACAAAATGCTACGTGAAATACTAAGCATTAAATCAAGCTGTCTTTCTATTAATATAATCAGTATTTGCCTTCTTTTTTAGGCCACCACTAATATTTAATAAAAAGCATTACTTAATGTCTTCTAATAATCTTAATCTTGTATTTGTGTTTTATTTTTTCACTGTGTTTTTTTTAATAATTTAATATACACTCTTTGGATTCTTTTCCCACAAATAAATAAATATATAGATTCGTGAATGGATAAATAAACAAATAAACAGATATATAGTGATCCTGATAATTGAACTGAATAAAATCCTGTTTTTATAGTATTTTTTATTTAATTGATATATAGACGCCAGTTATAAATTACATTAGTTAATTTAAAACTTTAGGAAGCATATAAAAAGCTGTTCGTTATAAAAAGAACTAAATATTAAATTTTCAGGTAGTTCCACTTGTTAAAAAATATAATTTAACCACTTGATTAATTTCGTGGATCATCATAAATAAATAAATATAGCGTTCAACCTTCAATATATCAAGAAACATTAAATAAGGTGGATATTACTTTCCTGTTGTCAAAATCGTTGACAAAACAAGATACATGTGCCCAATGAAAGGATATAGTATAAATATTCAAAAATATATAAAATGTTTAACCACTTGATTAATTTCGTAGATCATCATAAATAAATAAATATAGCGTTCCACCTTCAATATATCAAGAAACACTAAATAAGGTGGATATTACTTTTTTATTGTCAAAGTGGATAGCAAAACAAGATACACGTGTTCGATGAAAGGATATAGTATAAATATTCAAAAATATATAAAATGCTCAACCACTCGATTAATTTCGTGGATCATCATAAATAAATATATCGTTTAGCCTCCAGTATGTCAAGAAACGTTAACTAAGAAAGATGTTACATTCCTGTTGTCAAAGTGGATGACAAAACAAGATACTCGTGTCCGATGAAAGGCGCATTCCCGCAGCGATGTCGCAGCAGTTCGAAAGCGCGATCCCATGAAAGTAATCGTGAGATTTGAACCCGTCGACTGCGATTCGTATAAGCGATCGTCGCTGCGTTCCTCTCCTGTATTCGTCGAAGGGGAAATGTCGAACGCGTGCCAATCGAGGACACATGTACGAAAAGGGTGTGGGGTCATTTCAAGCCCATTTTAGGACATCGTTCGTATACCCTTCTAATAGCTGAAATTAACAATTATACGTGTGTATTCTCTTATTAACAGTAATAATAGAAATCGAGGTTTATTAACATTTAGCCAACTAAACAGGCAGGTCTCCCATTCTTTCCTCTGCCATTGACTCTATTTACTTTTGTTATTAGTTAGACTTGAATTAGTGTTGAATTTATTAAAAATTGTACTTTTTAAAATTAAAACTAACAATTAAAACGTGTGTATTCTCCTATTAACAGTAATAATAAAAATCGAGGTTTATTAACATTTAGCCAACCAAACGGGCAGATCTCCCATTCTTTCCTCTGCCATTGACTCTATTTACTTTTGTTATTAGTTAGTCTTGGACTAGTATCGAATTTACTAAAAATTGTATAATACTTTGGAAGAGCAGAAAATGCAATTGATGAATTGTGAACTACACTAGTTCAAGACTAACTAATAACAATACTAAATAAAATCAATGACGAAGCTCTGTTGAGGAACTAGGAACTAGTATTGAATTTATTAAGAGTGTACTTTGAAAGAGCAGGAAATGCAATTGATGAATTGTGAATAACACTATTTCAAGACTAACTAATAACAATATTAAATAGAATCAATGGCAGCGCTTTGTTGAGGAACTAGGAACTAGTGTTGAATTTCTTAAAAATTGTACTTTGGAAAAGCAGAAAATGCAATTGATGAACTGTGAACAACACTAGTTCAAAACTAATAACAAAACTCAATAGAATCAATGGCGGCGCTCTGTTGAGGAACTAGGAACTAGTGTTGAATTTATTAAAAATTGTATAATACTTTGGAAGAGCAGAAAATGCAATTGATGAATTGTGAACAACACTAGTTCAAGACTAATAACAAAAGTAAATAGAATAATTGACGGCACTTTGTTGAAGAACTAGGAATTGAATTTATTAAAAATTGTACTTTAGAGGAGCAGAAAATACATTTTATGGACTATGAACAACACTAGTTCAAGACTAACTAATAACAAAAGTAAATAGAATCAATGATGGCGCTCTGTTGAGGAACTAGGAACTAGTGTTAAATTTATTGAAAATTGTACTTTGGCTATGAACAACACTAGTTCAAGACTAATAACAGAAGCAAATAGAATAAATGACGGCACTTTGTTGAAGCACTAGGAATTAGTGTTGAATTTATTAAAAATTGTACTTTAGAAGAGCAGAAAATACATTTTATGGACTATGAACTACACTAGTTCAAGACTAACTAATAACAAAACTAAATAGAATCAATGGGAAAAGAAAGAATGGGAGAGACCTCCCCATTCGGTTGATTAAACGTTAACATCAAAGTATTGTTACTTTCAATTCATTAAACGTTGTACTCTCGTAACCGAGACTTTGCATTCGCGTCCTTCTTGCTGCTAACGCCTCAATTGAACAATGATCCACGGGGTATAACGCTGAATGACGGAGGTTGGGGTGCAGTAGGCTAGTGGAACAGGTGATAGAGAGAACAGGTTGCCCCACTATCACGAGTTACGCATCACTCTGATTATGTTTGACTATCGCCAGGCACGCTTTACAGTTACGAACCGTTCCCCAGCTGGTCCCCCGACTGGTCTTGGTTAATGCACGGACTGGATGCCGTTCTCTTTGAAACTTTTCAATCGAATCGAGAGAAACTCCCGGCAGTAGCCGCGGTCAATCGGGCCGGTATGGAAAGTTCGAAAAAGTAGAAAGGTTCCGGTGAACTTGAAGGAACGGCTTCGATCGCCACCCATCCATGATACTGCTTTTTTCTTACATACCCATTCGACTGATCTCCTTAACGAGAATTTGTTTGTCAATGAATTTTCGTGAACAGGTACGCATCTGATTTGAAAACGAATCGTGAGTTTTCAATTACGACGAGATGTGTATTATTTAACCACTTGACAGTTTTGCTCGAACTGCACTCGAGTGTGATATTTTCCCGTACACTGACGATCCTGAGTATCAAGTTTTGTTTTAACTTGTAGACAGTGATTTGCCCGAGTATTATTTGTACTGTAGCTCGTTATAATTTGATTATTTTGTATATAGTTTTCGTTTACTTAGACTTGGATAATATATATTATTTATTTTTATAGTCAGTTTTATTTTACATTATTAGGTTCCCAAAATGTTTGAGTTTGTATTGAATTTTTCAAAATATATCATACTAAAACTACTTATTGAGTAAATTTATTGTAATTAATTAATTGTATTCATAAATGCAGTCTAATAAAAATAAAGAAAAAGGTGTCAATTTTGTATCCCTTTTCTCAAAAAAATCCGACTGTTAAGTGGTTAACTTAATCATACTAAAACTACTTATTGAGTAAATTTATTGTAATTAATTAATTGCATTCGTAAATGTAGTCAAATAAAAATTTAGAAAAAGGTGACAATTTTTTTATCCTTTTTCTCAAAAACATCCGATTGTTAAGTGGTTAACTTCTCCGTAACAGTTGTTAGCTCGCGAGAGAAACATGTATGACACACGGATGAGGTAAAAAGGTAATTAAATTGTACGAGCTTAATGAAGCAGTGAAACAAGAATGTAAGATTGAAATTTGTTCTCTTTACAGCTGTGAATTACAAAATGTAATTTAAAAAAAGGAAAGAAAAATTGTAAATCTTTAAGTATGGGTTTACTAATCTTGGTATGTATTACATATATTATTATATTCTGAAAAAAATAAATTGAATACAAATGTAAATTTAGAATATAAAATATTATTAATTAGGTAATTATATTGGTGGATTTAATTAACTAATGAGTAATACACTAATAACAATTACAAATTAAATTTGAATTTAATTTATTACAGGCCAAAAAATTTTATTTGAACGGAATAAAATTATTGACCTATAAGAAAAATTAATAACTGAATACTGTTTTATAGGGAGACAGGTGAAATACTGAGATTAAGATAAATTTAGGAACGAAAATCTCAATATTCAACGATAACTGTTATAAAAAAAAATTATAACAATATAAAAAATGGGTGTTAGTTAATTTATAACATTTAATTTGCAATTAAAAATTTATTTACGAATAATACTTTTATAAATAAACTAAATAAAGCTATTAGGCTCATAATCTACTAATAGAATTCAATTCTTTCATAAGTAAATAATATGCCTGGTTAAAAGACTGTTTTGATGAAATACTAATGTAAAATATTTACTATTACCATTATTAAATCTTGGTTTACGAAATTTCTCGTAAACGGTCGTTGGTTCTATAAAAACTAACTAATAATTAAATTACACCATTGGTTGAAAACAATGAGTATATATTACTTTTTTTTAAACTAATAATTTAAACCATGTATATTATTTTATAATTATACTTCTTTTATAACTTTAAATTAATTGACTGTATATTGTGGTTTAATAATTTCTCTGTTTAAACCATGTATATTATTTTATAATTATACTTCTTTTATAATTTTAAATTAGTTGACTGTTTATTGTGGTTTAATAATTTCTCTGTTTAAACCATGTATATTATTTTATAATTATACTTCTTTTATAACTTTAAATTAGTTGACTGCATATTGTGGTTTAATAATTTCTTTTTCTAGTTTAATAATTTCTTTCAATTTCTTTTTGTCTCAAGAACAGTAATCGGAGAAACGTAATTAAATCAAATGAAATTCCAGTTTGAAGTTCGTTGTAGCTACATTATACGGGCGTTAAGTTAAAATCGAGCAACGAACCCATTCCTCGCGATGGAGAAAACGAGAACTTCCTGTGACGATTCAAATTTCTCTGGTAGGCTTAAGAATTTCTTCCTGATTTCAAGGTGGAAGTACGGAAATCGTCTATCGTGTTACACATCTTTCAAGGGAAAACAACTTTCAGAGCCACAATTTTATGGACAATTTTCACTACAACATTCCCTAAATCTTATTTATCCTTACAAGAGGTTGCATTAAAAGAAAAAGATTCAAAATAATTTTAAATTCTTGCTGTGACTTTATATTAATAAATAAACACTATAGATGATAGTTAATTACTTATTTAAATTGAAAACGAAAATAATCATGTAACTATTTAATTGTTATTAGATATGTACGATTTAAAAAGCATATAATAAATGAATTATTTTAAATAACCACTATAGTTTCAATGTTATAATTTCAAAATCATGTAAAGTTAATCAAACCTTGATAAAGTTTCAAATTCTTTTCGAATTCTTTGATATATTTTTTCTACTAACATGTTGAAGCGTAAATATGTCACTTGCAAATGATAATCAAATTTTCAAATTACAAAATAGTATTACGTAAAGTATCCAATGCAGTAGAATCATGTAACAAGTTGTATTTTCAGTTTTATAGATTTGCAAAGCATTGGTTGACATTCACTCTGAAATTAATTACAAGCTGTAAAGCTTATAAATAATTTTACAAAATCATGTCGGATAAGTACACATTCTTACGTTACAAGTAGTTTCTCTGATTTTGATTGCTCAATATGATATAATTTCTATTGCGATTGATGACATGTACACGTTATTTATTCTTTAAAAATTGCTTCCAATAGTATCGAAATCAATTTTAAGAGTGAAATCATGATATCTATTAATTTCTAAAAATACGCTTCAAAAACTCTTTAATGGTTTTCTGATTGTTGTAAGGATTTGATTAATAATTTTGAAAATATGAAAAGTATAATAACATTTGAAAACGAACTTTTAAAAATTTTTAAGTGTTATCAAAATTGTTACACTAATAAGAAATAATACTACCTAAGTGACTGTATGCAATATTTATAATTATTAAGTAACGCATACAGATAATAAAAGAGACTCTACTGTGACAAGTATCAACATCCTTTAACACTAGAATTACCAGAGCAGTCAAAATGACCAATTGGTAATTATTCATAGCAGCCTTATAAATTCACTGTGGTAAAGCTTTCAAAATTTACTATGATCTTCTGCAGAAAATATAAATAAAGATTTGTTTTCTATGCATTCGGTATTTCTTCATGTAATTTTCAATTTGATTTCTTCCATGCAAATAAGTTAACTTTAATTGTCGGTAGTTCTAGTGTTAAAGAAGACTCCTTGATAATATACAGCGACTCATAAAATCAATCATTGAAATGATTAAACTGTATCTAAAGTACTGTAACTTCAGAATTTCAAATATTGTCATAATAATTAAAGAAGACTCTTTGATAATTAAAATATTGTCACAATAATTAAAGAAGACTCTTTTATAATTAAAATATTGTCACAATAATTAATACTATAACTACCAGAGCAGTTAAAATGACCAATTGGTGATTATTATTACAGCAGCCTTATAAATTCAGTGTGGTAAAGTTTTCAAAATTTACTATGATCTTTTGCAGATAGTATAAATAAAAATTTGTTTTCTATGTATTCGGTATGTTTTCGTGTAACTTTCCATTTGATCTTTTCTATGCAAATAAGTATACTATAATTGTTGGTAGTTTTGGTGTTAAACATCGAACATATTTTATTTTTCTGTAAGGAATACGAGGCCTCACGAACCCAGGCAAAGGTTCCTAACTCATTAAAAAAAATATTCAGCAACACAGAAAACGCCAAAAATACCTTCAGATTCATCCAAAGCAACAAACACCTGTATGAATACATCTAGCACCAACACCTAACGGTTTATGTCGCTAATGACCTTGCTGTTGATGCTACATTAAGCTCCCAATTAAAAAAAAAGATAAGAAAATAAATATTAGTTAGAGAAGAATATGCTTAAAAAATGAAACTGCCCTTTGAAGTTAGGGGATGTAAAACTGTACAAAAAATCCTATAGTAGATAAATATGGATAGAAATTTGTAATGGATATAATTACATTTAATAGATAAATATTAATTTATTCATTAATAATGAATAACTTTCTTTTTTCAGATATAATCACCAAACTTTCTACTTTAATTATTGCTGAAAATAAAGTATAATATGGTAGAGAAAAACTTATTCATCATTAACGAATTCTGATGAAGGGAAAAAGATATTCTAGTGTAATAATAAAAAAAAGTGGCAATTATACATTGCATAGATGCACAACAATATTTTTTTTCCAGAAAGAAAGGAATATGTAATGAATATAAAAGTTACGTTACAAGAATCTTTAACACAAGGTGTAGCAAAAAAGAAAAATGAAGAATAAAGAATCGTTCTTAATTACAATTAGAACAGTAAATATGCATGACTTATTTCTAAATTGTATTGTAGTAAAATAAAGGGTAGCATTTTCATTAATCAAACGTTACAAATTCTCGTATAAAGTGATGTGTTCCAATTAATCTTGAATTAATTATTAGTTCAAAATAGCAAATAATTTGGATAACCAAGTAAATAATTCATGATTTCTTTTGTAGATTATAATAACGAAGATTTTCCAAATAAGATATATCTTTCTTGCATCTAGTTGTGCCAACTTTATTTTATATAAAATTAGTGATTATAAAAAATTTAGCAGCTTGACTTTTAAAATTTTGTCTTCATTTTCGTTCTTTTATCAAGAAAAAAGGTACACGTGTCCAATATCTTTCAGCTGTGTGCGAAGTCTCATCAAAATCTACTTATTCTCAGGTGATACTGCTTGTAGAAAAGGAGAAATCGGATAGAAAATGTAATTTTAAATCGTAAATACTTAATTATGCAATTCAATTCAATGTGCAATCCTTTAATGCACTGAAATTCATTTCACTTTTAAATAAAACAAATGCAATTAAATTGTGCAAAAGGTTTCACGATAAAACGAAAAAGTGTGATGCCTGATTTCGATGTTTGGAAATCATGAAAAATTGTTTAACGTTGTGCAATGTTGAAACAGCGTTGCATTTAACACCAAATTATAACATGCAGTTCGTGTTGCTCAAGTAAGAATTTACTTACTCCTACATACTCCAAATATTCGTTCACGAAAAATTATGATCACCCCGTACATACGACCGTGTTTACGTGAATCTCCATATCTCAAGGTCTACCGTTTCATCAAAACTTTTGTTACAACTGCAATTAGCCCCGGTGTTCAGATCGCCACGAAAATACAACCGGTGTAATCTGACGAAATTGAAATGCTAATTATACCGCATTCATGCTGGAATTCACGCATTAACGCCACCGAACGCCGGCGTTATTTCATCAGTATGTAACGGGATCACGTATAATAGGGAACAAACATAGTGTGCTCTCTTACCGTGCTTCAGCTTCCCGTTTTTGGAGATGAGAAACGATAAGGGCCTGGGAACTTGGTCTGTGCACAAGCCATCCTGCTGGCTCGTCCTCAGCCCGAACAGAGCGTTTCTTCCAACTTTCATGTACTCCTTGCCGATCTTTTTGGGCGAACTGATCCCGAACAAAGACCCTATGAGCTTCATCTTGTCGAGCAACGAAACCTCACGAGAATCACGAAAAACTTCGAAAACCCCCTTTCGTTATCACCTACGATCAGCTTCCAAATTAATTTGATGCAGCTTCAAATGTCTCCTGCTCGATATTTAACGCACTTTTTCTATCATCGATAACATTAAAGAGACCGCGTTGGTGATAATACCGTTGTTTAATCCGTTCGCGTTTTACTGTTAACGATCCACGGCAATTAAGTTAATTAGACGATTCGTGCTCTGTTTATCATCACCGTGCCGCAGAGATTTCGTCACAGTTAATCTACGATGTGTTACGTTTCAAAAGTATCGTTTCACGTCACTTCTCCGAACATTGTTCCTGGGGACGCACGAGATCTGTTCTTAAAACACTGTCTACAGACATTGTTCGCTGTTTCATTCGTGGTCAGGGTTGATTCTTCCTTTCTCGATTTCTTCTCATCCACCGGCCTTCGGTTCTTGATCGTTAACGGGCAGAATTACTGTTTCACGATCGATTCGAACTGTTCGTTCACGAGGATCCTGCGCTCGATCGTCGATCTTGACGAACTTTCACGGTTTTCGTTTGAGCGTCGCATACGTTTATATTTCGGCAGTCGTGTTCTGAAATTAAAAGGTATATAAGTAAGCGTTGATTAACAGGAATTTCTAAAAATAATTGAGTTAAATTGAAACAACGTGTTTATGAGGTGTTTATCGCTAAAATGATATAAACGAGCACATTATGAGAACAATTTACGAAACAATAATAAATGAGTATAAAATTGTTTTAAGCATACTTATTTATAAAACTCTGCAAATACTTGTTGTAATATCTGTTACATATAATTAATTACACTTTAAGTAACCGTTTGACATGTTTCTTCTCTGAAGAAACGATAGTAATTTCTGCGACAATTCATTTGTGTGAGCCGTTAAATTAAAAATATAAAATTAAATGTTAAATTAAATATATAATTAAATATCTCTGTATACAAGTAAGTATTGATTAACAGGAGTTTCTAAAAATAATTGAATTAAATTGAAACAACGTGTTTATGAGGTGTTTATCGTTAAAATGATATGAATGAGCAGATTATGGGAACAATTGACGAAACAATAATAATACGAAGAAAGTGAGTACAAAATTGTTTTAAGCATACTTATTTATGAAAGTCTGCAAATACTTGTTGTAATATCTGTTACATATAATTAATTACACTTTAATTAACCGTTTGACACGTTTCTTCTCTGAAGAAGCGATAGTAATTTCTGTGACAATTCATTTGTGTGAGCCGTTAAATTAAAAATATGAAATTAAATGTTAAATTAAATATATAATTAAATATCTCTGTATACAAGTAAGTGTTGATTAACAGGAGTTTCTAAAAATAATTGAGTTAAATTGAAACAACGTGTTTATGAGGTGTTTATCGTTAAAATGATATAAGCGAGCAGATTATGAGAACAATTTACGAAACAATAATAAGTGAGTATAAAATTGTTTTAAGCATACTTATTTATAAAAGTCTGCAGACACTTGTTGTAATATCTGTTACATATAATTAATTACACTTTAAGTAACCGTTTGACACGTTTCTTCTCTGAAAAAGCGATAGTAATTTCTGCGACAATTCGTTTATGTGAGCCATTAAATTAAAAATATAAAATTAAATGTATAATTAAATATCTCTGTATACAAATAAGTATTGATTAACAGGAGTTTCTAAAAATAATTGAGTTAAATTGGAACAACGTGTTTATGAGGTGTTTATCGTTAAAATGATATAAACGAGCAGATTATGAGAACAATTTACGAAACAATAATAAGTGAGTATAAAATTGTTTTAAGCATACTTATTTATAAAAGTCTGCAAACACTTGTTGTAATATCTGTTACATATAATTAATTACACTTTAATTAACCGTTTGACAGGTTTCTTCTCTGAAAAAGCGATAGTAATTGCTGCGACAATTCGTTTATGTGAACCGTTAAATTAAAACGATATCTTTGTCGAGCGTTCGCTGCTAAAATCTTATTAATGAACTGATTAAGAGAAGAACTGGAGGATGAAGAAAATGACCACATAACTGGACGAAGCTTCGCGTGCTTGTTTGTACGATTTGTGGAAAAAGTCATTAAAATGTCTGGCATGAACTGATGCAAAGCTGCTTATATAATTAATTACGCTACGATCGACTGTTTACTGCAATGCACGCTTTTTCACAGGCAAATCGATAGTAACTTCTGCAACAATTCATTCTGCTCGATCTACCGCTTCGAAGTGTTTACTTACGGATCGTTTCACGAATGAATGGCTGCAATCAGGGAATATAGCGGGCTCTAGAATTGCTAGTCTTGTCCTGTGACTACGTTTATCGCATATTCTAGTGAAATTGGAACAACCGCTTTGTCGAAATTTAAGATACCTGGCTTGTGCAAGCATTTTATAGTAGGGGTAATAATACGTGTTGCATTCCACGTGTTCGAATATTAAAAGGTCGGACTGTATCGCGAAGCAGTAATATTTTGAAACGATACATACTGTTTTCAATAAAAATATAACATAATTTACATAAACAGTTACTCACAAAATTGATCAAATACATTTTTTTATTATATTTTTTGTGTAATTAGAATGGATTTGCTAGTTAGGTATAAACTAAGATTAGTTAATTAAAATATTAATTTTTAGAAACTTAAGATTAATTGATTAAAATATCCAGAAGGGGCAGCAAAAGATCATTTATCACAAGAATAATTAATTACTAAAATTACTTAGATAATTAAAATATTAATTTTTAGAAACTTAAGATTAATTGATTAAAATATCCAGAAGGGGCAGAAAATATCATTTATCACAAGAATAATTAATTACTAAACTTATAATTTAATTTATTAAAAGATATGTTTTAACCATTTGATCAATTTTATAGCTATTATAGATATGTATATTAAAATTAACAAGCTTCAGCTTCTTTATTTGCTTTTACGGGTTTCAGGTGGATTAGTAAAGTAATATTTTTGGGGAAATAAAGTGAATCATAAAATACTTCATATAGTTATAACTAACAAAGTTTATTATTAATTCTTTGTGTTCTCAGTTTACAACGTGCTACTGGCTGTTCGCCTTCAGGAGAGAAAAAATTATGTATCTAGACTGTAAAAGTATAAATTAGCAATTTTATTAAACGCTGTCCAGTCATAGGCTATTGTGCTGTTATCTTGAGTGTCGCAAAAAAGTTAAACGATCGTTAAAATGCTAGCCGCAGTGATTTAAGACAGATATACGGCGGGCAATTATTATAAACGATAGCGATGCTTGTGTCCCGTGCAACTTTCATTGATGAAAAAAAAAGAGAAGTTGTTTGTCCTCTGCATTACATAAACACCTATGAAGTCTATCGATTCTCCATCGATTACGACATTGCTATCACTG
The DNA here is from genome assembly GCA_033822845.1 of Tetrapedia diversipes. NCBI lineage: Eukaryota > Metazoa > Arthropoda > Insecta > Hymenoptera > Apidae > Tetrapedia > Tetrapedia diversipes. Next base: position 133,158 of record JAOPTO010001148.1, read on the forward strand.
AGGGTTATCCAACGAGCAGCTGTTTCTTCTGATATTGCAACTGCAATAAATCTCATACGCAATAACGATAAAAAAAAATGTTTCAGACGTTTGCGCAAATAGTTTGTAAATGTAGTACCTTTCTTATTTTGCAAAATTATACTTGACTTACTGTACTTAACTTACTAAATTATACTTGACTTACTGTACTTAACTTACTAAATTATACTTGACTTACTGTATTTAACTTACTAAATTATACTTGCACGTTATAAATGTGTTTGGCAATAATTTTGAAATTTTGATTTGTAATTTTAATATTCATTAGCTATTCAGAAAATTCTGAACGATTTTTAAATAAGTAAATAAGCTCTATGCTTTTGTGTAATTTTCTCTTTATTTAAGAAATTCTGTATCATATTTCTAAAATTTTATATTGTCCTTAAGGTGAGATCAGAAAATTCCATTTTTCTAGAAGGTATGCAATATTTTTATTTTAATGAGATACGTACTCTCGTTAATATTTCTGTTGAATCGTATTATAGAATATATGTAAAAGCGACATTCATTGTTATAATTATATTTAAATTCATTCATGTATTGAGAAACGTGAGAAAAAGGAAAATAAGTGGTGTAACAGTTTATGGTCAGATGAAACTGAATGAGAAGAATTTATAGCTAAGCAATTATGAATTGCAAGAATAAACGATAATACAAATACATGTATTAGGTATTTGTAGTAATATATAAGGTGTTTGTAATTAGGTATTCGTTATAATTAGTAGTAATATATATAATATATTATAATATAATATTATATATAAATATAATATATTAGGTATTATAGTATATATATAGGTATAATATAGGTATTATATAGGTTTTATAGTATTAAATATTTGTAGTAATATATTAGGTATTATATAGGTATTATAGTATTAAATATTTGTAGTAATATATTAGGTATTATATAGGTATTATAGTATTAAATATTTGTAGTAATATATTAGGTATTATATAGTATCATATAACAGATGAACTATTCGTAGTTTCCAATATTTTTTTTTTTTTTTTTTTGAAGCAGTGTAATAAACATGTTTCAAAATTGGCATACAAAATTAAATGAACTAAAATACAAAATATTATCATATCTTCTGGCTTTTCTTAAATAAATTAGATACTTGATTGTATTAATTACCTATTTTTTGTATATTTTTAGTGAATTCTGACCTTTCTTGAAACCTATCTGCATTAAAATAATTGTATTAATTTATTTTTGGATAATTTTCAACAAAGGAGTGGCATAAATGAAATTTTAACTACGGTTCAATAAATACAAAGATTTGTTTCACAGAAAATGAACGTTATGTTCTAATAACAGAGTTAAAGTTCAGTAGAAATGAAATTTCTAACGGTATGAGACATTTAAAACGGAAATAAAAGTAATTAACACTTTCACTACTCGTTAACACAATGCATGGTTTCAAGTTTGAGAAAATAACACCGAGTATTTATTTCATTATTATTTATATATTGTGTTATGTCAAGTAAAGTAATTACGTTTTACAGATATAAAGTAAACAATTATTTGAAAGAAAGAAAATAATATTATTTTGTCAAACCATCCGTATGTATAACTTATTAAAAATCATAAAAACGTTTTAATTTCTTAAAGTTTTCATTTGTTAAAATTGGAGTTCTGTAGGCTATTCGTTGGTGCATTGCAAACAAACATTGAAAACCTATAATTATTTTTCAATTAATTGTTACTTATCTTTCGAATCCTTCATACATAACCCATGCTGAAAAATCCAAATTTTTAACAGGTATACGCGAAGAATAGAAAGTGTTGATTGGAAAAAAACTGTTAATCACTTCAGTATACTTTACGTAATATGTAAATGATGCTTCTTGAATGAATCCATCTTTAAGTACAACATTCGTATCTTATTACTACATGCTATAGTTCGTATTAATACCCATATACTAAATTCTTCCTGATTGATTTATATTAAATTTTATATTGAGTTGTCATCCAGTAATTACGATTATTTATGAAACTCTTTTATAGCTATTTGTAGTATATCGTACATGTCCATCGTACTTTTATTTCTGTTTCATATATATAATATAATAGTAAATATACAAAGTTCACAGTGTATCATAACGCAGTACTTATTATGGTTTCATTCATCTTACTATTTTTAAAACATTTTCTATCTAAGTTCTATTTAAGTTTATCGCAATGCAACAACAACCCTCATTTTTCTTTCACGATACTGATAGTATAGTATCCCGAAGGTTAATACTACTGCATGAGAACCGAAAAGTTCTCCATTAACAACAAATTCATGGCCATAAGTTGGAGTGGGGTAAGTTCGTACCGGTTTTTGTTAAATTCGACTTTAATTATTTATTCTTGAAATTATATTTGAAATATTTAACTTATATTATTGGTATTAAGTGGGGTGAAGTAAATACTCTATAATTCGCATCGACAAAAACGCCAATTTACATTAGAAATTACGACATTTATTGAAAATAAAAAAAATAACATACTAAAAAATAAATAAAGTATCTAATATTCCGTATCATTTTTAGTTAAATAGTTTAATTAAATAGTATATTAATAAATTCGTGTTTATAAATGAAGGATGTGATTCTTAAAGATGTGCATGTAAAATTGATGATGACATACTGAAACACTTTACAACATAATAAACAAGACTTTAATATTTATGAATTTAAGTTTGATATTTCATTATCTATGTAATTAGTACGTTCAACGTCATTCAAGATATTTTTCTACGCGTAGACTTAAAAGATAAGTATATTATAGATATGTATATTAACACTATTCCTACCACAACCGGTCAAATGACCATTTTTAAAAGTTCGATTACAATTTCATAGATGCAACGTAATTGAATCGCCTTTAAACTTCAAACTTTTCCTCAAATATACGTATAATACATTTTTCAATATTCACTTCTTTACTCATTGTTTATTTTTTGAGAAAAATTTGTAGTCTGTCTTACGTGGGAATGTCACGGTAGGAATAGGTATACGTGAAGTGTCGATAGGAACAGTGTTAACATGTTAAGTGCCCAGCTCGTTTTGGTAGCCGTTCCGTTCAGGTCTAGAGTAGATGAAGTGGTACAAAAAATTTTGTAACCTTTGTTTACCTTGTTTTAATAAATTACACTTACTGTTTTATATTATATTCTTTTTTTTTAAATATTGATTGAACAAAAACCGATAACCCCTAAGCGAAATCTTTAATTTCACTATCAGTATGTAAGAACAGACCCGCGTGCAGCCCTATGGACCGTCGTGGCACTTAAAGTGTTAACTATTCCCTACTTTAATATTGTATTAAATGAGAAACACTAAAATCTAATAATACTAATAATCTAATAATATAATGTAATATCTAATTTATGTTTACCAATCGCCTGTCTCATAAGTTGCAACTATAATTCAGAATTGTATTTTACTACAAAATAGAGAGTGTATCGTTGTTTTACTTGAACTGCGAACTATTTCACGAGCGTGTCTCGTGAATACGGGGCAAAAGGTTAAAGAAGTCTGGTAGTTCAATGATATTAGGAATTTTCAATTTTTCAATCACCTAACCTTCGGTCCTTGATAAAAGTTTTATTTCTCCCAGACGTTTCCTGCTTACGATTAACAACACGTTAAAATTGTAACATTTTTTGCGTGCATGTGTAAACACTACTGGTAGGATGAAGCTTGGTTAGAAAGTATTAGCGGGACCGGAAAATAATGTCGTTTTCTTACATTAAATTCAAACACATGAATTTTTAACGGGTTTTTATTTTTAATCAATGATGTAATCATCCTCATTATTAACAACCTTTTGCCATCTAGTGTGCAAATTTTCAATGCCGGATTGATAAAAATCAGTTGGTTTTTAAGCAAAATATCTAGAGATGGAATGACAGAAACATCACTTTCCAATTCCCCTAATATTTACTTATATTCGTCAGTTTTGAGGTAGTGTTGAATTTATCAAAAACTGTACTTTGGAAAAGCAGAAAATCAATTTGTTTATTTGTTTACGCGAAAAACTCTTTAGAGTACATAAAGAAGGTGTAGTTTAACACATTCGTCGCCCAGCGTGATTCGGCTAAGTTTCTCGCTCAGTCCAAATCCGATTGCATAGAAAACTGGGGTAGAAAAATATAAAAACAGCACAAATTTTAACTTTTCATTTTTATTTTATGAATTTTATATTTATATATATTATATTTCAATACTTATTCCGTTGAATTCCTTTTAAAATTCTAATTTAAAATCCTATTTAACCTTAAGAGAAAGAGCGTCACCCATATTCGGGTGACGTGGCGACGAATGTGTTAATCATAAAAGTCAAAACAACGCAACAATTGAAATTTAAAGCTAGCATGGGTAGAAAAGAAGTCAATATATTTACAATAAATATTGATATTTTTTAGAATAGTGTTAAGACCGTTATTAGTACCATGTAGCGTAGTATGAGATTCCATTAACATAAGAGTACGATGACGAATAACTGTGAGAGACGTGATAAGCTTAAAGGACTCCAACAATTGAGGACAATGAACAAAACCGTCGTCACTAGAACTACCAGAGCAGTCAAAATGACGTATTGACGATTATTCATAGCAACCTTATAAATCTACTATTAATTTCCGGTCCCTCTAATACAATAGAAATACCCGTATCCGAATCAATAGGAGAACAAAAATGGTCGAATAATAGAACAATCACTTCCTTTCACATTAAACTTCAGTTTAAAGATTGTATCGTCTTGGCCACTGAGCCACATAAACTTTCTAATATTAGTAGCTACACAGAAGTTTCGTTATTCGAGTATTCAAGTATTAAGGTATTTGGGGAATATAGAGTTGAATACGGAAATCTTTACTATATTTAACAAATACAGGTTAATTAGAATTAATTAGAATACGAAACATTATCTTCATGGAATCGAATTACTAGCTGTAAAAAGTGATACTTTATTTTTAGTATTCACAAAATACACGAAATATATCAGGTTGAATCATTAGTAGTCGCTTTCTTTTGCATCAAATTTAGTACTTGTTTAAGAAAGTTGCAATATAACTTAATCTATACCATATTCTTCGTTATTAAATATAATTACAGTAACAGCCAGAAATATAAGAGTACTTTCTGATTTGTACTGTTCTTTGTTAATTTTTTTTACTGATTCGAAATCAATCTTGTGATCGCTACTAATTTTTTATGATCAAACAGAGAACAACAAACTGAAGAACTTTTTAAGGTAACACAATTCTAGATCCTTTTTCTCTTTGAAATTATTACATTTCTTAAAATGTATAGCAACTTCACAGTTTCCTATTAGCTTTTTAATGAAAAGGAAAGGATTCATTTTCTAAAATGAGACTTGATAAACTGATTTCGTACTGTATATTCTAATATTACTACTTTACCAATGATACCATACATGTCTTTTGCAGTAGTTGCTGTACTATTATTGCTTTGGAATTTCCATACCACATGACGAATATATTTCATCTCAATTACGTGAAAATTGCACTCATACTCAATATGTCTTTGTTGACTGTCATTTTTAGATTGTCGTGTTCTTAGACACTAAGTTAACCCCAGGGACTGTAGATCATTTGGAATTCCCAAGAAAGTTTATAACTCACTATTACTTATGACTCATTGTCAACATAACTTAACCTGATTTTGAACTTCAAGATAAATATCTATAACTCAACAAATTAATCAAATTCTTCTCTTTAATATATTTTTCATTTAATCTAAATGTAATTATAGTCAACTATAAGTTACATCAATTAATTTGAAGATGGAGAAAAATATCAAGAAATATATTTATCAGAAAAATAATTTAACAATACGTTTGTAGGTGGATTTAAATTGATAGAAAAATCATTTGATCAAATTTGTGAGTCACTGCATAAGTGCTTCGATATTTAAAAGAATTAATTCTTGCAAAATTAGTACACAAATCTTAACTATCGTACTCTACAATTACTAGTTAAATTTATAAACAGGAGACTGTTATAAATTTAATTTCTGGTTAAAGTACTCGTAAAGAGTTCAAATCCACTTGGCCAGGATTCAACTATACTTAACTCTAGATTTACGGACATTTCTTGTGTATCTATTTCCAATATACATATACTAAGGAAACTGCAGAACTGACAGGGAAATAAATTTAGGCATATTTGTATCACTCCATCGATAAAAGTTAGTAAACCATGCTAGGAATAATAGTAATTGTCTTTGCAAATTTTGCTCATGAAGTTCGAAACCCGTCAAATTGACGTAAACCTCGTGTTAAAGGTGCCATTTACATTTTTCAAAGTACCATTACGTTTGCGTTCAAATTTACTTAAAAGTATTGTTTTCCCTTCAAAAGTTTTATTATCTAACGAGAAGAGAACTAATTTGATCTATACTTGGTCTCATCATTAGTAAACACAGTATGGTTGCATTGTGGTTTGTCATTTCATATGATGCTGGATGAACAGGATTGTACGATGCAATTGAACTGGCAAGAGCATCTCGAGATGACATAATTTTGAAATAAAATACTAATCGAACTGGAATATTAATTATATAGAAATCGTAGCAGCTTGATACGATCATGTTTCAGGAACTGACAAGCTCCAAAGTGTCTCATTTACAGGCATTTTTTACGAAATAGAGATTACTTCCTATAAGGAGTCAAAAATGATGAACAAACGAGAAGATACCAATGATTAACTTCGTAATCGTTCATGTTAAGAAAAGTCTACCATTCCATTTGAACTTTAAACCGTCAATGCTTGAGGAAACACGAAGAAATGCCTCTTGTGAATTATTACGTATCACATTTGCGTATCATTAATGATGAAACATTTTGTTCCTGGTGCACGGACCTAAAGAGATATTGCATAAACGACAATTATTAGGAATGAAAAATTTAATCCTTGTTAATGATCTTATAATGTTTTTTTAATATATATCAATCATATACATATCACTTTGAGTTGAACATTTTCTCATGACTTTCAGCATACATCGACTTTCGTGTAATTTAACGTTTTATTAACCCTAGATTCATAAACATTCGTCTCACAGACCGCGAAAAATACGTAAACACTTGCAACTTTTAAAGTGTGTACAGGGCGCACATAGAGTTTAATAATTTTTAAAATTAAACGTTGTGCACTTCGAGTGGTAGCTTATACACTCGAATATTTGAGGTTGATGCAGGTACAGTACAAGAAATGATTATTGTTTTTAGACAAAAAAAAAGACTGAATATATTTCTATTACACGAGCGTGGTTGAACGTTACTGTTTAATGTATTTTTACAAAATCTCTCGCTGGAGGGATGTTATGCGCTTATATAAAGGTGTCAGGAGTGGGGTGTTTGTTTCCCTTTTTGGGGTGGGAGATATTGTCGACTGTCGAAAATGTTTCCAGCGACTTCAGGTATATTTTGTTTCATCGGTCGAAAGTAAAATGTACCGAGGATAACCTTAATCGCGTAAACTACCTGAAATTTTTAAGGAAGCCAGGCCAAATCGAAGGAACACAGAAAAAATGGGAAAAACCCGAAACTGGCATGGCAATAAGTACGTTTGCTAAAAAGGGTATTATTTAGCCTTAATGATGCTGTCTCCAAATATACCCTTGAAAATATAAAATGAATGTTGTTACAACGTAACAAAGTGAAACAGATAGAAAGGTGTGCTTCGATTGCTCAGAATAACTATTGCGTTCATTTTCATTTCAGAAAATTAATGATTAATAAACAACTTTTCAGATTTAAAGTGTGTTTTATTGCTCCTTGTATTCTATGAAACAAAAATCATCAATATATTTAATATGTTCATCAGAGAAACGAATGTTTATGAATAGTGTATCTTTGATGCATGTTTATGAATTTAGGGTTAAGAAACAACGTGAACAATTAACAGACATTTTCAAACATTATTTCTATGAAATTTTTAGTCTGATTATATTTTAAACTGATTATATTTTGAATATGTATAGGTACGTTAATATAGTTTAGCTGATAATGTGTTGTTAATGAGAAACGCCGTAATCGAAGAAAAACGTGTAAGTCAATGACGAGCATACTGTGTTTACAATAAACCGTAATACTCTAGTCAATTAACATCAGACGTTAATGTTAATTACAACACATGAATGTACATATTTGCGGTATATTTATGCAAAGCGTTTCTATGTAACGGACTTTGATTAACAGTTATAAGAGGAGCAAAAAATTGAAACACAAGTACTTGTTTCTTTATTTACTGATTTATTTGTTACTAATTATTATTCGTTCAGTTTGTAGTGTTTCTACATTGTAATTAACTGCGTTGTTTCTCTTTGTAATATATTGCTATTTATTATCATAAATATAAAAATTAGAAATTATATAACTAGTAACAAGAACTGTATATCTATATTATATAGAAAATTCTACTTTACTTAATTTAACAGATTGAGATGGTAGGGCTCAGGTATGAATAAAATGAAGTGAAGTGATTAGAATATTGATAAATTTATATTTACAACAATTTAACAGTAACAACTTAAACAACTTTAGAATTTAGCAATTACTACGTTCAGAATCAGACTCTTTCTGTCTTCAGAGTCAAACTCTCTGATTACTGAAATTTTGAGCGTTTATATTGAATGGTAACTTTTTATTTTTCACCCGGTGTATACACGTTAACCGCATCGAGATAAAGATTTCGATTGACGTGTATACACGTCGAACGCATTTAACTGGTTAAAAAAATAAGACAAAAAAAAATTCTCCTTGATTAATACAGGAAGAAGAAGCGGAAAGAGTTTAAAGAAAATGAAATAAGATATTCTATGGTTGGGCGAAGAAATCATTAGCATGTGTAATTTTAACCTTTTCGAGGAATAACTTGTCACCATTGCGTTTCGAAAAAACATAATCATCAAATAGCGCTTTGGTATGCTCTACGTCATTTAAAGAAAAAAAAGGATACGAACTATTAAGTTAAACGATATTCGAAAATTACGTATTATAACTCTAAAATACAGTTGCTCGTTAAAAAAACCTGTTTAACTGTATATTTACAATACAGAGAAGTGTACATTTTCAGTATGTATATGTATATGTATACAATTCTTCAATTTTTGTATTATAAATATTATTTAATAATTATTGATACCCAACATATAAATTTAATTTCTGCATTATAAATATTATTTAATAATATTTAATACTCAATATATAAATTTAATCTCTGTATTATAAATATTATTGAATAATATTTAATACTCAACGTATAAATTTAATCTCTGTATTATAAATATTATTTAATAATATTTAATACCCAACATATAAATTTAATTTCTGTATTATAAGTATTATTTAATAACATTTAATACCCAAAATATAAATTTAATCTCTGTATTATAAATATTATTTAATAATATTTAATACCCAAAATATAAATTTAATTTCTGTATTGTCTGTAATATTTGTATTTAGATCGATGTTTCATTTCAATTAACTCAAAATCAACTATATTGCAGAACGTACACGATGTAGAAGCTACGTAATTGAAAAATGATACCGTCAGGCATCGAAACATCCTGTGTATAGTGATTGCAGGTGGTTCGATACTCGTTCGATACGATATTTCTCCATAAAAATATAATCGAAACTGTCAGTTGCATTCTTTAAAGTATCTGTTTTATACCCTTACTCTGAGTTTAACAGCCAATTAACGTCTTCCTACAGTCTTCACTCCTGCTACAGATAAAACAGGATATACTCTTGACTCCATAAATTAAATTTCACAATAAAACCATCCTTATTGAGGACTACTACCTTTCTACAATAGGGAAAACTGTTAAAACTTGAAACAGTTCTTTAAACCAGTTTCTTCTAGCCATGAATACATAATTAGCAGTCGTAAAACTTCCATTTCGTCGACGGTTATGTATACAAGAGGTGTAGAATTGCTGTTGAAAAACAGTTAGAACATAGCACATCATAATCAGCTACATCATCATAAATCCTCATATTCTTCAAAGTTCTTTTGATTATGCATGCCTAATGACTTTCTTTCCCACAGAGTATAAGAAAGTTACAAATGAAATCATTTTAATTATATTATCAAAAGCAAAAATTTCAATATATCTACCTTGTTCAGTACTGTTTGTAATTTATTCAGATTTAAATTTACAAAAATTCACTTAAATATGGATTAACGTTTTTCAATAAAAATATATTATTTTTTAATCCAGTGTTTAAGTAAATTCACTTTTTCAAAAGCTGCTTAAATAGGAGAATTTCTCGTTTAAGAATTAGTAAGTTCTGTTTTTCTGAACCTAAATGTGTTTAAAATATTCCACAAGACATGCTTTTCACTTTAAGGACCATTTTCAACTCTTCAACATGAATATAATCATGCTAAAAAATAAGATACATGTTAAATATCTTGTTGAAAATTACTTCATGCATAAGTTACATAAAAATCGACGATTTATATTCTAGATTATTTATTAGGAGTATTGTTAAGCAATTGAAATATTTGTGGAAATCAGCTCTACTTAATGTAACACAATATTTCGTTAACAAATTTTTTTTTACTTCTAGCCACTATTGTTTCTACTGATGGGTATTTATAATTATCAGATGGTAGATCTTCATGCACTTGTGGAAAATTTAAATATGCAAAATGTCAGACGTGAATTGCATGTTATAATATTTAGTGAATGAAACAGACCTCTATTGAAATTGCATTTTTCGTTAGTTATGCTTACGAAAATGAATTTGCATAAAATTCTGCAGCCTAATCATTGCTTGTGTGCGTATCTGAACATGAAGATCAGAGAGCAAGATTTAACAGTCCCACAATTAATATCAGAATTTTTCCTTGTCCAGGACTGCCTGCTAAGTTATTCCAAGAAACATTTATTCAAATGCAAGGCAAAAAAAAAAGGAGATCGTTTCGTTGGATAGCCGATTAATCAAACAATCCAGAAAAAATCACTTATTCGTTCAATCCCCTGCATAAATATTCACGACGGCCGAAGAACACGATTTCATCAATTCAGGCTGGTAAATATAAGTTTTAAACTACAAAAGTGGCTCATGATTGCACCAAAGTTGCCAAAACTCGATAAATTAAGGGAGAGTTACGTTGGATTGCTCCAAGGCCTTTAGAAATGTTTAATGACCATAGCTCTGCTATAAATGCGGATTGCGTTGGAACACATACGTATGTGTGCATACGTGCATACATATGTGCATGCACTAGAAATCCCCAACGCTTATTATTGCCTTATATCATTCCTTACTATTACCGCCATTCGTGTTTCATTTCTTCCTTTCCGTTAGTACTTCGATTTTTCTTTTTCCTTTGCTAACACTGAAAGTCATGTGTTTCGGAATTCTTTCGTCTTTGGAGTTTTATAAATTTGAGGGATGAACACGAAAAGTATTAAGTAAATGCATCGACTTCAAGTAAATAAATAATGCAAATGTTCTTTTTTTCTTATAATATTTAAATTTATTTAAATATTACTTTCTTAGTTAATTAAAATAATCCCCTAAGAGATAATTTGTACACCTACCAATGTAGCATATTTTCAATAATTCCATCAATAAATTTTAATAATAGTAGTATTTTTATAAAAAATTCCAGCAATTTATTTATATATACTGCTTATTTTCAAAATTAATTCTAAGACAAATTTTAATTTGTAAATCAAATTATTTTTCAATCTGAAATAGTTTCATTCAGACGTTTCTTAATCGAAAGAAAGATAGATTACCTCATTTTAGTCCATGAGATATAACCTTAATATCGATTTAGCAATAGATTAAAACAATTTAAGAATTTTCGTATAAATAAATTACTACTTCCTCAATACATATTGCCATTCTAGATGAGTATTCATCTAATCTGTCCTAGTTACCACACTGGCATAAGTCCTTTCTTTTTAAATAAATATTATATGTATAACCGAGAAAATGTGCAGAAAACCTGCTTCTGAAAAATTATTTAATATTCACAGTGTTGCAATGTTCTCGTTGCACAATCGTACTTTATGAACCGCTAAAATCGATCAAAAATATTCGATAATTCTGTGCTATCGTTTTCTCATTGAACGAAAATATGATTTATACAATGGTGTACCATAAAAATGTTATCAAAGCTACCGAAGGTCGATCATACCGAACGTTTCAGAGAAAGCGGTAACGCATGGTCGCGTTTAATTTCCGTCATCTTTTTACGTATCTGGAGCGTAAACCGTTTCTGAAATTTGGTAATAACTGTGGTTTCGGGTAACAAGTTTCAAGGCACATAAATCCTTATCAGTATCCATCAGATTACTTTCCATTTTCTGTGCAACGTTACCATATAGAATGCATTAATTTTTACGTAATATAAACAAAGGCAGGCAGCAACCAAACCTAATCATTACAGCATGTAATAATTTCACATTGTTAGGAAAATATTAACCCTTTCGCTACCGGGGCCTCAGGAGACAAATCACCACCTCAGCCCAGACGTTTTATTATTTAAATATCATATCAAGTATCATATAATTTATTGATTTATAACATAACCCATCTATGTACGACACGATCTGGTACAAACTATTGTCATAAACTGGTAATGAACGCCCGTCACATATTAGAAAATCGGGTCGTCACGTATATGTGACGCTGGTAACGAAAGGGTTAAGTGTGCTATACTGTGTATTAGGATTGGGTAACAAAATAAAGTGCTTTAAAAAGAAATTTTACAAATAGTATAACATTCTGTATAATTAAAGTTACTTTAACCCTCTATGGGCCTGTGTAACTTTTATGTCACATGTTAATTTATTGACATTTTAACAAACAATTTCAGATCTTTTTAAGAGATGGTGTTTACATATTAATTCTATATTGTTCTATAATGTAAAATTGTTTAAACTGGAAAATTTCTTTTCATCTGCATACATAGGATTATAATTGTTGATTTTCCATTTCATCAATTTTTTTATATTTCAAACAAAAATTTGGCCCATAGAAGGTTAAAATAATTATTCTAATTATTCTAACAAGCTTTTATAGATATTATTCAATTCGATTCAAATTTTACATAGATATATGTATTATTTTGATACTTGTACTTTACTGTCCTTAATTAAAATTGTTACCTTGAAGAAATAAGTGTAATATACACTTTTTTATTTTATTTTCAGCAAGCAATATAATAATAATATATAATACTTTCGTGAATTACTTTATACATCATAATATGTAAACAATTAAAAAAAATTTGTAATCGTTTTCTGGAAATACTTTAAAATTTAGAATTCTTTAGGTATAATGCATAATATTAATGTATCACCGAAAAGAAAGAAAGAAAATTGAGTTTTAATTAAAATGGAATCCGTTAATCCATAAATATTCGATTGAGATTAATAACTCACATTATTTCGTTTTTCATTGCCAACCGGTTGTGTGAGAATATAATGACCGCAAACGCGAATGGACTATGATATTCAGTATTAAATTCACATACTATATTTGTGAAACAGATTTTGTATTTATTTTCACGAAGGAGGATAGAAACAAGCATAACGCACGTTTCTTAGTGTTATTAAAAATTCAAACTGGATCAGACTTTCACGATTTTCTAATGTTTTCAAAAGATGTGAAATTACATTGACAAGGGCGTTGTGTGTAAACTAGACTAACCAGATTGTCTTGTGCCATAATGATATCACTGAATCGTTTAAGTAGGCAGCTGAACCAGAATTGTATGAAAATAGGACACCATCACAAATACATGTGCATTCGTATAAGACAAACAATTATTTATTTTGGAAAAATGAAAAGCTTGATAAATATCTTTCAATTTATTATGAGTAGAGAATGTCATTCAAGTTTTTTGAACAATTATTTGTTCTTAGAAACATCATAAATGCAAAAGACATGGTGAAATATTGAAAGAAATATACCAGTAAATGTATCATGGCACGAAAAATGAAGATTTCTATACAATGAAGTATCCATATGCATGTAAATTAATTTTACTTTACTTAAAAATATATAGAACGTAATTTCTATTGTTTTAATTATTATTAGTGAACGAATCGAAACTTTTCTTATAAACAGTATAATTTAAATGGATTTTCAAATTAATGATAATAAATCTCTTCTGCTTCTTTTTTAATCAAATCTTCATTTCAAGCAACTGCTAAATTTAATTTAGTAAAGCTTCATATGCTATTTTATTTGGAATATATTATTTAATAAAACGTCCGGAGTCATAATTTTAGTTATAAGCTTAATTATAACAAAATATTGTTTCTTTCGATGTCGTTAGCTTTTATGTGATGTAGTAGGAAAGTACTTATAAAAACTTATAATTTTAATTATAAGCTTAGTTATAAGTTTAATTATAACAAAATATTGCTTCTTTCGATATCGTTAGTTCTTATGTGATGTAGTACGAAAGTACTTGTAAAAATTTATAATTTTAATTATAAGCTTAGTTATAAGTTTAGTTATAAGTTTAGTTATAACAAAATATTGCTTCTTTCGATATCGTTAGTTCTTATGTGATATAGTAGGAAAATACTTGTAAAAACTTAACAAAAAATTAAGTAACAGAATATTGTTTGAATTATGCTGATTTACTGCTCGTCTTAATAGTTCACTTAGAGAATCAAAATTGATAATTTAAATATTTCGTTTTATGCCGTTTTCAGTGTAATAACGAACGTTTCTGCTTAATAGGTACACAGTTATTTTTGTTAATATATGTTTACACTTGTTGTTAACATTCGTCGTCGTGAGTGTATTGACATAAAAACTGACGTAACAATGCTTTCCCGGGACGTTTTTAAGCATGAGTACGCAGTTTCGTTACAATGTCAATAAGAAAAGAGTTGTGATTCGTAAAAAGATACTTCTTTTGTATCGACCAAGGACAATTTCTGCGCATCATTGTCTGGAAAATCCTTACTTAACGTTACACAAGCCATTCTGAGTACCGCTTTGAATATCGTTCAAAATTAAAAGGTCGAAGATTTAGCAACCCAGCAAATACTTTAGAATATCTAAAGTTCTGTAACTTCAGAGTTTCAAATATTGTCATAATAATTAAACAAGACTCCTTGATAATATACAGCGATTCATAAAATCGATCATTGAAATAATTAAACTGTATCTAAAGTACTGTAACTTTAAAATTTCAAACATTGTCACAATTATTAAAGAAGACTCTTTGATAATTAAAATATTGTTACAATAATTAAAGAAGACTCTTTGATAATTAAAATATTGTCACAATAATTAAAGAAGACTCCTAGATAATTAAAATATTGTCACAATAATTAAAGAAGGCTCCTTGATAATTAAAATATCGTCACAACAATTAAAGAAGACTCTTTGATAATTAAAATATTGTCACAATTATTAAAGAAAACTCTTTGATAATTAAAATAATGTCACAATAATTAAAGAAGACTCTTTGATAATTAAAATATTGTTACAATTATTAATAATAAAATAAATTATATTTTTGATAAATGCTTTTTTTCTAAGTTTTCTATATTTCTAAAGTAATCAATGCAATTTATAGCTGACAGCTATGTATATTTTAATGAAATGAAAGTTATAATAAACGAAAGTATTTGATCCCTATATAATAATCATATGGTGCATTTTTGATATATTCATATTTATTTCTCAAATTTTCAGCAATACAATAATGACTTCACGATATTATCTATAATTAAAAAGGATTCGTTAATAATAAGTGATAATAACCTCTTACGACTATCCCATTCCGTTCTTAAATTTTTAAACAATTTTTTCAAAGAATATCATCACTATATAATAATCATATGGTGCATTTTTGATATATTCATATTTATTTCTCAAATTTTCAGCAATACAATAATGACTTCACGATATTATCTATAATTAAAAAGGATTCGTTAATAATAAGTGATAATAACCTCTTACGACTATCCCATTCCGTTCTTAAATTTTTAAACAATTTTTTCAAAGAATATCATCACATAAATCGAACATGAGAAAAAAACTATAGTTTTCTCTTCAGATACCTGAAATAAGAAATCCTCCAAACAGGTTGCATATCGTCAGACATTCCAGACTCAAGCATTGGTTCAATCGAATATCTCATTTACATAATCCGTCAGCAACAAATTTTACGCTAAACTATAGATATCAATCTGATCTGACGCAAATACGATAAAGCAATCTTTGATACGACCCGTATTAGGATAAACAAATGAAGAGGAAACGATTGCATGGTTGTAATAAACAACATTCCTAATAAACGATGTGCACTGCTTATGGCAAAATTACTTTCATCATTAATTACTTTACAAAATTATTTTCATCATTTGGAAGAGTTTTGGAAATCTTGATCGATTATCTACATTAGTGTACTCAATAAGAACTGAATAATTTAATTTTTGTCGTTTCCGAAATGTTTCCACATTTCTTTCCACCATCTTGGTAATTAAGAGCGAAACTTGTCATGAAAAATGTAACATAGCCTTTTTATTGCGGAAAAGAGAAACGATACACATACAATTTATTACTTTTATATAACGTATCAAATATTTATTCGTGCACTGCAAGACTATTCTAAATCCAGAAAATTAATCTTGTATGCTTCCATATAAATGTTGACTAGTATAGTAACTCCTCTTTAATTTCTTTTTGTTAATTTTGAATAGTATTTTATAATATAAAAAGCGAAACTCTAAAATAATAGTTCTAATTACAGATACTATATCGTATACTTAAATTATTGTAGTAAAAGTTAAACTGCTGACTTATTCATCCGTGAAATGTTTAAAAAATTATAAAACGTATATGATATATGAAAGTGCACATATATAATATAATACTTATTTTATAGTATGAAACAAATTTCTATATGTTTTATTTTTTTTCAATTATATTGACAAATATAATAAATTGCACAAAAATTTGCAGTCTCATAATGATAATATCAAACTACATTTTAATTCAGAATTATTATATCTTGTACATTATAAATAATTGATTTGCTTACAACAAATTTTGATTTATTTTCTTTATATTTGATATTTATTTACCTAAACAATATTTTAAATTTTTATTATTTAATATTAAATCAAATAAATAATAACTGTTCAGTAATACAATGAGAGATTTAAAAACTTCTGTTTCGTAAAGCTAACATTGCGAAGAAATAGAAATTTTAAGGTAAACATTTCAGGCATCGCGGAAAGGATTTACGCGGAAGAATTTATCCCGAGCTGGTGGTTGCGATCTTAAACCGCAGCCTCATTAGTTATTTTTACGTTGTTCGCTATACTCAAGTCACTTCCATACTCAAATGACGGTTTCTCATCGTTCCAGATGAATCAAAACAAGATCGAAGCGATATTTGTTCTAAGAACGTTACTTATATCGCAAAGATACTATCTACGAAATTCTTCATTCGCAAAAGTGTAAATATAAAGTAAAAACTTGCCGTTACTTCTATCCTGTTATCTTCTACGTTTTATTCTGTTTCTCGACAAGTTATAACTGGATCGCGAGTTTTTATAATTATACAAATTCAAATTCATAAAAACTAAAGTAATGACACTTAAGCGCAAATTTCTTTCACTTTCTAAGCGTCATAACGCGTTGCTTATTTATAATATTTTGCACCCCTTTGCAATTTTAACCCTTTGCACTCGAGAGATGACTGTCAAGTCGTTTAACGATACTAACTTCAAAAATTTTCAAATTCGAAATATTTACTAAGATTTTCACCTATATTAAACGTCATTTAATTCAGTTAAGTGATATACTAAACTTCACCTATATGATTATTTAACCTCTGAGCCTCCCTAATAAACAAACTAACATCTGAAAATTTTCGAAACTATCATCTGGTGAACAACAGTCACCTCTCGAGCGCAAATGGTTAAACTTCTCAGAAATATATGTATACAAATCCGTAGTCAAATATCATCAAGTCAAAATATAACGAGAATAAATTGGAGTTGCTGGTCGATATTCATACTTAAAAGTAAGAGTGTTAAGGGTTAACCCTTTAATATGATTACATTCCAGATGCTTTGTCATTAAGTTATTTTCTGACCTATTTTTGTAGTTAAAGACATGGAAGAATGTTACTTTGAGAATGTAAAGCTGAGCAATGGTAAAGAAAGAATTCAAAAGTGAAGAAATCAGAATTGTCTGAAAAAGAAACTGTTGCGTATGAAGAAAAAAAAATTAGTTAAACAGTTAAACCTAAAATCGCTCGCACGATAAATTTATAAATACTTGCCAAACTCATACTTCCATACAATCACTCATTTTCATGCCTTATTATACTATACTCTATGAAGCAAATTTCAGCAAATTTAATTTAAGTGTTATTTAAATTTAAATTTAGTTTAAGTGTTATTGAGATAATCATTTTAATCCAATGGTTCTCAACCTGTGGATCGAGACTTCCTTTGGGGTCCACTGCAGTACGTGTAACGATTTGTTGGCTCATAGAATATGTGATATGAGAGTGAGGAATGGTTGAGTGTGGCGAATGCATGTGAAAGACGTTGTATATAGAATTTAAGATTCATGTAGTGGAAATAATGTGGCGATGTATGATCTGTACGATTTGTGTATTGTATGTGGTTGAAAAATGAGAGAATGTTAAGAAAAAAAAAAATTGAAGCGATCGTCTTTGTATTTCGTCGATCGATGTTCCCTGTATGTTTGAATAAACTGTGTTAATTTCGTTTTTTTCACTCACACTGTATACTTAAACGGTATTGAAATATTTTAACATACCATGTATCTTTTACAGTACAGAAAATAGTAAAAGTGGACGTATAACAGAATTTTGGAATAACAGAACAATCGTTTCTTTTTGTTTTGAATTTTATTCGTTTAAATAGAAATCGACAAAATTAACAGTTTACTGCAATACTTAAGGATTTGCAGATCAGCAGATTAGAACAGAAAAATATAAAAATAGAAGATTATTCGAGTTTAAGGATATTGGAATATTTGGATAATAGGAATTTCCATTATATCTGAAACATCTTGCTCTCTAACAAATAATTTCCAAGCTACTTGAGATGATCAAGTTTTGACGAAGACTCTCTTCGTACATTAACACTTATGGTTGAAAAATGAGAGAATGTTTAAAAAAAAATGATTGAAGCGATCGTCTGTGTGTGTGTGTTTTGTCGATTCAAGTTCCTTGTATATTTCAATAAAATAGTTTTAATTTCGTTTGTTCACTCACATAGTCTAGTTATGACAATAATAATTTTACCATCACTGTACTCCCCTATCCTTCAATTGACATCATAATCAAGCTGTAATTTGATGGCACGTTTCATTTCCTCGTGTATGAAGGTGAAGCAAAAGAAAAGAAAAAGAAACGGTAGCATGATGTTAGTCGATGGGTTTTGTATTCGTGAACGGTTGAATACATTCGCAAAAAACGTTGTGCAATTTCCAAGGAACGATCCTCCAGCAGTATTACCGGGAAGGTCGATGCATTTTTCGCTATGTGGAAAATGGTCACGCGATTCAAAGAAATCGAGCTAACGTAAGCTGAATCTGTGGCACGAGTCATCGATACGCCGTTAGTAAGATAAAATGTTCAAGTTCATTAGCCCCATGGCTCTTCTTTCACCAGGGAAACCATAAGACATTGCTGTGCTCGTGATACGTAACAGCACATTAATCGAAGAAAACGGGTTACAGTTTACTCCACCGATTCTTGTCTTTTTAATATCGCGTTAGGAATGTAGCAATGCATTAAAAATGAACAATTACGATGTAATATGTGTTACGTTACATAATACTTACAGTTAGCAATAATTAAGATCGACCTAATTAAAATTACTTTCATTAATTACTACGTTGACTTGTAACGACAATGATTCACAGGATCGATCAAATACTTTCTCCTGTGTATTATATTTTTCAGTTAATTGAAATATAGTCACCAGTCCTAAATTATTGTAATTAATTCCATGAAATGTTTAAAAGGTGTACATTTTGCAGAAAAATATTAAATGTTAAATTTTTAATTTTATTTAATAAAAAATGCACCTACAGTAGTTTAGCCATCAATTTCGTAAATCATTGTATATATATAAAAAATATATTAATTAAAAAATTCCACAATTAACGAAAATACTATTGACTAGATCTGGAAGCTCATCGATCTTCTGCACTTGTAAATCAAATAACTTCCACAAATATTTTATTTTTAATTTTATTTAATGAAAAATGTACCTACAATAGTTTAGCCATCAATTTAGTAAATTATTGTACACACATGAGGGATATCCTCATTAAAAAATGCCATAATTAACAAAAATACTATTGACTAGATCTGGAAGCTCATCGATCTTCTGCACTTGTAAATCAAATAACTTCCACTATCATTCTATTTTTAATTTTATTTAATGAAAAATGTACCTACAATAGTTTAGCCATCAATTTCGGAAATCATTGTACGTACACGAAGGATATCCTAATTAAAAAATGCCATAATTAACAAAAATATTATTGACTAGATTTTGAAGCTCATTGATCTTCTGCACTTGTAGATCAAATAACTTTCACAAACGATTATGTGATCGACCAGAGACAGAATTGATTTCACGAGAGTTAAAAACGTTAGAAAGGTAAATATACGTATTCCCTCCTAAAAGAAGTTTTGAAGTATAAATTTTATTTCACACTTTATAATTTATTGAAATTTCGTTTCTGTTTTATTCTCATACTCGAATAGAGTCACTTGTTTAACAGACGGATGCTTGCTGTTTTTACTTTATTATTAATTACTGTTATTCTGTACTATTTTAATTTTTTAACAGTGAAATAGTTTCAGCATTCTCTATTAAAAAATTAATAATACGTATAATTATTTTCATGCATTCTTCATTTTACCTGTCTACTTTTCCTCTAAAAATTATTAATATTTTTAGTTGGTTAATAGTAATTTCGTTTTAAACCATTGACATACATTGTACGCTAACTGTGAAATAATCTTGTTACCATGAATTATGAAATTCTAACGTAATCGATGATTTTCTTCATCAGTGAATAATACGGTTAATCGTGTACGTCCGCATCTCTTTGAAATAAGAAACAAGATGGTTTGTTTTTAGAAAGCAAATGCGTTTCATAAGTACTACGAATACCATAGTAATTTACATTGTAGCTGTTGCCCGAGATCGGGATTTCCTTCTACAACTACATCGTATAATACACATTGTTGCTCATAATATTTCTTTGAAATATTCGTATTTATACGAATTTTTCATTTGTCAATAAATATACGTTACTGCACAGTTTGCAGATTAAATTAGCTTGTAGTTAATTATAGTATATAATTTTTAACATGAATTCGCTAACATTTCGAGATTTCTTAACGTCTTTATTTGAAACGAGATTCATACGTCTTTGTAGTTATCAATATCTACTTCTTTAAAATTATGAATTTACTTTACGATAAAATGATTGTTATATTAACACCCAATTTCTTAATAAAAGCGTTAATTATTTTATACTTTATACCTATTAAGCACACGTATTACGCTACTAAACAGAGATTCGTGTTTCAGATTAGCATTAACGAAATCGCAGTAATTACAACATGTTTACGAATTTAACAAGCAACCAGCAAAATAATTTCTGAAACACGCCTAAAATTAATTGGGAACGAAGATACTTAAGACTCCTTAATTATTTCTTGTTACAAACTTGTTGTTACATTACCATACATCATGCCGTATATCATCTTAAAACGTTCGCGTTCATCTTAAAAAAGCTCAGTGATGATGCAAAAATAAACTTCAATCTTTTTCTGATATCCGAAATGTGATTGAGACACATTTTGTAAGAACAATATCACATTTTAACAGTTATTCAATGAATGTTATAGCATCCACGACGATATTTGAATCGAGGTTATATAAAATTAAATCAATAATAATTGATTTTTAAATTTGAATGCTATAACATTCACGTCAGCATGTTAATATATATTTTTTAAATAAGAATTGCAGGTAGAAAATTAACAATTAATCTTGCTATTTTTGATGAGATGTCAGGAATACTTCTCAACAGCACAGATTAATTTTTATTTTCACACATATATTTCTTTATATTAATAGAAGAATATAATGAGTCCCATATTAAGAATTATCTTTAATACATCATTGTTAAATCTTGCAATATAAGTGTGATATTATGTTTCTTATATAAATATAACTATATATTAAAAAATGAAAAATCCCTGAAGAAATTCATTATTATATATTTCTAAAACGTTGATAATTCACATGCTTTGTTAACAGGTTTTCCAGATATTTGTTTTATGCATGCAAAAAGTTACCTTGTAAAACTACGTCATTGTCAGATGTAACTAAAACGAATAAATCAGTCAGGATGAAAAAAAGGAGTCACTAATAGGCTGCAAAAATATACAAATTAAGAAATAGATCGAGAAAAATTTGTTTTATCGTCATAAAATAATAAAAATGTAATATTTTTATTTCCTATGATTTTTATATTGCACAAAATTTGTTTCATCGTCATAAAACAATAAAAATGTAATTTTTTTATTTCCCATGATTTTTATATTGCACATTCTGTGCATATTTTAAGTATATTTCTCATATATTTCATAAACAGCAGTTGCACAGCATACCAATAAATAGTAGGTTATCGATAGCTTTCTCTATTTTTTTGTTGTTCTTGCAAATTATACTTTTACACATTTATACAAACATGTACGTGTAATTACTTACACATTTGTTCATACGATCTTGATATATCCCTTTTCTAAAGAGTACAGTCAAGTTTTACATGTTACAAGTGTAAAATTTTATTATAATTATGACATAAATAATTAGGTTATAAGATTATAACCCAATGAACGTTTTCTTGTTTTAAGAAGAATTACGTTTTAAAAAAATAATGGCATGCAGCTCATATAATTGAAAAATGTGAACAGTTTTGTGACTTAAATCATTTATTAATTAAAATTTAGTATAACCATTTTATACTACTAGAATTAGGTACTTCTTTAAGTATAATCTTCTTTATAAGTACTATCTTTTAACTTTTTATAAGTTTTTCATGATGTATGGCTATTTTATTTGAATATTTATTTTTCAAAATATTGAGATATTTAACACTAGGTTTACGGGACCCGTCAATTTGACGGATTTTGAATTTCATAAGCAAAATTTGCAAAGACAATTACTATTATTCTTAGCAACTTTTGTTGACTTTTATTGATGAAGTGGTACAAATATACCCTAATCTATTTACTTCTCAGCTCTGCAATTTAAAATTCTGTATGATGTTTACCTGTTTCTTAACCCTTTGCACTCGAGAGGGAACTGTTCTAAATTTGAAATTGGTACTAACTTCAAAAATTTTCAAATTCAAAACATTAATTAAGAAAAACGTCATTTAGTTCAGCTAACAATAAGTAATCTACTAAAATTTATGTATATGACTGTTTAACCTTTGAGTTTTACTAATAAACAAACTAACTAAAGTCTGAAAATTTGTGAAACTATCATTTGGTGACTACCAGTCACCTCTCGAGCGCAAAGGGTTAATATATGCATATTACAAATAGATATACAAGAAACGTCCGTAAAGCTAGTGTTGAAGTTTAAAACTTAAAATATATTAAATAGTTTTTAGAGATTTGAAAAAATGCGGAAATACATGTGATCACTGGACATAAATTATTATTGTCATTGTATATTAAATACATTTGACGTACGTTAAATACATTTGTACACCTTGACGTATCATACCTGCATAAATATTCATAATCTGCTTATGAATTATTCAAACCAGAAACAAAAAGATTGAAGATGCTACGATAAAAAGCTTATAATTGATATTCTTAAAACCAGAAAGTGACGATCCATAATAATTTCCATTTTTTGGTTTGATTCTTTGGAAATAAATAGCATGGAACTTGATAACAATTTTTTCAATAGCCAAAATGCAACAAAATTAAATGTACAATAAAATCAATTAATTCTGACAAATTATTTTTAATCATGTAACTGTGTATCATATATAGTAAGTTGTCTGGATATTTCATGTGAAATAAAATAATGCAACCAAATTAAATATACAGTAAAATCAATTAATTTTGACAAATTATTTTTAACCGTGTAACTGTGTATCATATATAGTAAACTGTCTAGATATTCCATGTAAAATAAAGTAAATTGTTCATTAACAATTTAATTCAAACTATTACTACTCAAAGAAATTTACATGTTAAGTTAATATTTTTAATTTCACATGCAATTTAGTGAAACGAGCGGACAATGTGTAATCCACGAAATTAATGCTTACACTTGTATATTAAACTCTTTATTCATTAAAATCAAGTTTTCACTCGTTGATCTTTGCGCTTAAGGTTACATAAAGGAGTGTATTTCGACATGTCCAAACCATTTTGTCTCAAAACGAGAAAGGTCTAAAAATGTGTTGCGATATCGAGATCTTTAAAAATAAAGAGAAAGTCGAGTTTCTTCTTTTCCACTGGATGTTACTTTATCTTTGACTTTACTTTTATGTAACGTTATTTTAACCAACACATTTTTGCAGAACATTTATGAAATATAAAATCACTTTAACAGTAAACGTTCAAAAATTTATTGCGTTAATTGTTACTAGTTAAATGTAATTAGTGGCAAATAAAATTTTGTTCCACGCGATTCTACAAATTTTAAATCATCGATAGAATTAAAAATAACTGAGTTCTCTTAACGTAACGTCAAAAATTGCTGCCCATGTTTCCATACGCAAAAAAATTGATGGGTCCGTAAAGAGAAAGTGATATCTACCTTATGAAACACTTTTCAGGGTGAACTACGTAATTTGATCGCGTTTATTACTTCCAAATTTATCTTATATCCAATTATGATTTGATGCAAAATTATTTTTTACCCCCATAGTAATAGTTTCTACTAGAACTTTTATAAAAGTCTGAATTAATATTTAAATAAAATTAACAACGTAGATACGAACGAAAATTTTCTATGTCAATTAAAAAAATGTGTTTTATAAGTGAATTTTAAATGATACGTGCTTATTTACAGAGGCGATTGAAAATGGCATCTGCGTGCCTTTAAACTCAATAGCGTCGTTTAAACGTTTTGACAGTGACTGATCAACGTTACGAAGCAACTGAACTTGATCTAAATACTAAATAATAGTTCCAGTAGTTCAAGTTAACGTACCGTGTAATAATAGAGCAAAACATGTCTAGTAGACACAATAACAAGAGAAACTTACATCAATGGTTTTTACGTGGAATCAACATTAAAAAGCGTAATAATGTTGATGCAAATACAGTCAACAACATGTCTTTTATAAATCTTTTGATTTTAATCTATAAATAATGATGAATAATTATAACTGAAATTAATAGTTACATTAAATTTATGATAACTTCTTTTTATTAAATTTATTTATCAAGATACCTTCAAGAACACCATATTTTTTTTACAAATTGGTCATAAAGTTATAGTTTTACTTATATTCAGATTAAAAATTGTTAAAAATTGAATTAATTTATAATTGCATTTTGTGACAAGCTTTGTCATTTATGTTCATTTTTATTCAGTAATAATGTTGCTGCAAAAAACAGTCAACAAGATGTCTTTCATAAATCTTTTGATCTTAATTTATAAATAATGATGAATAACTATAACATACCATTAATGAATAAAATTAATAGTTTTATTAAATTTATAACTTGCTTTTATTAAATTTATTGATTAAGATACCTTCAAGAACACCATATTTTTTTTTTATAAATTGATCATACAGTTATAGTTCTACTTGTATTCAGACTAAAAATTGTTAAAAATTGAATTAATTTATAATTGCATTTTGCCACAGGTTTGCCATTTTTGTTCAGTTACCAATTAGCATAACTAAAGTTACGTATCGATATAATTAATGAATTATCAATAAATAATGATCTATAAATTTTCTTTAAATCATATGGGTAGTTACGAAACTATAATTTCATATAATAAATAAAGAACAGACATCGGTTTCGGATGAATAACGAATGATTCAGCTGTTCGTGCACTTTGAGTTACATTAACGATGTTCCACTAAATTCCACAGCGTTCTAATTCGAGTTCACTCGAATTCTTAAAAGTACATCGCGACGAGAATTGAACGCCGTTCTTAAAAAAAAAAAAAGAAATCTAAGTGGCTCGTAAACGGAAAGAAATTTTACTTGAACTTTACGGTATTCGTTAATGTGAAAGGTCGTCCCTCGACGACCTGTTGCGTTTAACTCCGACGCAGCGCAATATTTGAATCTATGCCGAAACACTTAGATTGAAAATTCTAAGAAAGATAGTATCAACGAAACGATCTTGCATTGCTACTCGTAAACATTCACCCGCCTAGTTTCTCTTAATTTATTAGAACAATGTGAGGAATTGTAAAGGCAAACTTTCAAATCAATTTGTTTTACAAATTAAATTTTATTAAATATAATAATCTAATAAAATCTCGTGTATCTAGATAATAATCTAATAAAATCTAGTGTATCTAGATAATAATCTAATAAAATCTAGTGTATCTAGATAATAATCTAATAAAATCTAGTGTATCCAGATAATAATCTAATAATAATCTGTATAAATTAAGTTAAATTTAAAGTTGGGGCAGCAATAATTTTGTGACAGTTCTAAATGAAATAATTGTTTTACACTAATCTGTGTTATTGTTAAATATGTAGGTTCAATAAGTAGGCAAATGATTATGAATGGTAATGTGCATTATAGGCTCCGAATTTTTATGTAATATCTTATTTTTAAAATATAGCTTATATAATTTGTACCCTCCTTCGAATACTTTCTGCATTTTTGTATGTTATGTACATTTTGCGATCTTTTTGGTATTTAAATTTCCCATGAATGCATACAATGAATCCACGGTTTACATACAAAATCTGTGAGTAGCTGACTGTAATAAAAAAAAGGATAGCTCATGGTTATCGAAATAAATTTTGCTTAAAGAAGAAGAATTTAGATAACCTTCCGTGAAAGATATTCGGTTGCTATTAAAAAATGCTATTTTTTTTCTATGCGCTACTTTTGACATTAAACAGAAATCTGCATAATATTGTTACAAATGAACATAAATGAGTTTCTACAGTTCTTACAGTAGATTTCTAAATATTTCAAAAATGCTTAAATAGTGCGTAAAAAATCTACCTTGTCAAGGAATTGTTATGTGAAGGAATAGTTGCAAAATTGCTTAGAACCTGTTATGGAAAAAATACGATATAAAACTGTATAATAAAATGTAATGCACGGAGGAAATAAGGTGCTTTCTCATTATACTTTAAAATTAAACATTTCGCTTCTTTTTTTTTTTTATAAGAATCAATTCATTCAATATTCAACTTGAAAGGAGTAACTTGTTACGTGACCTTTTTTCTCAATGTCTTAAGATTAAATCTTTCATTTAAGAAAGTTTTACGTAAATTATTGTTCAAAGAATACATTGCGTATTAGACGCACGATTATTCGATGACTTCATAGCCTTTTTTCAAAAAACTGCTTCTAGATTAGTAAACACCAACAGCACGCAGATAAATTTTCTTTTAACAATCTTTGGATAATGCAAATTAATAGACGTGGTACACATAAATTTAAAAAATACTCTCTTCCGTTATTTAACGATTGTCAAATAATTATATATAACAGTTGACAACGAAATGCTATCAGTTTTAAACCAAGATTCAAGAGTCGAGTTAATTCAAATTCGACAAAATCTAATGTAATTTATGTGCAAAACATTTTTTATTTATACGTGTAATACGTGTATAATAATCTTACTGTTCTTTAACATTAAGTCAAGCAATATTAAAAGAACGAAATATTAGTGGTTCCTGTCATCCATCAGAAACACAAGTTATTTTACTTTTAAAACGGATAAAACTGAGTTTTTATTTCCAAATAAGAACGGCTAAAGTGTCCAACGGAATATTGCACAACTCTGATTATTTCCTTCTTCGCTCATCTTTCACTCGTGCATCGAAATTAAATACAAATTTATAAATCACTTCTGAAATATTGCTAAATTCTTTACAATTTAATATAGTACGTTTTTCATTCGTTTAATTTCCGTTTCTCACCTTTCCTCAGTAACTCACAAAATTTATAATTTATAATTTAATAATTTAATAATTTAATATAGCACGTTTTTCATTCGTTTAATTTCTGTTCCTCACCTTTACTCACAAAATTTATAATATATAATTTAATAATTTAATAATTTAATACAGTACGTATTTCATTCTTTTAATTTCCGTTCTTCGTCTTTCCCCAGTAACTCACAAAATTTAAAATATTCGATCATTTTTACAATACCTAATGCCATAATCACAATATCTTCGAATAGAAATATCATCAATAAAAATATTTAATCAGCACTCCCTCGCTTCCAATGTGAAAATTCAAATACACGATAGTTTCTACGATGCTTAAAATGATCGTCACGAATTTTCTCACAATCAAACACCTCCATAATACTGTTTAATTAACGATCGCAAACTACTAAGCGAAAACCTTAAACTTCAAGTGGCACGCGACTAACGATGAAGACGTACAGTGGCTCCAAAAAGTATTCGTACACCATGTCACAAATAAATTCGTTTAACCCTGAAATTCTGAGTCCGATAGAAGTATTCAATAAAACTTTATGGATATGCAAATCGTAATAGTATACGTATGGATTAATCTCTTCTTTTCATCTAAATACCATTTTAAAGGAATGAAACCAGCGTTGAAATTTCTAAGTTTCCTCTCATTTTTTAAAAATAACTTTGTAATGGTGCTTGATGAAGCAAAACCTTTCAAATAGAAAATGTTTAATTTTTAATACCCTATTGTCCTGCCATACAAAAAAAGAACACAGAAAAGCTTGTATTTAAAGCGTGAAAAATTGCTGAAACTTTGAGATTCGTTATCAGTCCCCTTAAAAAGTATTTTGCCGCCAAAAAAATTGCTCCACGCAGAACACACCATGCTCTGTACACACATAAAGTTTCATTGAAATCAGAATTTCAGGATTAGGTGAACTTCCTTGTAATACAGTGTACGAATATTTTTTGGAGTCACTGTATGGAATTTCTGTAGTCATCATACTATCACTAATGATCAGCTAACTTCTAACAATGAAAAACACTTCAATTCTATACTAAAATTAATCCTATTATGTTGAGGTTGTTATTATTGTTATTACTTCTTTATAATACAGTGTACGAATATTTTTTGGAGTCACTATATGGAACATCTGTAATCATCATTCTATCACTAATGACCAACTAACTTCTAACAATGAAAAACACTTCAATTTTATGCTAAAATTAATCCTATTATGTTAAGGTTGTTATTATTGTTATTACTTCTTTATAATACGAGTTATAGTGTACGAATAATTTTTGTAACCGCAGTAAGACGCGCGGTTGTCAGCCGTGGACCGTGTTATTACACCCGCGACCCCCATTCTTTGCTCTACTCCGCGTAACATCCACATTCTTCACCACTTTCAGATAACAAATTATTCATATTTACTTACGTAAGGTCGCCGACAGACGTTCCCTATATGCGCGCACAGCCGGGTTCATTAACTGGCCAGCAAAATCCGTCTTTATGTAACACGCACAACAGTTTCGCGGAGGTGAGCGAGTGGAAGAAAGAAAAGCACGCGAGGCAGGTTTCTCTATCGCGAATGCGTTGCACGCAGGTATTTGTCGGTCGTACTCATTTAAAGTGTGACCGCCGTTTCCCTTGCACACGGTGTCTCCGGGCCCACGGTATTTCCTCTTCAACGGTTTCGCCTGCTTTACCCGTCGCGACCGACCGCTGCTTATCACGTTACCGTTTGATTGTTCCTCCGCTGACCGACAATCGCCATCAACTTCACCTTCGTCCCCCTCATTGATGTCCGAGCTTCGCGTGTGTGTCCCTCTACTCGAGCATCGGCTTGCGGACGATCTGTTCTCTTTAGAAAGTCTTTCCAACACGATCCTGCGAAACTCGTCGAGCAGGTGAAACTACGAAAAGGGGTGAAACTATCCGTGACACTTAAGGCGAGGATCCCGCGTGATGTTTGAGTTTGGCGACGTTTTGCCGACAAAGGTGGGAAACGATCGCGGTGGGATTGATGCCTCGTAACGGAAAGTTCTTCGAGTTTATCTCAATCTTCCTGCGAACTCCACCGTGTCTTCGTTCGCACTTCCTTCGTCGAGTGACTATGAACAGGACAGAATCCAAGCGAAAAGGAGGGATGTCTTCTTGATCCACCGATGTCGAACGAACAGATCCTTCGCGGGGGTTGATCACTTTCGCGTAACGAAGTACTAATGAACCCTGACGGACCTTTGAGGGAGGTTTCGTTTAAGATTCACGCACGAAACGGTAAAGGACAGGTGGTGTATACCCGAAAGCTCGCCAGCTCGAAAGTGAGGCCAGATACGCGTGCGTTCTTCGATCTTGCCGAATCGTGAGGTGAATGAGGAGACAGTGGAACAGTAGTGCAGCGTGGACCACGGTAACGAGAACGCAGTACCCACCAGCCGGCCAAAGAAAGTGGTAGGGACAGCAGGTAAACGTAAATACGTCCCGAGGACCCGTCTATGCACGCGACGTACAACACGACGGACCTCCTTGCCTGCCCGTTGGATTTTCCCTCGCGAAAATGAATGAGTCTCGCCCGTTTTTGCCAACAGATCGCTTTCCCGGATCAACACATAATATACGTGCGTTATCTTTAATCTCTCGCGTTATTGTTACACGGTGGCGTAAAAAGTTATGAGCAACGAGTAAAAATATTGTTTCGTACGAGCACGCAGAAAGTGAATTATAGTAATTTTATGTGAACTCAGCTAGTTCCGTCTGGAGACGAATTAACACGGTGACCCGTGAAACTGGTCAGATTTTTATTAAATGTAACTGTAAAATTAATATTTAATTACTTTTGTTTCATGATTATTGTTCTATTTAACAGAATCTGAATTTTGGAATTAGTTTATGCAGTTTATTGTAAAGGTAGGGACAAAATAATAGCACACGTAAAATAGAAGGTATTCATAAAATCGATCAAATGATTAAGTTACCTTTTTTTTTTATTAAATGCAACTAATAGACGTCCTTTTTTGTACGTTTTGAATTTTTTAATTAATTATTATTATTTGTAGCTAGCAACTATATTTCAATGAAATGAGAAATATAATAAAAGAAAATGTTGGATTAATTTTGTGAGTTACTCTACATTTGATTTGCAAAACTATGAATACAATGGTATTGTGCGCGTTTCTAAAAGTACACAAAATTTTGTGTGCTTGAATCAATCGTTTAAGTAAAGATTTGTTCAAATTAAACATTCTTGTTCCTAGGAAATTCATTTTATTTTATCGTAATTATTAAATTAAATCGTAGATAAAATCCGTAACAAAAATTAAGAAAAGGACTATTTAAAGATATTTATTGCTGATTTCTAATTGATTACCAAACAATTCTTGGTAATTATTGCATTACAGATTGAAGTTCCATATATCGGGTTTATGGTTAAAAATGATATTACACATATACCGTATTTATATAATAATATTTGATATTGTGTCATCATATATCACGATGTTTCAACCCTTGTTTTGAAAGTTTGCGACCCGATTTTGTAAATGGTACTTCCTTATTTAGTAACGTGAATTCTGTTTCATGCCTTCGAAAATAAACAGGAAAGAGCTTTCAATCACTTTCACGGATATTCGCAAAAGGTTTCGAAATTGTTTATTCATTCGTTAAATGTTGTATTAATCCTGTTGTAATCCTCATTTCTGCTATAACTCCATTGCTGCCCAAAATCCTTAGAAGTCTTCAACCAGAAATTTATTAATTTATAAAAAACCATTACTGATGACCACAATATTAATTTTGAATTAATAAAGATAATTAACGAATTAGCAGATACAACTATTGACTTACAAAATTAATCGAATGATTAACCTATATTTAATGTTAAATTGGTAAATTTAACATAGAATTATTTCTCTGATAAATGTCCTTTTCCATATCCTCTGAATCTTTGAATTAATTAACGTAATTTGTAGCCAATGAAATGAAAAATATAATAAAAGGAACTGTTTGATCATTTTCATGAGTTATTATACTTATTGTTTGAACGTGATCTCAAATTTTTGGTTGGCAGTGTGTGTAAGCATCCAAACACTAATAAGTTTAGAACAAAATGCTTATTGCATTGGACTTCCAATAAGATTCTAAACATATGATACAATCTAATGTTATCTATGATATAAACAATTTGTAAGTATTAACTTTATTTTGTAATATAAAATTTTGTTTATTTTTTGTTCGTTGTGTATTCGATGATTTGTGAATTGTCTTGTTTTTACCATTCGTTTTACCTTTTGTTTCAATAACAGAAATCCCAACTGCTTCTGCAGTATATTATCAATCGTAAAATGTATACGTTCATATTAACAATATAAAAAATGCTGATTATATTAAACAATTAAATTAAGTCAAACACCAATCAGTTTGTTTCTTAACGTGACGAAATACTGAGATTGCGAGATGGCTTTGTATTTATGATTATATCCAGACACAAACTGACTTTGTTTATGGACAGTACAGTAAAGTAACATATTTATACCGTGAATAATACGTCAAATATTCCATATCCTGCAGCAACCGAAAAAAAATGAATCATTTCACACATTTTGGTGAAAGGAATCGTTATCCCTCCATTTTACCCACATTAACAAACTATATTATGTCTGTCTTTATATGTACACATCTATGGTTTATAAACGTATAACAAAAATTTTCTGGTAAGGAATCTGTAGATTTTTTCATCTAACTTTTATTTCCAAAAATAAACTCTTAATACATAACATTTATCGTATGTATTTATGTTTTACGAAAAATTAAAGAAAGGTGGCAGTTATAAACGTATAACAAAAATTTTCTGGTAAGGAATCTGTAGATTTTTTCATCTAACTTTTATTTCCAAAAATAAACTCTTAATACATAACATTTATCGTATGTACTTATGTTTTACGAAAAATTAAAGAGAAGTGGCAGGTATAAGTTAATTTTTGTTACGTAATTGAAATATTTTTTTGGACATGTGTCTGTGTAAATGTTTAGTTATGTGTGATTAAATATCGAAACATATAACATTTATCGTATGTATTTATATTTTACGAAAAATTAAAGAGAAGTGGCAGATATAAGTTAATTTTTGTTACATGGTTGAAATATCTTTTTGGTCATGTGTCCGTGTACATGTTTAGTTATGTGTGATTAAATATCGAAACATATAACATTTATCGTATGTATTTATATTTTACGAAAAATTAAAGAGAAGTGGCAGTTATAAGTTAATTTTTGTTACATGGTTGAAATATTTTTTTGGACATGTGTCTGTGTAAATGTTTAGTTACATGTGTGATTAAATATCGAAACATAAAATTTAATATTTGCAGTCTAAAGGACGTCAGTTTCTACGATTTCAAAAAAAAATAAAAGTATAACTTCATCTGAAACGAACACGTATTAGTTGAACAACAATGTCATGTGTCAAAGTTGTCCGACTGAAAAAAGTGTCAATATCTGCATAGAACCTAAGTCGATATCATTGTCGTGTATAGTTTTTTATGATTCCAGTAAAGTCAAGCATTTCTTCGAAAATTCTTATTTGATACGTGAACATTGAATAAAGAAATGAAGCAAACAGATGCAAAAATAAATTTGAACGGCACGTTCTATGTAAAAACTTCGGGTACAGGCAGTATTACTCAATACCCACGATTTTTAAATAATTGCGTTAATGTAAGAGCCAATTGCTATTCAATAAAAAATATTCTTTATGCTTTGAATTAAATAAATATATTTAAAGGATTAATTAAACATTTAAATTAATGTATGCAGAAAATTATTAGTTTGTGAATTTATATTTATTACAATACTTTTGTTATGTTTAATACCAAATTATTTAGTAAATAATTAGCTTAAAGATACTTTAGATATTAAGAAGCATATAACATCTAAAATTAAATAGAAAAATTAAATTAAATTAAATAATAAAAATATAACTCATAAAATTGATTAACTGATTAACTTACATTTAAAAAAAAAATAAAGCCAATAAATTTAATATCTACACAACTGTTTTCCTGATAAACTTCTTTCTCTATGTCTTCTGTATTTTTGACTCAATTGTTGTCATTTGTAGTTAGCAATTGTGTTTCAATTAAAAGAAAGATGTAACAAAGAGAAGTACTTGGTCCATTACATAAATCACTATACAAAATTTTAGATAAAATATGCAACAAAATTGTTTAAATATCTGCACAGCATAATTTTGTAATTGTTTATAGCATAGATAGAATATATTCTATAAAAGCACGAAAATTGTTCTAGTAATATTCAACAATATATTGAAAAATTTGAAGTAATGCAAGATTGGGCAATGAACAACTCTTTAAAACCTTTTCTAACCAAAAAATTGGTAAATCCTATAACTTTCACGTTCCGCGTGTTTCACATTAAGCAACAAATTAAGCAGGATTTCGTTACTTAAATTCGCTTGTACCTTGCAATCTTTCCTTGCGTTGAAAAACTTATCGCGAAGGAGAAATCGTTTCAATTAATCGTTTCATTTTTTTTCTTTTTTGGAAAAATCCATAAATTACAAGTTGCGAATTTAATTTTTGAAATGCATGTCGGTCACACTTTATAAGCATATTTACGAAAGCACGCATTGAAGTGCATAGGGTGTGTCATGTAGTTAAGTCAGATCATAACACCTGTTTAAATGGTGGAACAAATCTTATCTTTCCTAGATCTTGCTCTTTTCGTAAGCGCAGCGGTACGCTTGTGAATACAGTAAACTGAATGAAGTCACAGCTGTTCCTTAAACATATGTATGTACTAATTTCCTTCTTAACTTTCTGCATAAAATTATATTAATTTCTTACAATTATACATATTTCAATTCATTACACGACACTATTAATAATTATATCGGCGTTATACTATATTGTATGTATATACTAGTTTCCTTCTTAACTTTCTGCATAAAATTATATTAATTTCTTACAATTATACACATTCAAATTCATTACACGACATTATTAAAAATTATCCTAAAAATATACATTATATGGTATATATATACTAGTTTCCTTCTTAACTTTCTGTATAAAATTATATTAATTTTTTGCAATTATACATATTTCAATTCACTATACGACACTATTAATAATTATACCGGCATTACACTATATTATATATATACTAGTTTCCTTCTTAACTTTCTGCATAAAATTATATTAATTTCTTACAATTATACACATTCAAATTCATTACACGACATTATTAAAAATTATCCTAAAAATATACATTATATGGTATATATATACTAGTTTCCTTCTTAACTTTCTGTATAAAATTATATTAATTTTTTGCAATTATACATATTTCAATTCACTATACGACACTATTAATAATTATACCGGCATTACACTATATTATATATATACTAGTTTCCTTCTTAACTTTCTGCATAAAATTATATTAATTTCTTACAATTATACACATTCAAATTCATTACACGACATTATTAAAAATTATCCTAAAAATATACATTATATGGTATATATATACTAGTTTCCTTCTTAACTTTCTGTATAAAATTATATTAATTTTTTGCAATTATACATATTTCAATTCACTATACGACACTATTAATAATTACACTTAGTATATTAAAATTACAAGTATAACACACTATACTATATATAATATAACTTTCGATTTCATGAAGTTGGTAATTAACAAACCGTAATATTGTTAACACTTAGTCAACCCAATGGGGAAATCTCCTATTCTTTCCTCTGCCATTGATTCTATTTATTTTTGTTACTAGTTAGTCTCGAACTAGTGTTGTTCACAGTTCATCAAATGCATTTTCTGCTCTTCCAAAGTGCAATTTTTAATCAATTCAACACTAGTTCGTAGTTCCTCAACAATGCGTCGCCATTGATCCTATTTACTTTTGTTATTAGTCAGTATTGAACTACTGTCATTCACAGTTCATCAAATGCATTTTCTGCTTTTGCGAAGTGCATTTTTTAATCAATTCAACACCAACTCAAAACTAACTAATAACAAAAGTAAATAGAATCAATGGCAGCTCTTTGTCGAGGAAAAAATCGGGGATCTCCCCGTTCAGTTGGCTAATTGTAAGTGTTAACAGCAAAAGCTTCCCAACTTAATTATTCCATTATGAGTGGAACAAAGAAAGATCTGTATATTTCAACATTATTATACTTAAATGTGTAATTCATGCAAATATTTTTTAACATGCTGAAGATATGCTCCACTGGGATAGATCATCGCATTATTTCGACACTTTTTATACAAAAATGCATTCACAATTAATACATAAATACAGGGTGTTCGGACAGCCCTGGGCTTAAATTGAAAGAGTAACTCCCTGAGACATTCTAAGACGAAAATCAAGAGTAACGATTTTGCGTTTGAGGCTTTGTTTACGAGTTATACCTAGTTAAAGATATCGTTTAATCCGGACCGTTCGACGCTTGAGCATCACTGTGGACTCAGCGACGTTACCGACCGAGTTGCCTCGGTTACCCGCCCTCAAGAGTCGAACGGTCCGGATTAAACGATATCTTTAACTAGTTATAACTCGTAAACAAAGCCTCAAACGCAAAATCGTCACTCTTGATTTTCGTCTTAGAATGTCTCAGGGAGTTACTCTTTCAATTTAAGCCCAGGGCTGTCCGAACACCCTGTATATATGACCGACTACCGTTTCTCCTGTGACGCCACAGTGGGTGGCGTACAAACACTATAACTACCTAGCAGTGAAAAGATGGTACTAACCGTCCATATAATTAGTGTACGGAAAGCAATGTTTAGTTAAATTTTTCACCTTATACGTAACATTTTTTAACTTCCTGAGTTTAAAATTAAAGAAGAGGCCCTCAGTATTAATCTATATTTAATATGTTTCAATTTTCCGTCTCATTTGCTAATTACAGTTTATTAAAAATCATTCCTATTTCGAAAATCATGGCGCCATCTCGCGGTGCTCAGAAGTACTAACCAATTTTCAATTTCCCTTATTATAATAAATATCGCAACAAAATTGATCTGAGAGGAAAGTGTGGGTTCTAACAGAGAAGAAACATGCAAAAATGTTCAGAAATTTCGGTTGTAAACGCGTTGTTTTACAGATTGAAAATTTTGCCGAATTATGGGCAACGAAATGAAACACTATAACCATCTAGCGGTGGAAAGGTTGTATTAATCATCCATATACCTGTCATACAGAGAATATATCTTCAAATTGTACAGCTTATAGGTAATATTTTTAAGCCCACCTCATCTTAAATTAAATAAGAGAGACTCGCAATTAATCTGCATTCCATTTCGCTCGAATCTCTACTAATTAAATGCCTTTAGCACAGATTACCGCTATTTCAGACAACGTGACGCCATCTGACGGTGACCAGGAGTACTAAGTGGATTATAATTTCTGTTATAATGAATATCCCAACATAATTGATATGTTAGGAAAGTATGAGTCGTAACAAAAAAGAGATATGTAAAAATGTTCATAAATTGATAAAATTTTCTATTCGTAAAAAAACGCATTTGCAGCCGAAATTTCTGAACATTTTTGCATGCTTCTTCTTTGTCAAAAACCATACTTTTCATGTTGTTGCGATGTTCATTATAATAACAGAAATTGAAAATTGGTTAGTACCTCGGAGCACCGCGTGATGGCACCATAACGATGGCCCGAAATTGCAATTATTCCTAATAAATGGTTTTAATTAGTAAATAATGCTTGCTTACTGACAATATAAAGTATTTGAAGAGTTCCTATTTGTTTTATTTCTAACCACTATTAATACTGTAATCCTATTTCAAACTAAATTGGTAAATTCAAATATATCACTAAGATATCAAAGGGGGCGCAAGAGTTGCAGCATACATTAAGGGTAAAATCTCTTTTATAATTTGTTTATGTTTGAGATGATTAAATTGTACAACAAAAATAGTAAATTCGATGTTATGTCTATGTTATATTTTAATTTTATTAAAATTAGTAAAAATTAGTAAAAATGGTAATTTTAAATACAAAATTTCATCGTAAGCTTTTGTAATAATTTTTTTTATGGAAAATGTAAATGAAATTGTATCAGCTGGAACTTTTCATTTTATTTATGAATGAAATTTCACACTATTGCAATGCTTTTAATTTTCTGTTTAGCTATTAATATTAAAATAAGGCTTCTTTGATTCCAATTTGTATCCGTTATAAACAATATGTTGCTTAAAAACGTGTAAAATTATATAAATTTCTTTATAATTTTTAAACTTAGCGGGTGACAGTTTAATAGACGTAAAAGTAGTAAATGTAGCACAATTTCTAGTTTTTTATTACATGTATATGAATTGATAAAAATGTGTAATATGAAACATTAAAAAATTATGTGTGTGGCGCTATATGTTTACTGTTTGTTATATGTCATATCTATCTCATACATATATATACATACATATTGGCATTAAATTCTAAAGTATTATGGATAATACGTCATATATTTGCTGTTAAGTAGACTGAACGCAAAAACATATAATATATATAAGATATACATTCTTATTAGTATTGTTATTATTACTATAGATTACAAATTTATATTTTTGAAATATATAGTTTCATGTGGATTTTTAAAAATTGTTTTTTTCGTATTATTTAAGTATCCTATGTGATTTGTAAGACTAATGGATATTCATTTTCAATCGTGCTATACAGCATAGTGGGTTTCTACTTGTTAATCTAGATCTAAAGGGAATTCAGTCAATGGAATTTATCGCGTGGCCAATAAAACTAATATTCTGTAGAAACTAAGTACTTTTCCCATCCGTTGTATCCATCTGTTCATGAATACGGGGTAACAGCAGTTAGCAGCTGGCAGCCGCAATAATGTCTGTAGTGGATAAAATTAAGCATTATCAGCGGAATATTGAAAAATGTGATGACAATGAAGATAGAGTATGTATTGTTGCACTACTTTCCGTCTTCTTCAAAATTATAACAACGTATACGACGATGCAATTTTTTTAATGTCTGAGATATAACCTCACGAAGATACCTAAACACAATTATAATTATGTCGAAATTACAGATCATTGTTAAAAATTTCATGCCTAATTTATGAAAATAAAAATATATATATATACATTCGTTTTAAAATAAAAAGATTTTTACAATATTTATATTATTGTATTTTCACTATACTTTATTCCTAATATGAAACAAACCCTTTTAAAAGAATGTATATCTATTATTGATTAATTATATTTTAAAAAATTTTATATTTATGTAATATTATTATTATAATAAAAATTTTACAGTTTTATATATTTCTGAGTAATTGTATATTGGTATGTTATGTTCCTTTTGGTTGTGCTATTGTTATGTTTTTAGTATTTTGTAATTCTAATTACTCGTTTAGACATTTGAGTTATCATATTGAATTTGTTCTTTTAAACCAATTGCAGATATTGCACTGTATTTCAAAGTTATCAAATCTGCCAGTAACAGTTCAACACCTTCAAGAAACTGGTGTTGGACGTACTGTAAATGCTTTAAGAAAATATGATGGTGGAATAGGAGATGCTGCCAAAGCACTTGTTGCAAAATGGAAAGCAATGGTTGCTAGTGAGGAAACTAGTGAAGGCGAGGATGAAGATGAAGCATGTGTTCCTGATGCACCTGAGAGTTATAGTGATAATCGTGAGTCACCAAAACCTGAAGAAAATAGTATAAGGTATGACAATGTTTTATTATTTTTATTTTATTAACATATATATTTATATTTGTTGTTTTAGAAACTGTTGCACATATATAGTTTTAATCTATAAAATGAAAAATATCTATTTATCTATAATACTAATTTAAATCAATATTGTCTACATTATTCTTAAAAATGTATAATATTTAATTTTTTGATATATAAAATTAGGGATATGTAGAGATATACACACATGTATTTTATTAACTTTTCAGACATAAAAATGATGGGAACGAAAAATATATGCATAGGCATAAGTCAGAGAAAACTGATGTACCACATACATCACATAATAAACATAATAGTTCTAGACATGAATCTAAATTAAAACCTACTGATTCGCAGTCAAAAAATAATAGTGACAGTGCCAAGAGTTTAGATAGTGACTTAGAAAAACAAAAGAAACATGACAAAAATAGACATAGTCATAAATATGAACCAAGAGTTGATAAAAAATCATCAAAGGATATTAGAAATACCTCTAAGAAAGATGAAACTCATGGTTCTAATCATCATAACCATAGTAAATCTAATAATGCTGAGAAATATTCCAATAAGTTTACTGATAGTAATAATTCATTTAAAAGTACTGAAGAAAATCAGAAGAAACGAAAGAATTATGATTCAAATATTGTAAAAAAGGAAAGTAAACGAAGAAAAACTTCAGATAGTGATAGTGATGATGGAAAAGTTAATTCTGAAAAGCAGAGTAATAATATTACGTTAAATACAGTCAAAATAAAAGAAGAGGTCAAAGATAAAGATGTATTAAATAAAAATGAGCTTAAACATGAAAAGAAAGATTCTCAAGAGAAATCTAAGGGAAGTTCTAGCAAACATCGAACTGATTTATCTAGTAGTAAATTAAAAGATATTGGAGAAAAATATAAACATAAAAGTGAAACATATATAAGTCATAATAAAGACGAAACTAAACATAGTGATCATCATTCCAGCAAGGAATCTACAGAATTAAAACATCACAATAGTTCCTCTAGTGATACACATCGTGACAAAAGTAAAGATAGAAGCAAAAAAAAAGATCATAAGGAAGGAAAAAGTAAACATGAAGGTAAAAGCAGTAAAGACTCAAAACACTCTAAACATGGATCAAAAGAAACAAAGGATTTAGTAAAAATAAAACAAGAAATTAATGGTGATGGAGGAATAGATTGTCACTCTGGTTAGTTTATAAACATATGTTGCTTCTGACATAATCAACTAAACTATTTGTAATATTTCTTTGCATATTTAATTTAAAAATACGGAATAAATTTTGTTTTTCACCACTTTATTATGCACTAAATTATCTAACAAGTTCTGTTATGCGTTTTCTTATATCTTTGTGTGATGTATAGTTTTGAATTACTTATTGAAATATTTTATATCTTTTGCATTTCTAACATACACATACATGTATGTTTGTATTTTACTATTACATTTTTTTTTTAACCTTAAAACGACCAGTGTTCTATAAAATTGAAAATAAAATTAATATGATTTGGCGTGTATTACACCGTGTATTAATTCCTTTATAAAATAATCTTTAATGATATTTCTTTTTTAATTCTTAACGGAATTCTTTTGGATATAGGTGCCAGTTTTGCAGAAGCATTGGGAATGTGTACAAGGGCTCAACCATCCAAAAAACGTAGTAACAATTCTCCCAATACAAGTTCGGCAAAAGTGATCAAAACAGAACAACCAACTGCAATTAACAAAAAAATAGTAGTTAAAATTGAATCACCAACTGATAGTTTAGAAGTAATTTGTTATATAATTAATACCGTTTTATATTATTTAAATTATATCATTTTCTCATTAACAAGATATGTTAATTACATGCTGTATATATTATATGCATAATACATTTTTTATTACAGACGCCGTCTCTTTTAACATCAAGTATAAAGTTACAACCATTAAGCATAGATTTGGCATCTACACTACCTGAAATTAGTCCTAATTATAAACCATTGCCATACATTAATCCTGTTCATCGTAAGGAGGAAGCTAAAGCCCTTACAGATGTCATGTATGTTAAAAATCAAAGGTATGTTTTCCATTATTATTAACATAAATATAAGTGAATAATATGTAGATGTTTAATTATAATTACTTTAATCCTAAAGGACAAAAGTATATTCAGGAAATAAATGTGGTTACACAACTGTACCAACTCTGTTTGAGATATGCACTAGGGTATTGATAGAGAATATTGATGGTAAGTCATATACAAATCATTGATTAAATTATCAGATAGTAGTAGATGCTGCATATCAGAAGCTACAAATTTCTTAAGAAAAAAAATTAATATTTTATTGATAATTTATCTTTCTGTACATATTTCTATAAAGTAGCAAACTGATAATATTTATATCTCTAACCATTTTTTTTAAATATGTTGTAAATACTTTTTTTATTCATTACCTGTAGCACTTGAATTTACGGGTGGTGTGCCTTTTGATATAATAAAACCTGTCTTGGAACGTGCAACAGCAGATCAGTTATTTATGTTGGAACATTATAATCCTTATTTAATTGAAGATACAGATGAATTATGGCAGTATCACTGTAATCGTGAATTTAGGAATAAACAAAGGGAAGAAATGGAAACATGGCGTGAAATGTATATGGTAAATTAATCTTAAATAATAATTTGCATTATTTATATTATTTTATTTTATATCTGTTTTTTTTAATTACACATTAGCGATGTCTGGATGAAAGAGAGGCAAAACTAAAGACCCTCACAGCTAATATAAAACAGTCAATAGACAAATCTGTTCCAGTAAGATCTACTAAACTTGCATATGTAGATAATGTTGTTAAACCTCCAAGAAATATTCTCAAAAAACAAGCTAAATATGGTACTGCAAATTCTGTACCAAATACTGCATCCAGTATAAAAAAGAAATTAATAAATGGTGGTGGCCCTACTGCTGCTACGAATGTTTCTGTTCCAGCACCACCCATACCTCGTTCAAAAACATGTAAGTATTTTTGTATATTATATTAACTTTTAAAATATTTAAAAATATAAGTGGAAATGGATTTTAGTTTTTGAAAGCTTTTGAGTATATGTATAATAAGCAATTTTACATATAGGAAATTATTAGCTTGCAATACGTGGAGTAAAACTTTTTAATAAAAATAGTATTTAAAAATATTTCATTAACAAATTTGACTTTTTTTTCATTACTTATTGCTATAGTGAAGAAAACAAAAGCACCATTGATGGCAAAAGCTCTTCAATTAATAAAAGGACGCTACAAACGGTAGTTTATAAAATATGTATTAATATTCAACAATTTAGGTAAGTGATACATCATTTTGTATTGGATTTTAAGTATAATACGTATAAATATTTTATGAGAATTTACATTTTTAATTACATTATATATTGATAAAATAATGTATTTCGAATAGAAACGTGTTCGTGTGAAGTTCACATGCTGCTTCAGGCATTCCGAGATTTACCAAATCGACCATGCCAAAATAATTGCTTAGTGCTTTCGTATTTACTGTAAACTATGATGAGTTTCATAAATTATACAGTAAGGGAGCAAAAATATTTAGGTTTTTAATAATATAACAACTCAAGACATTTTGTCACATAAATTATAAAGTTATAATTTTTTCATGCAAAATTAATTAGCATCAATTGATATCTCATACGAAAGGATTAGAATATTAAAAATTCGGGCGAATTTTATTCACAAACACAGAACTAGAATGGAAAATTTCATACATTTAGTTACTACATTTATTTCCGTTCACTATGTTTTATTTATACCGATTTAATTATGCCGCATAGTAATATTTATTTGTAAAAGAAAAATTCATTTATAAAAGAATGCAAACCTACGTACATAATAAATATGTCTCGTTTGTTGCTGTGATTCACTAATTTCTTTAGATTACACTTGTAAATATTTGCTGCGCAACCTAGGGTTATATATATATATCAGATTAAATATCTCAAGAATCCGAATAAAATTATAATGGTCATTAGTATTAAGAATGTAATGTAATATATACTTTACATTCTTCTATAGTTAAAATATATTTATAAATAATAAATAAAATATTCAATGCATTACAGAATGGTATCACTATTGTGAAGAAAAATAAAATTAGGATTAATAATATTTGAAATATTATAGCATTAAATTATTTTAATAATCGGAATGAAATACTTAGTTTAAAAGAAAACTGAATTGTATGATAAGCTTGAAAATTTGAGGTCATAATAATTAATTAAACTTGTAGTTGATTCAATAGGGGAGTAAGTTTGAATATTGCATATTAATATTTTTGTAAACTTTTATTTTAGCAACGTGTGGTAAT
This sequence comes from Tetrapedia diversipes, assembly GCA_033822845.1. NCBI lineage: Eukaryota > Metazoa > Arthropoda > Insecta > Hymenoptera > Apidae > Tetrapedia > Tetrapedia diversipes. The sequence goes on from JAOPTO010001148.1 coordinate 177,539, forward strand.
TAAATGTTTTATATAGATAATTACTTTGTTTGATGCATGATATATGTGTTTATGCAGAATTGTAATTTATTATAGATATGTTTAATCTAAAACATTACCTTTTTATATAATTCTTATTATAAATTATACAGTACATATTTATACTGACTTAAATTATCTTAAAGGTTCAAAGTTCGAGACAATTTTCGGTTAAAAAAAAAATTTTAACTTGTTTTAGTTGTTTAGTTGATTGAAGATAATGTTTTTTGAATAATTTGTGTTCTGTGTTGTATTAAAAAAACAAGTAGAGTTAAATATAATAGAACAAGAAAGTTAATCAAACTAAATTAAAGTAAATTCTGTTTAAGCGTTATTTTCTATCAAAAGCACCATTTTTAGAGCATACATATAATCAGGTGTATTGTAGCTGTTTTATAATTACAATCGAGTGTGTTTAAAATTCCTAAACTATATGATGCAGATAAATTGATTTGTGAATCTTTTTAATCTAACATATGATAAATATGAATAAATCTTTGTATATATAAAATTATTAAAACAATATTTAGTAATTGTCACAAACATAAGTGATCAAAAGAAAATACAATAAACATACGTCCATTGTAATTGAAAAGGGAAACACTTGGAAAAGAAAATGAATATTTGATCTATTTAATGTCGTTATTGCTTGTAGTTAATATAATTAAGTTAAAGGTTTATAACTAAGTTTATTTGATCGTTTAAATTTAAGTTGGAAGATACTGTATGTAATTAGTGTATTGTGATCGACATAAGACTAAACGGTAATCAAGTGTGTAATCAATTTCATATTTATGTTTTATTTATAGAACAAGATATTAGAGAACATGTATAATACTTTAATTTTGATAGTAAACGTATTTTTAAGATTCAGTAGATGAATTTGAGAAACCTTGAAAACCTAGACTCCACATCACATGCATAAAATTTAAACATACGATTACGTGTTCACATCGATTCTTACATTAGTTCTTGTACCTGTCTTGTTTTCATAATCATAATTTTATTCTAATGTACAATACTTAATATACAATGGCATTCATAAATGAAGTATTTTATGTGTTCCACGCTTATATTAAGTAGATTAATACCTAGCATAATAAAAAATACAAAGTCAAAAAGTTACATTAGAATATTTAATCATAGAAAAATAATGATAGTATTAAATTCTTAATGTTTTAATTTTTTGTTCATATATACTTTGCTTAAACAGTCGGTTACAAGATAATTTGAGAAAAGCAGTCATAATATTAGTCGTTTTATCACTAAGTACTAAGGAACTGGAATACTTTTTTTTATGAATTTTTTCTGTTTATGTTCAAATTGGAAAATGAAAGCTGAAAATATTTTAAAGTAATGAGGACCTGAATTAGAATATGCGTAAGTGTTGATCAAATGTAGTTGATTATTTTATACAAAATCATGTTTGTTTGAAACTTGTACCTAAATTGGAAACAAAAATCGGTTTATTATTTAAAATCTGTAAATCGATAAATTTTCAATTTTAATTTGAAAGTTAATTTTGTGTATATAAAAAATAAGTTAGATAGTTTGGGACATATAGAAATTACAAAGGGATGTTAAGAATTATATAACTGATAATTATTACGGTTAAGAATTATTTAATCATTGCGTGAACTCCTATCTTACCGTTTATAAGTGATCAAATTAGGAAACAGTTACATTTTGTATTACGAGTAAGAGGTAATCCTTTCTTTTATATAAGAAAATGAATAATTGTAATTACGAAAGATGGTTACAGCAAAATAGTTTGTAGATTATCGTTAATATGAAATTAATACCAGTAATATTAAATTTCCAGAACATACTCTTTTTGTTGTTAAACAATTTTTAGTTTTCATCCTTTACATTATTTGATCCAACACATTGTAAAGAATTGTTGATACAACTTGTGCAACAAAATTTACCATAATATGTTGTTTTGTAATCAGAAAGAATTAAGATTGAATAAAAGTGCAGTGAAATTATTATAAAATGATTGTTTATTTTATCGAAGAAAGTGTTGTATCATGAATTTGTAATATTAATCAGATATTACAAAAGAATATAAATAAACGTTGCATTTATGCATTTTTTTTTTGAGACTGAAAATGTAGATCGAGCTAATTACATTATCCGTTCCAATCGAAAATGACGTGAGCGATCATTAAGTACATGGTTATTGTAGTAGCACTTGTCAGCATAATTGGAAAGCCCACCCTGAAACGAGCGCATTGAAAATTATTTGTCGAACTAATTAAATTATAATCTCACGAAGAATGAATTAGCGGGAAGGCTCTTGTGAAAATGAGCTTAATTTATTCGCGATTTATTATTCGATTTGCATTCGAAATTTCACTGAGAATTTACCATATTTGATATAATATTGGATTAATTAATAGGCATTTTATACAATTATTGTACGAGTTATCATTGGTACAAAATTAAAGGAAATGAAAATTAAGGCAAAATCAATATAAACCGCGTGTTTATGTGCGCTGGAATACCTATTCCGAATACATAGTGATAATTATGATTAGCAATTACGATAATTAGTTACAGGTAATTATCGTAAAATTAAATTCTATTTGTCGAATACCGTAATATGTAACAATAGAAGATATTGTGTATCTTTGCAGATTGTGCAGAGTTTGTAATTGTATAAAAAAAATAAATATTCACAGTTAAAGTACATATTGGGAAATAAAAGATGTTCGTTATTGTTAAATATAAACAATTGAAAAATCGAAGTAAGCAGAAACAAATGAATTATAAATATAGCGATCATGTAAGGTATTAATACTAGCAGTGAAGTTCTTATTGATAAAGTAATTGCTTTTGTATTTAAAGAACAATCCTATTAGAAGGTAGAATGTAAAATCGTATGGAAATTTCATTTAGCTATAGTATTTTTGGATTATTATTTTGTAAAATTTTATGCGATATATATTTTGCTCAACATAAACAAGAATATCAATAATTTTATTTTAAACACAAGTTACTTTAAGTGTTATTTCAAAAAATTCTATTTTATTTAGTATATAGTGACCCATGAAATTGATTTATGCTTTTTGTTTAATCGAGACATAGTTCTTGGCTTTAATTAACAATAATGAATTGAAAAATTTAGGTGTATAAATTAAAAACGTTAGAACTTACATAAAGAAGAATATTAATTAGAAAAAAAAATTAAGTGTTAAAATTAAAGTTGCATTTGATAAAAAATGTAGCCGAACCATTCGATTAATTTCGTGCATATAATATAGGAATTGTATGAAACGTGCTTACTTGAAAAATTGCATGAAACTGAATCTGTAACCGTGTTGTTCCGCAACACCTACGCAAACCACATTGGCGGTAGCTCCAATCAGAGTTCCATTTCCTGCAAATATTTCCATCCATTCAAACACATAAATAACTGTGAAATTAGTTTCTTTCTTATAACATATAACGATGTGTACACCATCCTATAATAGAACGATGAATTTTTTTAAATATTTTGTACCGTTATAATTTAATAATAATTTCGCGAGCTTTGAAACGTTTTTGAAACCTATCTTTGAGATAATATTTTTATAGCTCTTAGATTTTATATTTTAAATTTCATTTTTCAACAATATACTCTCCAGGATGATAAAATTATTCAAGTAGGGTTTCTAAGATATTTCACTTTTCTTCGTGGCTTTATCTGTATAAAAATTAAAAAAAAAATATATTTTGCATACTATCCTACCTCCCATACAAGCCCCGAAAGCTAAAGCCCACACCAAGGGTTGTAACGGCAGCCTTAGCTCACGGTTTTGCGCCAGGTTAGTGACAACTCGTATCATCATCGTTGACAGAGGCACGTTATCCACGAACGCGCTTGCAAATGCTGATACCCAAAGCAGCAGTAATATAGCTACGGCTAATCGTGACTCTTCGTTCACAGACAGGATTATTCTTTCCGTTTGCTTTCCTATCCAGGCGATTAGACCAAGACGCGACAAAGCCTGTTGGGATTAAAAATTTCATCTTTAATTATTACATTATTAACACTTTCCGTTCGTATACGCCAACTTTCCGTTCAAACCAATTCGGTGGGTATTCTCATTGTAAAATGAAGAATTTTTAACCCTTTGCACTCGAGAGGTGACCGTTAGTCGTTTAATGATACTAACTTTAAAAATTTTCAAATTCGAAATATTTACTATGATTCACGTATATTAAACTTCATTTAATTTAGTTAAGTCGTATATTAAAATTTACATATATGACTATTTAACGTCCGGGTCTGAACTGACGTCTGAAAATTTGCGAAACTATCATATGCTAGGATTACGATGTCCCATGAGAGGGGACAGCCGAGTGCAAAGGGTTAAAAAACTTTAATCTTGGTTTTGTATTATTGAAAGATTGTAAAGTGTATGTAGGTCAAAAACATAGTTTAATCGTTTGAACTTCCCGTTCAAACCATTCGATGGGTATTTTCATTGTAAAATGAAGAATATTTAAAAAACTTTAATCTTGGTTTTGTTCTATTAAAAAATTGTAAGACGTATGTAGGTCAAAAACATAGTTTAATCGTTTGAACTTTCTATTCAAATCATTCGATGGGTATTTTCATTGTAAAATGAAGAATTTTTAAAAAACTTTAATCTTGGTTTTGTTCTATTGAAAGATCGTAAAGCGTAGAATATTTACTAAAAAGATAATTAAATATAAAACTGTAGTTGTATTTAATAAAAAAATTGCATTTACTGTTCGATTAATTTTGTGGATCACTGTATATGACGTATAACTCATTTAATCGAGAATTAGTTCGTTAGTTCTATATTACAACAAATAATTTAAAAATTTGGAAGATATTGCAAAGAAGACTACTTACTAAAAAGATGATTAAATATAAAACTGTAGTTGCGTTTAATAAAAAAAATTGGCTTGACTGTCCGATTAATTTTGTAGATCACTGTATATAATGTATA